>JAQFVV010006415.1:1024316-1624316 GCA_028023455.1 Epiperipatus broadwayi
TATTTTGCTTTTCTTTAATTATAATTGGGATTTAAAAAGTTACAGATTTAATTAAATAATTGGGTTATAATTACTAAGCTAGCAATTATAGTATTTAAGGTTAGTTTATGAATGATTTGAAAGAATGAAGGATGTGTGTACATTACATACAAAATTTTACATTTCCTAAATATTGAAAGAAAAGGAAGTATTAAATCTGTTAAATTATTTTTTTTGTACAATTGTTTGTTAAAAGAGGAAATCTGTTTAATCAGATATCAATCTTTGTAGCAATTTTTTTTTGTAAATAATTGTTTTTCACTTTGGAAGCTTATAATGGGTCAGAACTATAATTTTTGAAATTGTCTTATCAAGATCTAAAGAAGGAAGCTCAAAGATTTGAAGTGTTACCTGGATGTTAAAAGAAAAAAAAAAGAAAAGAAAGGAAATAAGGATTGAGTCTATTTTTTTTTTAAACAAAAGTGTCTGGAAAAAGGATTAAACTTTTCAGTTGAAAAATACTTTGGTTGAAAATAAATTAGAGATCTAATTAAAACAAATTTGTCCAAAAATAGCAAGTGATGCTATCTCTGATTGGTTAAGTTAGCTAAAAATTGGATATAAAAAGCTGTCTTGAATTATTATGAGATTTATTGTGATTGATTCAGATTATTAAACTATCAAATTTGAATGTTGAAAATATAAGAAATGGCGGGCTAGAAAAATTATACGTATATCCCATTTGCAGGACCATCTGGAGGAAGCTGCACATCACATAGGAAAGAAAAGATGTGTCTAAAATAATATTCTATACCTTTCAACTGACCAGATAAATAAGATGTTTTTAATAGAAGGAAGAAAGCATTCACCTGCATTCAAAGAAGATGAATTAATCTACTGATAAATATTAATCATCAAGTCCAATTAATTGTTCCAACAACTGATTTTAAACTCAAGAAAATTTATAAATGTGAAAACAACTGCTGTATTTCATCCACATGCGTGACAGGAAGAGAAGAAAAATTAATATAATGATTTCCAAATTGTCCACTAAAGCAAATAACCTCAATAGAGTCATCATCATTAAATAGTTATACACCTCAAGAAAGAGAGTGTTCCCACATAGTAGCTGCAGAAATATAGACAAGTTTGAACCCTTGGAAATTCGCCACAAACAAAAGATTGGTAATATGACTTTTTATATCTATTTTCTTTATGATATCAGTCTTAATAAACATTTTAGCAATAAAGTGGTATATTTTATTTAAAGAACTTTTAAAGACTATTCAGATCAATTAAAAACAAGAATGTCTTACTAATAATAACTTTGAGCTTCATAAATGACCTTGAAAGTATGAAAATTATTTGTTTATTAATTTTACAATATTAATGTGTAAAACAATTTTTTTTATGGTGTTATGATTTTAGTTTTAACTGATATATTATTATTATTTTGGTTTTTAATAATATTTTGTTATTATGGGATAAAACACGCACATACATAATGATATTTTTATATGTGTAAAATTGGGAGTGAATGTGAAATAATGAGTAGTATTAGAATATTAGATTATTTTGTTTCAAGTTCAGTATAGATTTCAGCGCTTGGAAGGGAGGGGGAGAAAATAATTTAAAACTTGTTTCTAAAACTTGCTCTTTCAATTTTACTAACATTTTTTTTTTACATTCTATTTACATGTTAGATTTTTAAAGTATGTGTGCTAATGAGCAGATAATATTTTTTTTTAATACTTTTCTCATGGAGTGAAAATCATGGTCAATGTGATGTCCAACTTAATACAAATACATTTGAAGGGAAAGGGGGAAGAACTTAAAATTAATCTGAGGATTGTTATATAATCAATTATTATTATTATTATTCATGTCAATTTTCATATTATCTAGAAATTTTTATGTATATGTTAGAAATGTAGTAATAAATATTAGTTTGTTTTATTAAACGAGGCGTATATATTTCATTAAGTGTAGTCTTTGTTAAGTGTGATTATTCATCATCATCAATGGTTGAATATTAGTTATTTAAGATATAAGTAAATATGCTAAAATTAAGCAATAATTATGAATTTCTTTATAAAAAATTAGTTTTATGTTTAGGCTTAGTCCTAGAGCTGTAGTTGAAACCCTTGTCATTATTGTTATTATTATCATCATCATCATCGTCATCAACGTTTTAATTAATGAGCTGTTTAACTGTTTAAAGGCCATAAATAAATATTGATTTTATAATATTTTGTGATTTCTTAGTATTATTATAACCACATCCCATCATCTATTTCATGCAAGGATGAGTGAATTGCCATCCTAAATTAGTTATATATAATCTGAGCTAGTAAACTTACAAAACTATTGAAACACATTTGTTATGTTAAGATCTGAGAAATGATTTATGTTCAATGAACTCCACTGTGGTTTAAAGATGTTTTACTTTTACCTAAATATTAGTGCTTATAGTGATATGGCTCAAAAAGCAAAATCTCTCATTTTTTATTATTATTAGAAATAAAGTACCAAAAAGGGATTCAAACCCGGTACATGTAAAAGGTTATTAGATATAACCGTGTCTAGATTCAGATAATCTAGTGGCGCCCTGCTAGACCATATTCACTTAGTATTTGTTTAAACATGCACTTAACATCAAACCAAGGAATGAAAGTGGATAAAACCTACTGCCTGTATACCTGAGTTATATTTTATTGAATTACTAGTGTACTCACTTCACGTGATTTCATATACCTGAGTTATAATACATTGTTTTAATACTTGTTATTAATAATTTGTTAATAATTTACTTAATTCTTTTAAATATTATGATATTTGGACTCCTTTACTCAGATATAATAATATCTTTTGAACTCCTTTTAATTAGGTTACAATGAGTTATTTGAATCTTTACTTAATAATTTTGATATTTGAACTCCTTCACTTATATGGTAATAGTTATATTGTAACCATCTATAATTATTTGAGCGACCTTTAAATATTTCTTTGAGTAACTTTATTTAGGTTACAATGGACACCCAACTGGGGCCTGATATTTTGCCATATACCTGAAAAAGAGAGTCTATAGAATGATGGGAGATGTGTGGTTAAAAATAAGAGAAATTTTTTTTTAGTAAAATTTTTTTTTTTTTCAGTAAAATTTTTTTTTGTTTTGTCTTACAAAATTTTCTTGGCCAAACAGTCTTATTTTAGATGATGATGTTTAATATGATTTAATTTTTCATTGATGATGATAAAATGGGTACAGCCATAAAACAGCTTAGTTTTTTTTTATCAATTTTGAAAATAGAGATGAATATCACAACTTAAGACAAAGGTGAAATAAATAATAGATTTTTTTTGTGGAACATTAAAATGATTTATTGCCAGATAGGATAGGCATAGTAATAGTGATGAATTATGGAATAGTAGTCTCATGTGTGTTTGGGGAGTTCATTTTGTAAAAAGTCTATGATTTTAGAGGTTTGATTGGATGGTTGATCGTTGGAGTTTGGTTGGTTAGATTGCAGTGTTGATGATGAGTGGAGAGTTTTGTCATTGCCTTGAGAATGCTATGTATTTCGTGTAACTTATGAATGATCAAACCCATTCACTGCTCCAACCCAATTTATATGTTATCTTTATTTTATCATGAAGCAGTTAACAGCAGACCTGCCATGATATCAGCCTATAAGTCTCCAAGAGAGAGAGCATGGCATAGTTTTCCAATCCAGTTATATGTTATTCTTATGTTATCATGAAGCAGTTAACAGCAGTCCTGCCATGATATCAGCCTATAAGTCTCCAAGAGAGAGAGAGCAAGGTTTCGTTTTTGTAGTCTATAATAAGCAGGGCATTCCTTGATACTTGCCACATAAGACTCCAAGAGAGAGAGCAAGGCATTGTTTATCTATTTTAGCCCCTAAGACTTAATACATCTTTTATTGCAACAGAGTTTGCTTCATTTAATCAAGGGTTGTGGTAGTTAATAGTGATCGAATTGGGATGATCTTCTGAGTGCTCGTGATGCATTGTGTGATTATAGTGCTGTGACTGAATTCTTTTATTTATCTCAAGATTGTGAACTGCTAGTCATTCTGTGGACTGTCAATATCTGTCGGATTTCTGGGAGAATGGATGAATGTATAATTTGGGCTATTACAGACAGACATGCACTATATAGATTATTGTTAGAGATCGTAAGTTCATTAAATAAGGATATTAAAATTTTTTTTTGTTGTATTTGTAAATGCATAATAAGGTGAAAATCAAATCAGTCAGTTGGTCAGAATAGGTGTCAGACAGGGAGAAGATGTGTGGATTTTTGATGGTCAGGGAAGTACAGATGGGATATATATAGTTTTATAACATGAGTGAACTAAATTATAGTATGGAAGAGGTTATGGAAGAGGAAGGTGCCCCAATACCAGGAATCAGTGATCGTTTTCATACTGAAGAAGAGGATGGGGAGGTTTTCTTAAAAACACAAGAGGAAAGAGAGGAAGTAGAGGAAGATGCCTGTAATGTTAGTAGCAATAATACGGCCTCAAGTGTGGAAGTAGATGAGGAGTCAGAAGTGGGCCAGGCTCAGATAACAAAGATGGCATCATCAGACATGGACATGATAATGCAGATGTTCAAAAGTCTAAGAGAAGATAGTAAGCACAGTATAATAAATATAGAAAGTCTAAGAGAGGATAGTAAGCAAAATATGATAAATCTAGAACAAAAGATAGAGAAAAATAATAAAAGTATGGTAAATCTAGAACAAAAGATAGAGAAAAATATAGAAAGTCTAAGAAAAGATAGTAAGCAAAATATAGAAAGTCTAAGAGAAGATAGTAAGCAAAGGATGGAAAATCTAGAACAAAAGATAGGTCAATCTATGGAGAAAAGTATAGAAGGTTTAAGGGTAAATCTAGAGAACTCTATTGACAATAACAACCAAATGATCATCGCTTTGGAAACTAGGATAGAAGGGTCCAATATAGAGTGTAAAAATAGGTTTGTGTCATTAGAGGAGAGGATAGAAGGAGTGTGTAGGTCTATGGAAGTCACCAAACAGGAGGGCTGTCAGGGACTACAGTCATTAAAGGCTCAAGTGGAGCAGTCTATCGAAGAAAATAAGAGAGAAATTCAGTTAGTTAGGAATGAGGTCCATGGTTTGGTCTCCCAATCCATATCAGAATGCATAGAAAAGAATGCCGAAATAACTTCTGCAGGAATTCATATTAGATTAGAGGAGGTGGTAGCCAAAGTGGACTCATATAAGGAAGCCACTTTGGGCTGTATAGATCAAACCCTCACTATGAAAAATAAGTTTAGTGGCTTAGAAAAGGAAATACGAGAAGTTAAGGGAAGCATGGCCAATGAGTGTGTACAAATTGACCAAAATCTTAGGAAAGAATTGGGGAAACAAATGGATAGCTTTAGGGAGGAGATAGTAAAAAGGGACAAGTCAAGTTCTTTAGAAGAGGGACCCAGAATGAATCAACATGAATTGGGTGTTATGTTGGGAAAGGTTGAGGAGAACCAGAAGGCCTATGTTGTGGAATACATAAACCCCAAGATGGATGATCTCTACCAGAAAATAGGGGAATTAAAAGATCGTATTAATGTAGGGCTGCAGGATCAGTCAAACCTAAATTCAGGGCAGAGCGATGGTAGCACCAGTCCAGATGACTGTAGGGATAGCTCAGAACAGAGTCAGTCAGAGAAAAGGATGCCTACTTTAGGTAAAAATCCACAAGTTAAAAAATTAGTAGATAGGGCTGACCATACCAGTAAAGATGAATATAGAGTAGGAGGGTCAATGACCTCAAATTTAATTAAAATTAAGGCCTTTAGTGGGGAGAGCAGGGAGAACCCCTTAGAGTATCTGTATACCTTGGAAGAACTCTTTTCTGTGTGTAGGCTGAGTGAACAGGAAAAGTTGGCCATTGCATGTAACCATCTTTATGCCTATGCTAAGGAATGGTGGCGGTCCCTATTTGATAAGCCCACTACCTTTGGGGATTTTCGTTGTGTTATCTTAGCCTGTTTTTGGAGTGAAGATAGGCAGGACCAGGTGCGCTACCAGATTACACAGGAAAAGTATGGGGGTACCAAGGGTAGCTATACACAATTTTTCAGAGGGCAGGCGGTTAAGTTAAAAAGTCTGACTGCATTTCCCCTCTCAGAGCACCAAATCCTGAGAATACTCCGACACAATCTTCCCCGAAGCATTGAACAAATGCTAATTGCTGCTGATTGCCACAGTATAGAGGAAGCATCAGAAATCCTGGATGCTCTAGAAATTTCAGAGCTAGATTCAGAGACTAGGCCCAAGAGCACCAAGGACAGGTATAATTATAATGTCTCTAGTCTGAATCTAGGTGATCAAACAAATGATCAGAATTTTAGTAGATATGGGTATAGAAACAATTATAGGGCTAGGCCTCCTAATCAATCCTGGGGAAATTTTAGGGGTAACGTTGGGAAGAAAGTAATTCCTAGAGACAAGCAACCCTCTACAAGTGGAATCACCACAGTGCTAAAAAGACCAGGGGGAAAAGCCCAAAGTAAGACTCCATCGCTAAACTAGAACGGTCCTGGTATAATAGTTCCTCAGTGCTGGGGCCATATGCTAACAGTAAGAGGGACAATGAGATGTGGTTATTAAATACCCTTGATCTGGATGTGGATTACCTAGAGCCATTTGAACTAGGTGAACCACCTATCCAATATAACTGTCCTGTTCTTAAATTATTGATGGAGGGGATTAGTATAAATGCCTTAGTTGACTCTGGTAGTCAAGCCTCCATCATCTCAGAAAAAGCGTATCAAAAGATGCTTCATGTAAATAGTTGTATACCCTCCTTGCCCATTAAACAGATACAAGTGACTCTGGCTAATGGGAAGAGAACCAGGCTGTCCAACAAGCAGGTTTGGATTAATTTTAGGCTTAACCAGTCTGAGTTTGGTCATGTCTTCTTGATTATGCCTGAATTGGTTCATGATGTCATTATAGGTTCAGACTTCATGATCAGAAATAAATGTAAATTAGATTATGAGAATGGGCTATTTTTATGTCAACAAGAACAGTTGCCTTTTGAATGGGAGTTACCGAAACTCTCTGGTCAATTGCTATGTATTCGAAGCATACTAATTGATGTTGGTATTAAAACTAAAATTAATCATGTTTTTCTTGCCAATCTGACTATAGGAGAAAATTTATACCAACTGATGTGCAATTATAACAGCCTGTTTTCCACTGTTCCAGGCATCATCAGTGGATATACTCATCGAATTAAGTTAAAGGATAATGAACCTTTTCAACAGAGAATGTATCCAGTTCCTTATCAATATCAGGTTGAGGTACAAAAACAGATAGACCAAATGTTGGAATGGAAAATTATTCGGAAGTTTTCCTCTGCTTATGTCAATCCTTTGGTAATTATCAGAAAGAAAGATGGTACAGTAAGAGTATGTCTGTATGCTCATATGCTGAACCAGATAACCATTCCTGAACGCGATATTCCTCCACCTGTACATGAGCTGCTAATTAAATTTAAACAAAAGTCAATTTTCTCATCTTTTGATCTGACAGCCAGTTATTGGCAGATACCACTACACCCTGAAGACCAAAAATATACAGCCTTTCGCTTTCAAGGTCAAACTTATGTTTTTACAAGAATGCCCTTTGGTCTCATTAACAGTGGTGCTGGTTTGATCAGATGTTTGGATATGATCTTTTCAAAACAATTGAAAGAAAAGATCATCATGTATGTGGATGACATAGTTATTGCTTCCAGCAGTCTTACAGAGCATCTAGAACACTTACAGATATTCTTTGAAGAGTGTTTAGCCCATAATGTCAAGATAAACCTGGAGAAATGTACTATAGCTGCAAAAGAAATTACTTTTCTGGGACATGTAATCAGCGAACAGGGTATCAAACCCCATCCCGAAAAGATTGCTGCTATTCAGGACTTCTCAATGCCAAAAACCAAAAAGCAACTGCGGTCCTTCCTCGGTTTATGTAACTATTATCATAAGTTTTATAGGGACTTTGCCGAGGATACCCAGTATTTGTCTGTGTTATTGAAGAAATCAGAAAGGTGGAGGTGGACCACTGAGCATACCAGAGAGTTCAATACCATAAAACAAACCTTTTTGAACCACATTATTTTGTCTTACCCTGATTTTGGTAAAAAGTTTTTGTACAGACAGACAGTAGCCACTATGGTCTGGGAATAGTTTTATATCAGCTTGATGAAGATCAAAGACCTCAGGTCTTATACTTTTTAAGTAGACATTTGAGAGGGGCAGAGCTGAACTACTCCATAACAGAGAAAGAAGCCCTAGCAGTGGTATGGGCCTTTCAGAAGCTACGCCAGTTTTTGCTTGGCTCTGAGGTCATTGTTTTGTCAGACCATAGGAGCTTAGAATTTCTAAGTAAAAGCTATTTAAATAATGAAAGATTAATTAGGTGGAGTCTATACCTACAACAGTTTAATTACAGCATCGTCTATGTTGAGGGTATTAAGAATATCCCTGCGGATGTTCTTAGTCGTCACCCTGTCTGTCTTGTGCCCCAACATCCCGGTACAGAGAATATCTTGATTAATAATATTAATGTTGAATTAGAGAGAGATATCTTAAAAGATTACCATAATTTGGCTGGGATTCAAAAACAAGACCTAAAATTGGGCAGAATCATCACCATCCTGAATCATCCCCTAAACCGCCACAGCTCCAAGAAATCACTCAAGAAAGTTTTTACCCAGTATAAATTCAACCGAGATCTTCTCATGTATAAGGTTAAGGTTAATCATGGTAACCCTTGGAGGATCGTGATTCCTAAAATCCTCATTAATAAATTAGTAAAATATGCTCATTGCAAATATGGCCATTATGGCACTCCAAAGATTTATTATGTGTTAAAGAATTATTTCTATTGGAATCAGATGTATAGAAGTGTCAGCAATGTCATTAAACAATGTACAGTTTGTGCCAAGACTAAGTATCATGCTAGGTCATTCGTTGGTATTTTACAACCCATAATCCCGGATAGGCCTAACCAATTGTTGGCACTTGATTTTTATGGACCACTCCCGGCCTATAACCGACAAAAGTTCATTTTAGTGGCATATGATGTATTTTCTAAATATGTATCTGCATTTGCCGTGCCACGAACTGATGCTAAGGGTGTTATCAGGTGCCTCACCAAACACCAGTTGCAAGCCGGGGATAAACCTGATGTGATTTTGACAGATCATGCCACTGCCTTTGTATCAAAGACCTGGAAGAAATGGGTTCAAACTCAGAACATCAAACATGTTATGAGCTCTATACGAAATCCGCAGTCTAACCCCTGCGAGCGCATTATGCGCGAGCTTAGCAGACTTTATAGAGTCTACATTCCAGATGATCATAGACAGTGGGTGAATAAACTTCCTGAATTGGTAAATCTCATTAATATCACTTGTAATGAATCAACAGGATTCCCCCCTGTTAGGTTGCATTACGGAAAACAGGAACCTTTGCTTATTAAAATCCCTTTGCCTATTACCCTTGAGGAAATAAATAATGATGATGACCTTAATAAGGCTCGAGTCCAACTTAAACTCATGGGTCAAAAAAGGGTAAAGCAATCCAGAACTAAACCACATCCATTTAAGATCAATGATCTTGTGCTGGTACGCACCCCTCATGTTAGCAACCCCCAAAGAAACAAATTTAAAAAGTTTCTGCATTTGTATGAAGGACCATTCAAAATCACTAAAAAGATAGGAGAGAATGCCTTTATGCTTGCTGCTCTTGATGGGAATAAGGGGACCTATAATGCTAGGAGTTTGATCCCTTATACTTCAGCAGAATAGCCTGGCAAAGATCTCCAAATAAATTATTTTTAGTTTTTTTTTTTTTTTAATGAAAAATATATTTACCAGTAGTTAATTTTTTTTTTATATATATTATAAGTGTTTATTATTATTAGTGTATTTATTGGTTAGGATTTTTTTTTTTTTTTAAAAATGTAGTTAAAACAAAAGTGCTGATGATTTTATCCGAAGGGGGAGAAAGTTGTGCCATTACAATTTGGTCACTAGTCAAATTTATAGTAATGTGCATGTAAGAAAGTGTAAAACAAAATCATCATCACATTTTTATATAATCATAAATGAAGCTGTAGGGCATCCAAGTTCAAACCCTACAAGGTCCAGTTCTAAAAGCTTTAAACAGAAAAAGAATGGGTCAACAATTACATGCTTTACTTGTTTGTGTGTTGATAGAAAGGTAATACACACATTTAAACTATTTAATATTTAAATTTTTCTTTAAAAAGCAAAGTTATAATGCATACATATAGGCAATGTATGTGTAAATTATTTAATTGTTTTATATTTCAAATATTAAACATTTTAACTTTCTTTAAAACTAACCTATGCTTGATCAATTCTAATATTTTATTCTATACTTTTATTTTGCTTTTCTTTAATTATAATTGGGATTTAAAAGTTACAGATTTAATTAAATAATTGGGTTATAATTACTAAGCTAGCAATTATAGTATTTAAGGTTAGTTTATGAATGATTTGAAAGAATGAAGGATGTGTGTACATTACATACAAAATTTTACATTTCCTAAATATTGAAAGAAAAGGAAGTATTAAATCTGTTAAATTATTTTTTTTGTACAATTGTTTGTTAAAAGAGGAAATCTGTTTAATCAGATATCAATCTTTGTAGCAATTTTTTTTTGTAAATAATTGTTTTTCACTTTGGAAGCTTATAATGGGTCAGAACTATAATTTTTGAAATTGTCTTATCAAGATCTAAAGAAGGAAGCTCAAAGATTTGAAGTGTTACCTGGATGTTAAAAGAAAAAAAAAAAAAAAAGAAAGGAAATAAGGATTGAGTCTATTTTTTTTTTTTAAACAAAAGTGTCTGGAAAAAGGATTAAACTTTTCAGTTGAAAAATACTTTGGTTGAAAATAAATTAGAGATCTAATTAAAACAAATTTGTCCAAAAATAGCAAGTGATGCTATCTCTGATTGGTTAAGTTAGCTAAAAATTGGATATAAAAAGCTGTCTTGAATTATTATGAGATTTATTGTGATTGATTCAGATTATTAAACTATCAAATTTGAATGTTGAAAATATAAGAAATGGCGGGCTAGAAAAATTATATGTATATCCCATTTGCAGGACCATCTGGAGGAAGCTGCACATCACATAGGAAAGAAAAGATGTGTCTAAAATAATATTCTACACCTTTCAACTGACCAGATAAATAAGATGTTTTTAATAGAAGGAAGAAAGCATTCACCTGCATTCAAAGAAGATGAATTAATCTACTGATAAATATTAATCATCAAGTCCAATTAATTGTTCCAACAACTGATTTTAAACTCAAGAAAATTTATAAATGTGAAAACAACTGCTGTATTTCATCCACATGCGTGACAGGAAGAGAAGAAAAATTAATATAATGATTTCCAAATTGTCCACTAAAGCAAATAACCTCAATAGAGTCATCATCATTAAATAGTTATACACCTCAAGAAAGAGAGTGTTCCCACATAGTAGCTGCAGAAATATAGACAAGTTTGAACCCTTGGAAATTCGCCACAAACAAAAGATCGGTAATATGACTTTTTATATCTATTTTCTTTATGATATCAGTCTTAATAAACATTTTAGCAATAAAGTGGTATATTTTATTTAAAGAACTTTTAAAGACTATTCAGATCAATTAAAAACAAGAATGTCTTACTAATAATAACTTTGAGCTTCATAAATGACCTTGAAAGTATGAAAATTATTTGTTTATTAATTTTACAATATTAATGTGTAAAACAATTTTTTTTTATGGTGTTATGATTTTAGTTTTAACTGATATATTATTATTATTTTGGTTTTTAATAATATTTTGTTATTATGGGATAAAACACGCACATACATAATGATATTTTTATATGTGTAAAATTGGGATAAAATAAAATTTTTATTAAAGAAAAAGGTATTTTTAAAACTATATTTTAAAAAAGATTTGGAGATAAAATTATATCTTTAAATTTGTCTTGAAATATATTTTTGATTTGGAAAACAGGGTAATTAATTAGAAATGGAAATGATTGTTAATTAGTTAAATTAAAACCAGCCTTGAGCATTTAAATGTAATAACCTCAGTCAGATAGAAAAAAAAAACAATAGAAACTGATTAGCCAATGAAAGAAATCCATTTGGGAAATCGGACCTCAGCGAAAGAATCATCACTCCATGACGCAATGTTAATTCAATCCTTGACATTAATATAAAAAGGACAGGTTTTGGAAAGCTTGGTAGTTAGTGAATGAGGAGTGATTGATTATTGACGATGTAACAGCTGGGTGTTAGTGCTGGGGGGATTGAAAAAGACGCACAGCTTCAATCCCTTCAGTTCTGTAAGAAAGGAAGAAGAATGGGCCATCGTTTCTTCATTGAGGACCAATTACACTAAAAAAAAAAATATATATATAATAAAAATCTCCAAAGGATAAATAAATCGATCAACCGGATACAAATCTTCGGACGACGTGGGAATTCACGTGCAAACGGCAAGGAATATACGAAGATGAACTATTTCAATAACCGTAAGACTTTAAAATTTATGAACAGTAAATTAAAAACTTTCCAGATTTAAATGATTTCAATATTATTCTATCTGACCAACATTATTTTATTAATTAGTTATAATTTTATTTAATGTATTTAATTTGTAAAATCATTTCCATTTATTTATTTATTTATGTAATTTTGTTCTGTAAGTTTTATTATGATTTTTGTTTTCCGTTAAATTAATTATAAAAATGTTAAACTTAAGTCGGGCGTGAATGGCTGTATCGATTTGTAAAGATATATTAAGGGAGGGTAATCTTGGGTTGTTCATTTCGTAGTTGAATTGGTTCAATGGATTGGATATATTTATGTAATTAGTAGGTGTAATATGAGATCCGCTACGGGCAGGATTATAGATATACGCCACACACCCTCTGTTTGCCTATGGATGGGTTTGTAAGTCGGCAGAATACCGCAGCCCATTCCTATGGAGTTTTTAGTTTATTGATCTACTTGCCCACAGATGTCACATCCCTGTGGGTGGAGAGTCAATGTCGTTTCTATTTCTACATATTGTTCAGATGTACATTCCTGACAATATTGTTGTGTTGTCGTATCATGCTACATTGAATACATGAATGTATCAGATGGATTGGCGCCAGTTGATTGCGAAATGTGTTGCCTAAGGTTAAGTAGGGATAGAATATTTTATTTTTAAATGCAAATCTATGTAGTCGATTCAGGCTCGATCCTAAATAAAACTATTAAATTTAAGTTGTTTATAGACGCTTGCATGGATTGTTTATCGGTTAACTATGTTTTGCGTTTCATATTTGATCAAAATATATAGACATTCGATAAATAATGATACCTTACGGTGAGTATCTAAAAATGTATTTATTCGGATGTCTTTTAAGTTATTGGTGACGATGCAAGTATCTTACGATGAATACTAGAGGGTTTCTTATAATTCCCTATGCAATTGTCAGTAATCAATAATTTTGTATTTTGATCGTTTATGTTTACTTTGAAATGTTTTTGACCGTTGAAATCTATGTAACCGATCTATAGCAACATATTAAACAGGTTTATAAGCCCATCTGTGCGAACTTGATTAAAAATGTAAATTTATAATATAATAGTAACTCAATGTAAATTAAAGTAAAATCAAAGTTAAAAATAATGTTAAATGTTTAAATGTAAATCACTAAAATAATTTTAAACCTTATATATATGTGCATAAATAAATCTGTTTGTATGATAATTACTGGCAGTGGCTTACTTTATTCTTTTATATACTAGTAAATGATATTATTAAATCTCTGCTATTCCACTGAGCTAGTGACAATGGGCTAACGATCTAAATATGTAAATAAAGTGGAATCCTAACAGCGCGTATCTGCCTACTCTATAAATTTTTCTAGGCTCAAATGCCTAGATGGCGCCCTTTGGTAGTGCGGTGCGGTGCGATCTACCACTTCGTTTGGATCGTTATAATTGGCGTCCCAAGTGTGGCCTTACCTCAGAGATTGACCCTGAGAAGGGGAATTAATGCTGAAATTTCCGATCTTTAATAAACCACAAATACCCTGAGCAAATTTTATCAAAATGAATGTTTTATCTGCTTACATAAGTCGGATATTTTTAAATTTTATAAAAGCACTGCCAGCAAGAAATTGCGCATATATATTAAATAAAAGAAAGTATAAATAATTTTAAAACTAATGTTTGTAAATTAAAAAGAAAATCAAAAGGTTGCATTGGATATGTCTTTTTTTTGTTAATATATATTTATGCGTTAACGTGTATAGGCGCACAGCCACGGAAGTTTATGATCGAAATGTGGTACCTTACGATGAGTACCGTTGGGAATTTACGTCAGTGTAATCCTATTTATGCATTTCAATCAGTCATAAATAAGTTGGTGGTAGTTATAATTGTGCTGCAAATATACACGTATAAATCCATTATCTTGGAACATATTTATCTCAATGCAACCTTCCTAAATAAGTTAAATAATTTGTTTGTCATGCCGTAAGTAGAAATCAAATGGATAAAATAAAATAGAATTCTCGGGGGGAGGGGTGTTAACGTAAATGGTCCTTAGGTAGGCGATGGTCAACATTTTCTTTTTCTTTTTGTATATAGTTTTTTGTAAAATTATTAACTGAATGTTTGTAAATTTTGTTAATACCGTAATTACTAACCCTAAGTAAAATATTTTTTTTTTTTGATCATTTTTTTTTAAGTAACTTTACTGATATGTAACGAGCACAGACGTTCGTTACATTGTTTTTTTTTTATATATATTATTAAACAAGTTAAAATAAAAAGTTCGCATTTAAAAACTTTCTTTAAAAATTGAAATTAAAATATCGTCTTAAACTCTTATATATTAAGTCGCACAGATAATGAAAAATTATTAAAATAAAATTTTTATTAAAGAAAAAGGTATTTTTAAAACTAAATTTTAAAAAAGATTTGGAGATAAAATTATATCTTTAAATTTGTCTTGAAATATATTTTTGATTTGGAAAACAGGGTAATTAATTAGAAATGGAAATGATTGTTAATTAGTTAAATTAAAACCAGCCTTGAGCATTTAAATGTAATAACCTCAGTCAGATAGAAAAAAAAAACAATAGAAACTGATTAGCCAATGAAAGAAATCCATTTGGGAAATCGGACCTCAGCGAAAGAATCATCACTCCATGACGCAATGTTAATTCAATCCTTGACATTAATATAAAAAGGACAGGTTTTGGAAAGCTTGGTAGTTAGTGAATGAGGAGTGATTGATTATTGACGATGTAACAGCTGGGTGTTAGTGCTGGGGGGATTGAAAAAGACGCACAGCTTCAATCCCTTCAGTTCTGTAAGAAAGGAAGAAGAATGGGCCATCGTTTCTTCATTGAGGACCAATTACACTAAAAAATATATATATATAATAAAAATCTCCAAAGGATAAATAAATCGATCAACCGGATACAAATCTTCGGACGACGTGGGAATTCACGTGCAAACGGCAAGGAATATACGAAGATGAACTATTTCAATAACCGTAAGACTTTAAAATTTATGAACAGTAAATTAAAAACTTTCCAGATTTAAATGATTTCAATATTATTCTATCTGACCAACATTATTTTATTAATTAGTTATAATTTTATTTAATGTATTTAATTTGTAAAATCATTTCCATTTATTTATTTATTTATGTAATTTTGTTCTGTAAGTTTTATTATGATTTTTGTTTTCCGTTAAATTAATTATAAAAATGTTAAACTTAAGTCGGGCGTGAATGGCTGTATCGATTTGTAAAGATATATTAAGGGAGGGTAATCTTGGGTTGTTCATTTCGTAGTTGAATTGGTTCAATGGATTGGATATATTTATGTAATTAGTAGGTGTAATATGAGATCCGCTACGGGCAGGATTATAGATATACGCCACACACCCTCTGTTTGCCTATGGATGGGTTTGTAAGTCGGCAGAATACCGCAGCCCATTCCTATGGAGTTTTTAGTTTATTGATCTACTTGCCCACAGATGTCACATCCCTGTGGGTGGAGAGTCAATGTCGTTTCTATTTCTACATATTGTTCAGATGTACATTCCTGACAATATTGTTGTGTTGTCGTATCATGCTACATTGAATACATGAATGTATCAGATGGATTGGCGCCAGTTGATTGCGAAATGTGTTGCCTAAGGTTAAGTAGGGATAGAATATTTTATTTTTAAATGCAAATCTATGTAGTCGATTCAGGCTCGATCCTAAATAAAACTATTAAATTTAAGTTGTTTATAGACGCTTGCATGGATTGTTTATCGGTTAACTATGTTTTGCGTTTCATATTTGATCAAAATATATAGACATTCGATAAATAATGATACCTTACGGTGAGTATCTAAAAATGTATTTATTCGGATGTCTTTTAAGTTATTGGTGACGATGCAAGTATCTTACGATGAATACTAGAGGGTTTCTTATAATTCCCTATGCAATTGTCAGTAATCAATAATTTTGTATTTTGATCGTTTATGTTTACTTTGAAATGTTTTTGACCGTTGAAATCTATGTAACCGATCTATAGCAACATATTAAACAGGTTTATAAGCCCATCTGTGCGAACTTGATTAAAAATGTAAATTTATAATATAATAGTAACTCAATGTAAATTAAAGTAAAATCAAAGTTAAAAATAATGTTAAATGTTTAAATGTAAATCACTAAAATAATTTTAAACCTTATATATATGTGCATAAATAAATCTGTTTGTATGATAATTACTGGCAGTGGCTTACTTTATTCTTTTATATACTAGTAAATGATATTATTAAATCTCTGCTATTCCACTGAGCTAGTGACAATGGGCTAACGATCTAAATATGTAAATAAAGTGGAATCCTAACAGCGCGTATCTGCCTACTCTATAAATTTTTCTAGGCTCAAATGCCTAGATGGCGCCCTTTGGTAGTGCGGTGCGATGCGATCTACCACTTCGTTTGGATCGTTATAATGTATACTTAATCAAACCAAATATGTATTAATTAATTATGCATTAGAAGGCATTAGTTATATACATGCCTGCTAATTTAATATTTGGAATAGAGGCACCGTATGATCTTTTTCATATATTTATATATTCAATAATAATCAGATCTATATGTATAAATAGTTAAATGATGATAGCTATTAATTATTCATGCTAAGTATAAAATGCTGGTATAATACCCGCATCTAAATTAATTAAGTGTCTTTAAGGAAAAAGAGCTTTTTATTCATTTCATAATGGATTGTTTTTTTTAGCATAGTAACATATGGCATGGTATACTTATATATTAATGTTAATAAGGTTATTTGACTGTGTCTGAAATACTGTAGTACTCGATATCGTGTGTCTATGTTCTTTTATTACTTCCCAAAATACTTCATCGGCCAATCCTTAAATACTGGAGATGCCTGGAGTGAACTCCTCCTAAATGAACAAACCAAAGAAATGGATATAAGCTACTGAAGCATGCTTCATTCCTGAACCTGGGTTACACTAAGGCTTTCAAGAATGGAATTCTGGAGCCATCGAACCAGGTCTCCTTCCAAAGAGAACACTTTCACCGACAGGAATGGGAATTGCATCTGAACTGCCAGACAGTTTTGGACATATCGAGTCTCATCGTTTTGCAGTACACATATCTCTTGGCATGTAGGAGTATGTTGTCCTATAAAAATACCACCGTGCTAGCTTCTGTGGATAGCAGTTGCCACAATTGGAATGGCTGTTTTGCAGTCAGCCATTTTATTTGTCGCAGACATGTTCTCACACAAATATGAGCTGATCAAAATCTTGCTTGGATGTACCCTTTCCAAATTTTTTGAAGGTTTCACATTGAGTAGGGAAGCATGGCGATGGGTTTACAATTGTTAGGATGTAATAGTAGGTTAGATGATTTGTAAAGTAATTACTTTGACATGCATATTTGAAGAGTTGTGGCAGGCTGAAGTCCAGATACCCTCACACAATATTGTAGCGAACTTAGAACTATGAGCACTGAGATAAAGTGTGTAACACAAAGCATCAGGCCGGCCACGTAAACGGTATATTTATGTGTTTTTGCATATAAATAATGCCATCAAGCGACTGACACTGGCTAATAAAACAGTACAAATTATCTTTTAAGAAATAAGTAAGTGGAAAAGAGTAAAAGAAATTTTGATAAATTATTTTGAATCTGAGGCCATCAATCTCATGAAAACATCCTTTGATGTTAAAGGAAGTAAGTTTTTGAAGTGAAAGATGGGAAGGCTATTTTGTATGGTATATATAGGTGGCATCTTTAGTTGAATTTCACTTGAAAAGATCTATTTGTTAATAGATGAAACCATGGTTGTGAAAAAATTTTAGTAAAGTTTAGTTTTTTTGGCTAGTAGTATAATGTTATATGAATTTTTATTTCATAAACAATTTAATACAATAGCATATATTTTTATTTTCAACCATTTCTACACTCCTCTTAATTAAATTTGATTTATAGGAATTTTAGTTTTATAATTTTCATAATATAATTAATTAGTATGCATGCTTAAAACTTTTAATGGGAGCTTTCTAATCTTAATAAATGTATATTGTTATCTGCTGAAAAGTTGATATTGTGATCACATTAACTCTACAATATTTCACTATAAAATAATGATCACACACACAGAAAAAAAAACATATATTATACCTTTACCACTGAACAACAATCTAAAAGCATTTAAGTCATTTTTTTTTATTTCTAGAAATAACAAATAACACTCTTGCATTTCAAATATGCAGTTATAGCCACTAGAAAAAAAAAAAATATTAATATATACTTAACCAGATCTCTTCAATTAGGCCAAATTGACTCCCCAAATATCATATACTCTTATTTTGTATTTCCTTGATATATTCTTCACAAATTTTAATTACAAATAGTGTACTAAATGTGTAATAATAGCTCTTTAATAAATACATAAATGATTATTAATCACTTTTCATTTAGAAATTATTAAACATTAAATATATCTATACCACTTCACATAAATGCATGACAATCTCCCAAACACCTCTTTCTATTCATTTTTTTAATAAAATTAACATTTTATTTTTTAAAAAAAACTATATTATCATCTATAAATCATTAAAGATTAGATACAAAAGATAATTCATAACAAAAAAAAACCATAACATAGTCAGCTAACAACAAAAAAAAAAAAAACAGCAAAAAAAAAAAGTACAATTTTACAAAATCTATAAATATTATTTGAAATATAATTTATTATGCAAAACAATTGAATGATTTAGTATATTACATATTTACAGCTGACATAATTTATCCTTATTACTGAACCGCTACAATATTTCTTATGAAACAGTTCACAAACTTAAATTAACATCGGTTATCTTGCATGCAAGGCAAATCAACTAAATTTCCACTATACAGCAATTAATTTTAGCATTTATAATGATTCATATATTATCATTCAATTGAAATTGTTACATATATATATAGATAGAATTTATATTTTCAATTTAAAAACAGGTTGAATAATTTTAAATACAATATGACACTTAGTGATAATAATCACAACTGATTTATTAATCATTACCACACTCTTTAACACAATTTGTTATAGCATCTCAATTTTAAAACCCTATTACACACATACTAAACTATTTAAATTGAAAACTGCAATTATTTCTACAATAAACTTTTACTTTGTTATTAAAGGCAATGATGAAATATACATATTCAAACAATTAGTTTTATACTGTTCCAAACTCAACATGGCTGGAAGATTATTTTATAGATTTGTTGCTTAATATATACCTTCCCCTGCCCCCATCATCATTAACTTTAAGATTACATTTTAGGACACGGCCAATTTAATGAGGAATCTATAACTCCTAGAATTCAATTTGATCCCATTATCTCACTTATCTTCTTCTTTCAAAACTTCTATTACAAATATAGTTAAATTAACTAACTTTATAATCTATAACCTTCATTCACCTTTTATTCATTGTATACTTTTTTGACATGTTCTTTTTCTTTATCCTCCTTTTCATTTTTCCACTCCCTTTGAAAGACAAATAACATAATTTTCATTTTACTCACAATTAAATCATGTTGATAGGATTCTTAAAAAGTTTGATCTATTAAAGATTTATTTAAATAAGAGTATGTTTAATACTGAAAACAATAACAAACATACTAATTCAAAATACTTTTATTTATAAAATAAACAAGTTTTTAAAATTTTGACAAAATTTACCTAAATAAGAGTTACAATACTTTCTTGCAAATACTACAATAAATGACATTTTTTCTGATTATGTATTTATTTCATCCCATACATAATCCATACTTTAATTAATTTTTATAAATATTTTAAGGTGCATCAATAAACACTAAATAATTGTATTAATAATGTAACAAAGATTATCTTCAAATACCTTAACTGCTTTCATTTTTATTTTTCTATATATTGTTAATTTGCAAAATGCAAATGTTAATGCTAGTGTGAGATATGAATGATGATATTTAACTTAAATTATATATAATTATTAATTCCCATTTCTTATATGAATGGGTAACCTCAGATAATTAAATGAAGATAATGCAAACCAAAAGAACTATATTGGCAATTTAACTTCACTAAATAAATTAAATGAAAATGTGATTATATGCTTTAACCTCTTTTAAACTTCCTAATTTATCATTGATGAACTTCAGATAACTTATAAATATAAAACACCTATGACTTCAAATCCTTAATAATCTATTACTATCTTTAAAATACTACAAATGAATGCTAGATTTTTTTCCCCACCATTGGTTCATCTTAAACTACTATTAATATGAAATAAGTATAAATATTACAAATATATGAATGTGAATGGATCATATGCAGGGCAAGTTAACTATAATCTATGACTATAACTAAATCAATAATGAAATGGCTTATGTGCTAAGCAAGTTGTCTGCAATTCTCAACAGTATCAAACTATACAAGCACAGCACATAAATCTACTACTGAATTGGATTGGCTCATATGCAGAGTAAATTATTTACAATTCATAACATCTTATATTACTCTCTGATTTTATTTAGATTATCAGACTTTCTAGAAATCTTCTGGATATATTCTTATCTTAGCTCACTGACCAATCTGGATATACTAAAACTTCTACCATTCCCCAACTATTAGAAGATGGAATCATAAAAAAACCTATATTCAATATAAGATCCATCATTTATTTTCATACTTTGTTTAATCAAATATTCTATAAACACCTCTTTAAATACTTTGCATGCAACAATAATTTGTTAAATACTTTAAATAAATCATGTAATGACTAATGTCACTATTTAAATTATTTCTAACTTTATACCTAACTTTTGCATTAATAAAATAACTCTTTTGTATTATTAAATTTATTTACTGGCTCTCTTTATTATATTTTAAATAACTTTATTCTGACGAGTTTTCCTTGGTTAATCTCTATATTCATATGCTCATGCACATATTCTTGTTGTAAGTATAAATTAATGTTTTAAAATATATCAATTTTTTTTTACATATTTAATTTCCTATTTAAATTACTAAATTATTAAGCATTTGATTTTACATATAAGGAGAAATTAAAACCATATTTAAGCATTTGACTAAAATTTCAATTATAAATTATTAAAGTATAATTATAACCTTATCTACTTATTATTAATTTGGTACTCCAATTTTATATACTAATATCAGAATAATTTTAAGTAATCAACATTTATCAATGTATTAATAGACATTTAAATAATTTGGTTGTTTAATTACATATATATTTAAAATCTCTACATTTTCATCTTAAATTAAAACTAAGGAAGAGCGGATATTCAAAGATAAACTACAAGAGGGAATGAAAAAAATTAATAAGAATTAATGTGCCTTGATCTACTTTTCTATATTAATAATCTTCACTTTATTTCGTTCTTTGCTACATCACAACATATAATTATATATATATATATGTTAACATACATTTTAATTTACATAATAAAAACATTATAAAAATTATTTCCTAAATTACTCAAGAGAAAGAAACTTTTAGTAACATTAAATTAAAAAAAAAGAGAGACTTTGTGCTTATTTTGTTAGATGAATTTTGACTTGTAAAAGAGATATGGTACCTTCACAAAGATGCATTATTTATGGGTTATAACTTTCATGTAATACATAGCATTAAAGTATATATTTAATAAATATTTTTTTATATAGAAATAAAGTGTTATTGAAGAATCCATGGTAAAATATTATTTATTGTTTGAAAGGCAATATTTTAGTAATAACTTTTATAAACATGTGTATCTCTCGCTTTTCCATCATGGCTAACATTATATTACTATTATATCTAATTGTACTTTTCATTTTTCATGACTGTTGGCTTTATTTCACCAACAAATAAATTTGGTTGTAATTTATTTTCATTGTCATTTACCATCATTTCATAGACAAAGTCATACATTAGGATCATTCAAGAATAGTTTGGCAACTTCCACATAAGACATTTGTCTATATACTCATGTATTCTTTATTTTCTTGGCATAAAATTTATTTTTCATATGCCATATTGGAAAATCAAAACAAAATTTCACTGATACTTGTAAAATTCATTTCAGATTGACCGAAATATATTGTCTCATTGTCCAGATTACTCCACATTTTCGTAAAATAAAACTTACAAATCAATTATACATATTAACTAATGAAAAGTCAGTTTCCTCTTACAAGTTTCTTTAAATGGAAGTATTCAGGTTTTAAGCAACTATCTGGAGATTCTCAAATAATTAACAAAATTAATTAAGTTACAAAGGAATTATAATTTTGATTTTATCTTTAATTATAATTTCAGATGTTTCATGAGGATTAACTTACTATAAACATCATTTAGATATGCTTAAAATATTTATTTGAATTTACCTGCAAATATCTATAGTATGATTTTTATTTACTAAATTTTTAACTTTTAAAAGAAAATACATTGATTGAAATTTGAAAATCTGTTTATATATAAATATTTAATCAGTTTTTAAATGTTAAAAGTTTATTATTTAAAATAAACTACAAAAAAAAAAAACATTTTTAATAATTAATCATGTTACTCCTCAAAAGTAAAAGAATTTATTAAATAATTAATTTTAACACAAACTTATACTTTCCATCTGTGGCTATGTACTTTTCTATGTACATTTATTCACACTTTATTTTCTTAAAAACAATCTGTTAAAGTATGATTAGAAAGATTTTAAATGCATGTAACTTTTATAGTTACTAAACTAAGAGTTATAATTAGTTGTATAAAGAAGTACTGTATTTTATTTTTATATGCACCAGAGAATATGTACAGTATCTGGTAAGATGCCAGATGAAGTGTACTCATGTCAGAGGTTTAATTCCTGATTTATTAGATATTTGCATTTGTAGAACTGTTAAGGCAGCATGCTTAGTTTGATTTGCCTTTACTAATGATAAATTTGATAGGGATATATTTTAAAGATGGTGAACTATCTCAAATTTCAATAGGGAATTGTCAAAAGAACTTCTAGAATTTCATTGTTACATTACCAATGATAAATCAAACAGAGGGTGTATTGAGCGCATGCATAAAATAAGATTTAGAAAAATGAATTAGTAATACATATATGAATGTTGAAAATACAGCACAGAAAAATAAAGCATATCATCTTAAATGAATGAAATGTGAAATCTTACCATAAAACCACTTTAAGTTAAAAGAGTCCAATAAAATATAAAATAACTTGATAAATTTGATTAATAAATAATAAATTATAGTATTAAAAGATTAAGAAAGACATAAAATAAGAGAGGCAAACTTAACTAAAAGATATCCAGTTCTTAATGAAGATGACAGTTGATGGAAAGGGGAAGATCTCATTATCTTTCTCATGCTGAAATATTAATGTAAAAGTTTATAGAATATGGAAAAAACAAAAGTAGAATTAGATCCAATAAGTCAAGAAGATGAATCCATAAAAATAAAAAATGTAATGCAATGCAAAACTTTAATGAGATGAGACATTGGCAAGAATAAATGATAATACAAATTTTAATAGAATGGAAAATAAAATAAAAATGGGGCAATAAAAATGTGTAATAGAACAAAAATGTTTAGAAAACAAAATGGGAAAAGCCAACATAATTTTAATACACTGAAAAATAAAATGGAAAAAAAAAAAATCAAAAAGATTTAAAAAATAAAATGGAGAAAATACAATAGGATTTAGAAAATAAATTGAAGTAGGAACTCAAGATAGTCCAGCAAGATTTAAGACCAGAGATGAAAAGAGATCAAGAGAAATTGGGAGCTCTAGAGAGTAAAGTGGAATGCCTGAAAGCTAGATTTGAATTGGAACAAGGCCAAATAAAAGAAAAGGATGGAAAATATACAACATATTGTGGCAAAATGCCAGCATCAAATGAATCAAATGAAAACAAAATTGGAAGAAAACAAATTGCATATGAACATGGCCATAAAATTTTAGGTGGCAAATTAGGCAAAATTCAACAAGGGTTAAAAATGGATATAGAAAATAATAGATAAAATACATTTTTTAAAAAGTACAAAACGCATTAAAAGTTATGTAACTCGATGAATGGATGAAGTGAAATGAAGACTAGTAATAAAGAATTAATGATGCATGATGAATGTTGGAAATAGAGAATAATAAAATAAATTATATCATCTGAGATGAATGAAGTAATTTAAATATTAATATTTTTTTATTAGTCATTTATAAGACTAGAGATTATCCAATAATGAATATTTCTGTAGTGTAATTTTCATTACACCACTCTCAAGCAAGGTGGGGATTGGTTTCTATCTGCTTTTTAATACCTTCTGGAGGAATATAATCATAAGCATATGACCAAAGACATATGAAAAAGAACTATCATCTCCAAGATGCACATTTTCAGCAATATTTTCATTAGTTTCTAGTCTTATGAATGACTAATAAAAAATTGTCAATAAACTTTCATTAAGAGATTTGTGTCAAAGTTGTGAGGGCAGCACATTTGATTCCTGTCAATCAAACTGTAATAATTTGCTATCTATATATATATACTGAACAATGATAAAGATATGTTTTAAAAGATTGTGATCTGGGCCCACTGATGAGAACTGAAATATGCATCTTGGGGATCATAAATTTTTTCACATGTCTTTGGGTGTTTATGAATGCATATCTCCACTAGATATTAAAAGCGGATAAAAACCAGTCCTATCTTGTATAAGTGGTGTAGTGAAAATTACACTACAGAAATAATATTCATTAAATGATTTAAATACTTTGACTTGAATTATCATATAAATAGATTTAATTCACATTTACATTTTGCAGCCATTCACTTTTTGTATCAAATGATATTAAATAAAAATATAACATCTAAAATCAGTTTAAATCTACTTAAGTTTGAGTATAAATTTGAATAAATGAGAATATTTGATATAAAAAGATTTAAGAGTATTATTTTTAAAAAATAAGAATGAAAAGATTTTAATCTCATAATTTTTTTATTATTTACTCAACATTCTTTAAAATAAATGATGATAAATGATAAAATTATCTAGGAGCAGTTCTGATTTTCATAATTTGTTTTCTTTAACTTGTTCATCACAAAGGTCTGGTTTTCAAATAGACATTAATTTATTAAGCTAGTGCAAGATACATATATGGGGAGCTACAAGGAGGCTGTTACTCTTGTTTCCCAGCTCTAGTTAAAACTAAGTTTGGAGTTGCAGGAAATACGCCCACATATTTAAATAGTTAGCAAAACTTGAACTCTACATTAAAAAAATAAAGATGGAAAAAGATATAGAAATACAAAAAAAAAATTAATGACTGACTAGGTATAATATCAAACTAATTTTAAAATTTTATAAATAAAATAATTGAAATAAAAATGAGCTAACAATATGGCAAGATGTTATGGTGAGAGTAGACTAAGGAAGATTTTTATTGAAATTTTAAAAATATTAAAATAATCCTAGAAAGTTTTAAATTCTTGTCAAGAAAAAAAAAATCTTGTGATGAAAATTTATGAATTACATTGCAACAATTTTATATTCTGATGTAATTTTCTTCTTCTTTTTTATATATATTCTGATAAATCAAGTCACAGCAATTCTAAATTTTCATCAATTTAAAATATCAAATCAGCTATTTCACACACATATAATGTTTTAAGCCAATAAACATCACATGATCATCATTTCTTATGCTTGCTTATAACTGTTATTAAAACAGGCAAAAACTCACTATCCATATTGCCACACTGCAAGGCCACAAGCCAGAAACTAGTCTGGGGATATTGGATGAGTAGGCACTAGATGGGGATTTTATGCACAGCTTGCAGTGTGGCAATACGTATGGTGAGTTTTTGCCTGTTTTCATATAATATGTTATTACTTCAAGACACTGATCTAATCTTCACATTCTAAATAGTGAACATACTAATATAAAAAATTATAATAATAATTTTAGATTTATATGTGCACATAGATAAGATTTTTAGAGCACTATTATTTGGAATTTAATCTATGTTTATTCTTATAGCAATTATCAGTTTACATAAAATATATTTATTGTTCTTTTTTCCTTTTTAATCTATACTATTTATAAAATTTTCTTCTTTTTCCAAGTTTAAATAAATATGGTAATGTTTATTTGAAAGTTTGTTGTGGTGACAGCTTTTATTTATAACTACACAATGGACTTTTCATCATTTAATTGAATTGCCACTTTTTAAAAATTCAAACTTTAACATTTCTAAATACATTCAAATGTTAGCAACAACAGAATGCAAAAATAAAGATCTAAACTAATGGTCATTAAATTTGTGAATATTGAATTTAAATATAAACAAAGCTATTCAATTAAAAGCAACACTTGAAAAAGTGAGGAAAACAAGATCCCTTAAAACATTGTGTTCTACCACTAACTTTTGCATTATTACTAACTTTTGAATCAATCTAGAAAAATATAAAGTTTGAATTTTTCTAAAAACATTTAATAATTCAACTACATGGTGGAAATAATTTAATATATAATTATAAATATTACAATATTAACAGTAAGAATTCTTAATCCCAATATTTGTTTCTTATATAATGTAACTTGAATAACTAATTCTCAAACAGTTTAGCTTAATGATAATGATAATGGTTTATGAATTGACTCCCAGCTAACAAACGTTTTTAAAAAAATGAAATTTAGTCAATTGAATGTAATTGACATATTACCCAGTTTAAACATCATATGATACTTCAAGAAACAAACTATATGATTATTTTTTATTTTAGTAACTCTCAATTCTTGATGGAAAATTTCATTTTATTAAAATAATTTATTACTTTTCTGCTTTTCATTATTAATATTTTACTATTAATTACTGGTGCAATTTATTAAGATAATATTAAGATAAGTTTTTAATCTCTAATTAATAGACACACACACTCCACCAAAGGAGATTTTAATATAGTCTACTGGTTAGCATATTTAATGAATATTAAATGCATCATAATTATGTCCAATTTTAATTGGAAAAAAAATCTTTTTTTTTTAATTATACATTTTAAAGTATTTGTTGAATTACTTTTTAAAGGACAAGTATGAAAATTGAAATATAATTGTTTTATGAACAAATTAAATCTGCAATTAAAAGATAAGTAAGATAATTTTTAGTTTTGTTGGAAAAGCAATCAAAAACTATCTTATTGAAAGATAAGTAAGATAATTATGAGGTTTGTTGGAAAAGCAATCAACAACTATCTTATTGTTTTATTATTCTTGAATCAGAAGTAGATCTAATAGAATAAGTATTGTTTTAGATGCCAAGAATAAAAGAAATTTTTATTAAATAGTACTTCTGTAAATAATTGCAATCATTAGTTATATTGAAAGTAATTTCAAGATTCAAGTGTATATACAGAATAATTATCATTAGATGATATTTAAAAAATATCTGAAAATATATAAATAGTTGTATAATGGTATGAGAAAAAGGATTGGAATAATTTACAAAATATAACATATGATAAAAAATATACGTTAAAAAATCCAGAGATGATGTTTTTGTTAAGAAAAAAAAACAAAAAATTCTATTTTAATTATTTAATCAAAGTAGATTTAAGGACAATATTAAGAGTGCATGTGCAAACCATGAAGCTGATAAGGAACTAAATAAAACTTAGTATAAGTAGCTTTGAGTATTTTTTTATGAAAATGAAATCAGAATCAAGAATAAAATGGGTCACTAAAAAAATTCAAACATATTTAACTGGATGCTTTAACTGCTTCAAAAGCATCATTGGAAAATTCAAATGTACATTTTAAACATTTTAAAAGAAAACTGAATTTAAAAATTGTGTACTTTATTATTTATTAAGAGTATGTGCCATAACACACATGCTCTATTATAGACAGAAATGTAAAAACATTCTAATTTTAAAAAGTTTTAATTGCAATCAGTTCCTTTTTATTTTGTTGATTGTAATTTATTTTAAAAGTTGAGGTTTTTTTTTTTTAATTAATTTTGAAATAGATAAGAGCTCTGGTCAGATTTTGGGGTTTTTTTTAAAAATTAAGATTAAGTGAAAGATTGAGATTAACCCTAGTCAAAACTTTTTAATTAAAGATTAAGCGGGAGATAACAATTCACATAAACAGCTCCGGGTTTTTGACTAAGTTATTATTATTATTATCATGATTCTTATTCAGATAGCTGTTCTAAGCATTTATATTTACTAATTGCTCAACGTGGAATGCCAAATTGTAATTTTGATAACCGCTGATAGTATTTTCTGTTTGCTGTGTTCAGAAAGCTTTGCTATTTTCTAATAGAAGACTTAAATATGCTAAAACATTAGAAATAGTGATCCTCCTTCCAGCATGTAGAAAATACTCACTGTAAAAATAATAATAATAATAATAATAATAAGCAGTGCTAAATCAAGCCAAAGATGAACTTCGAAGCTCCATAATTGTGCCTTCAAGAACATAACTTAAAAGCCTAGTCCAGATCTGATCCCAAACATTATCTTCAGATTCCCAAACAGATAAATGAAAATCAAAATCTTCAAAATGAACCCTATATAAACCTGAACTTTGCATATCGGCTGGATAGAACATTATATTTCCATGGTAAACTCACATTTTCATAACATAACTAGAGTTTAAATCTCTTGTTAAAGTCTCTGCTTAATCTAAAAAAAAATCTGTCTCTATAATAAGTTATGCATACTCATTTAAATATCATTAATTATTTTATTATGTATTTTATTTATTATATGTATTGGAGTCTTAGTTTTAAGAATTTAAATTTAAATTTATTTGTCCAAAAGTGTATTGCGAGTTTATATTTTAGACTTAGTGTTTTTCTCTTTTATATTACTAACAATTGATAAATGTTTGGGCAGATAATAATAATTTTCTTTTTAACTCACCTGTCCCTTATTCTTTCATTGTAATCAATTTAGACAATCTTTTCCTACAGACCATAAATGTTTTGGCTACAGATTTATAGTGTATTGTTCTGTTTTTCTTAAACAGTAGAGATTTTGATTTTGCTATATTTCAGGTTACATAATACCATAATCTTTTCTTTTTCTCTAGTCGGAATCAACCTTAGAAGTCTTAAATGTGGCCTTTCATGAGTGTTTGCAGGCAAATGACAATCCTATTATGTCCCGAGGTTTTGCCGGGTTTTAGGAAAAGATTGCTCTACGATGTTCATTGAATTCCGTATAAGATCGTTCTTTTTTTGTTTTTAAATCTCTAACTAAAGGAAACTGGAATTTGTTTAGATAAATCACTGGCAGGAAGAAATCATAATTCCCTTTAATTCTTAGGTGAGTATACTTATCTGCCAAAGTGTTTGATGCCAATACTCTCATCCACTCTCTGATAAACCAGGTGGAGGAATTAAAGTCAAACTTTTATACTTTGTTTGACTAATATTAATTTTTGAATTTAATACACTTTAATATAAAATTATTTCTAATTAGTTTTGGCTAACGTTTGTCCATGTGTCCTTTCCTCAATTAACTGAACAATGTTAAAGATCTCTTTCTCTCCCTGGCTTTAGCTGGTAACATTTATCATCAACTCTTGATCACCATAAATTAAATTGTCTATGTGATGTGATGTATTATGGCTTCTCCTTAAACGAAGTCAAAAATATCTCAGCAATTATGCCCAGATAAACCTGTTAGCCACTTTATTTTACATTCCCCACTCTAAATTTACCCATAATCTGCTCTATCCCATTTCCACAACATAATCTTTGTCAACTCTATAACCTTTATATCTAAATCCCCCTTATCTTTTCCCAAACTCATCCTTTTCATATTTATTTTTCCACAACTTCATTATATGTACCCTTTCTGTTTTCAAACATTTACATTCAATTAACAAATGCTTAATATTTTCTATTCCTTCCTTACATAATTTACAAAATAAATCACCCATATTTTTCCATTTACATGTATATTCTTTTGTAGCTAAAGATCCCGTTCAAGCCTTAAACAATAAAGTACTTTCCTTACTATTATCATATATTAACTCACACCTAATATTCTGTTTATTTCTATATATATTTAAACTCTTTTTACTCTCCATACTATTTCTCCATCTCTCTAACTCCCTAGTCTTTATTAATAAATTTATTCTTTTATCCCATTCCTTACTACTATAACACTCAATAATCCTCTTAACAAAATCATCCCATCTTTTGTACAAATATACTGATATAAATTCTTTATCCAAATCTTTTGCATACTGCATTACCTTTCTCACCCATCTTGTTACCTGCCCTTTACTCATAACCCAATTAAATGCTATTTTAGCTATTCTTTTATTATCCATAAACTGCAATTTACCAAACATTTTCATTTTACTTTTTGCATCTCTCATATGAAAACTTGACCATCCCATTTCTCCTTGAATTGCCTCCCTTGCTGTCCATACTTCTGCATCCAATGCATGTCTTCCTACTTCCCTTTGAGCTTTTTCTAAATAATCTAATATCTTTTTACTAACATATAAAGCATCATTACCATATGTTAACCCTGCTACTGCAACTCCTTTCCATATAATTCTAGCTACATCATATTTATTATATGAAAACACTGTTAATTTCTTTATCAATCCCTTTCTTTTCTTTGCTTCATTTATCAATTTTTTCTCCCATTCATCCAAATAATTTTTCTGATTACTTAAAATAATTCCCAAATAACTATATCTATTCACCACACTTAATATCTCCCAATAAAAATTCTACATCTTCTCTTTCCCCAGTATTAACCATCATTATATTTTATTTTTCTTCACTAAATTTAATCCCCATCTCTTTACCCACCCTTGCACATGTCCTCAACATAACTTCCATATCTTCTCTTTTTTCTGCACACAAAAATATATCATCCGCAAAAAAAAAGACCTGGCAAAATATATACTCCCTTACTACCTATTAACGGTATCTCTATCTCTCTTCCTAATCTTTCTATTGCTCTTTCCATTTCACTCAAATACAACACAAACAATTGCCTAGTGGCGCCCTCAGTGATCAAAAGAAGATCAAAATGACTGGTACAATATTGAATTAAAAAAATAGGTTAATATTTTTAAAAACCATACTTAAAAATTTTCTTTTCTTTTTTTTTAAAGAAAATTACTAAGTATGGTTTTTAAAAATATTAACCTATTTTTTAAAAACCATACTTTTTGTCAATAAGTTATGAAATGGCTAAAGGGCATTTGTTTGACAATGAGATTACTAAAACAAATTTAAAAAATAAAAATAATATAATGATATTGATAAGAAATGTATAGCAAAGTCAACAATGAATTAAAGCAGTGTTTCCCCCCCTCGGGGTCCGCGTCCCCCTGTGGGTGGCGGGTGGTTGTTGGTTGTTGCCCCAAAAAAAATCCTAAAATTTGGAAAAAAAAAAAATATTAAAAAATTATTTCAAAGATTTTTTTTTTTTTTATTTATTTTATTTATTTTTTTTTAATATATATATAAAATTTTTTTTTTATTATGTTATCTTTTTTTTTTTTTATTTTAATTATAATATAAAAATTATAATTTATAATATTTTTTATAATAATATAAAAAATATTAAAAAAAATATTTTTAAATTTATAAAACTTTTCATTTTTTTTTTTGAATTTGGGTTTTTTTTCTAAAAAAAATAAAAATAATAAAATATATATTAATTTATTTTTTTTTTTCTACACAAAAAAAAAAATTATTTTCCCCCTTAAAAAATTAAAAAATAAATTAAAAAAAAAAAAAAATAAAAATAAAAAAAAATAAAAAAAAAAAAAAAAAAAATGAATTAAAGCAAACCATAAAAGTTTGTCATGAAAAAAATCTCTAAATAGATTCATTTTACAATAGATTTTGCATATAATGAATGTTTTTAAACCCTACATCAAAATCATTCATCGATATATCGGAGAACTTCTTAAACATTAACTAAATCATGTAAACAGCAATTTCTTCAATCTATCTATCATAAGCATATATTACATTTAATAAACTTTATCTTTCAACATGAATTCCAAGTTCACATTGCTCATTTTTGAAGTAGCTAAAATAATCAATTCTGTAGTAATTAAAATGTTGAAACATGATAATTAATGTTTATATAATAAGAAATTTTTCACAAAGGGCATAATATTTCATTATGAAACTTTTTTTGGTCATCATAAACAAACTTTTTATTTAATGTATATTTCATACACATAAAATAATGCTACCAAAACTAAATTTCTTTGGCTAAATAATTCGGTGAATGAAAAGTTTTATTAGCAAAATAACCTAACCTGTCAATCATTTCAATAAAATAAGTTAAAAAAAAAAAATACATTTGATTGGTGAATTTTTATAAATCAAGGTAGATTTTAAAATGTTTACTTAGCTAATTCAAGTTCTAAGTTATAATTGAAGCCTGTAAATGGGTGCTCTTCTAATCTAAAATTGCTATTCCTTAAAATATTTATTAATATGAATTTATCAAAGTCTAATTTTTTATTTGGTATTTCTTCTCAGAAAATATTTAATTTCCTTTCACACCATTAATATAGCAATAGGAATACACATATAATAAATATATACTTTTAAATACAATCACATAGTTGTCTCACATATCTAGTTCAGTGGTTCCCAATCTTACATTATGGAAAGTACATGGTAGGACAATATAACAATTATGAGTCATATAAAAGCATAACTTTTAAATATATATATATAACATAAACTTGGATTAGGAAATTAAAATATTAGCAAGTACAGGATATTCAAAATTTCTTTGAATTTAATACTTTTTCTAATCTATAGTATATCTTCTATATATCTCTCCAACAACCTTTCTCATGAATTCATTTAATGTGTTGTCTCTTTCTAGATGTTTATATCGTTTATAATCCAGTTTAAATTAAAACTTCATCTATTCATTGTCATCTCTTTTAGCAACATGCCTAACCCAATTCCACTTCAGCCTCTTTATTTTTTAAATAATAATAAGGATGCTCTTATATTCTTTCACATATGTATTTTGCTTTCAGTTCCTCTCTAGTAGATGTTTCCATATTTCATTATGTAGCCTGAAATCAGATCCATGAGTTAACACAGGTAAAATACATTTATTAAAAACTTATCTCTCTAAGCCTGTAGACATATTTATTTTTAATTTTAAGTTATAAAAGCAAAATACTACATGCAAATGTAATTCTGTGATTATTTTTTTTTATCTATTATACTTTCATATTTACCAATAATCTGACAAATGGCATATCTTACTTTTTAGTTAGAATATGTGGCATTTCAAATATAAATATTACAAAATAAACTGCATTCTTTCTGTTTTTTACTACTATAAGCAGCAAACATGGCACATTCATCTGCATAAAAATCAGATTGTGTATAAAAATAAAAATGAAAGAATGTTTTTATTTAGCTTATGAATATATTTTTAACATTGCAAAATGTAAATAATTAACTATATAACATTTATAAAACCTAAATAAACAGAAATAAAATGATAATAAATATAGTATTATAAATTTTACTCATCTAAAAACTATTTAATACTTTGAAAACATATGTAAAACAAACAACTATATAACATGCACTTATGCATTTGAAATCTAAATAAAGAGAAATTTAAAAAAATTATAAGCATGTGCACAAATAAAAATATGTCAATGTGAACTCTTTCGAAAAAACAATGCACATTGAATGATTTTCATTTAAAAGCTGAATCACAGGATGACAAGTAGTCAGAATCAAAGTATATGAAAAACTATGAGTAGCTACAAAATGGAGGAAAGAAGAAAACAGAACAAAATTTGAAAAATTATCGCAATTAAAAATTACACAAAAGATCAAACAAGCAAAATCAAGATAATGTTATTCTGAAAACATTAGGATGAGACCCTATTTTTAATAACAGAGCCATGTTTTTTTCTTACAGCAGAAATAACTTTATTCCCAATATCAAATGATATTTTATATCCTTTAGGCTTTTGTTCCATTCTAAAACTATCCTTACCAATTACATTTCTTGGGCTTTACTAACTATTTTCTGCACAACTTTGTTCAGTGCTTCTAAATGCCTGTTTTTTAATTGTGTTCACATTTTTGCATATAATGATAGAAAATTTACTAAATTGTATATCCCTTTGAATGTGCAATTGTTTTTTAATGAAGTATGTTATCTTTTTATTGATCACATTAAAGTATAAACCATATTTAAAGCTTTATAATGTTTTAAAATACAGGAGTATTTTTGAAGATAGAAATATCAACTATTATTATTGCCTTTATTAATATTTTTGTTTTTCTAGTTTTTCATTAACAAATAATTTATTTTTCATTAATTGATGAGTTAAATCTATTAAACATATTACTCTTCCCTTAGTCAAAATATTTCCATTCATTTGGATATTTTTATGTTAATTTCCTTTTTGATCCTAATTCAATCTTTCTTATATCTTTCAAAAATTCCAATTAAAATCACTAATGACTGTTTTACACTATTACTTTGTTCTCTAAAAAACATTATATACAAAATTTTTTGAAGCTCATGTGGCATAATGAATAATACATTTACCTGCCATCATGGCTTTGAATCCAAGCTATGCTAACCTTGGAAATATTTTCAAATCACAAAATTTACATTTTTTCTTTCATATATACAACCTATAGTCATCCAGTATGGTTTGGCAAATGGATATTCATTATAGGACATAGATTAGGGAAAATTGATCAGATCAATATTGATTGTAACAACAACAATTTTGACTGCAGTATGATGCAACCTTCACCATACTTCTTCAAGCCGAAAGCTTATGGGTTTGCATTTTACTTTCACTGACCATCAGAATGAGAATTTATTTACAGTATAAATCAAAGTCATTTGTATTTGGTATCTTCTAATGTAAATACAACATCATTCTCTAATTATTGTTCCTCAATAACTTATCTATAATGAATTTCATCTGTTACATTTCCATATGCTTTTATAATATATGTTCACTTTTCAAATATATTCTTTCTTTATCTTTTCTTCTAACTTCAAAAAATCCATCAATATCCCATTCAATATATGACAATTCTTCCCAATTTAAACATTTCCTTCATCTGAAAGTGGCCTAGTGCTGTAGTTAAAACATATTAAAAGTTATCACTGATAGTCTCTATTCAAAATCCAAAAAATCTTAACAAATTCTGCCTTGTCATCAATCATTCATTATATTGATAATGCTACAGTATTTAGAAATTGAAAGTCATATTTTTTTTACTGATTGTCATAAATTATTTAATCAATTATACTGCCACACTCTTGTATCAAGAACACACAGCTGCTAACAATTACATACTCCATTAAATAATTTCAAAAAAATCATTATACATTAACAGAGTTTGTAACCATGAAATCAAGCATTCACATAAAATCTAACCTAAAGAAAACAATATTTTCTTATTTCCAAACTCAGAGGTACTGATCTATGAAACTATCCAAGTTTATTTATGATAAAAACATATACATGGAAACAATTGTGATAACAAAATCATGAAAACACCAGAAATATGCTATATTCTTTCTCTGAGACTATAGTAAAAAAACTTTAACAAATTGTCAGCTTATATAGTTTTCTTATAAAGTTAACACCAGTTAAAGGGAGGCAATATATTACTTTTAAATAAAATAGTTGTGTTAAGTGGGACAAGCATAGTTTATTCTAACATCTCAAATTTAGAACTACATGATAAAACAGTTAATCTCATTGCCAATTTTAAGATACATATAATCAGTAATAATTTAACATTTGTTTGCCACCAATGTATTTCAAATATTAAAACAAATCATCAAAAAAACTTAATATATATAAAGTAAATTTATTCTCTTAATAATATATAAATTGCATATATCATTTTCCTCAAGGTAGATCAAGTAACCAATCAATAAAGTTAATGTTTAAATCATTCAAAACAAAAAACTTAAGTTTTGAGTGTTGTCATTAGTTATTTTTCAGAAATTATCAATTACAATAGCATCAAAAAAAGTTCAAGTTTCATTACTAGCTATTTAATTTATTATTTCAAACTATATAATGATAATTTAATAGCTACTTATATAAAAATGATACAATCAGCATAATCAATGACTTGATGTACAGTTAGTTTTATAACTACAAAAGATGTTTTAGCAAAAATATACTTTTTAGTTTTTACAATCAAAGTGATCCTTAACAGAAGATATTGTCCCACTACTATATCCACTTCCCTTTAATAAAAATTATTTCAATAAATCTCAAAAATATAAAATGCATATACATTTAAAAAATTTTAACTTTGTAAACAGTTTTCCACATATGCTAAAAAGCTTACACAATCTCTCTTATTGATTGGTGACTCAAGTGTTTATCAACAGTTGTAAATAATAAATAAAAAATATAAATTGCCCCCTATTTAACATAACCATTGTTCAACTAGGAAAAAATAAAAATTGTTCAAGCTATATTGTCATAAACTGGCCAGAATGTGAACTATGCACATACAAATGTGAGTAAAATACAAATATGAATTATACACATAAAATGTATAAAAATACATAATTATTTTATCAGGTTATGAACTCTAATTGATCATATATGTAAGAAACAATACAAATCAATATCATAAAATATTTATCTGCACATTTTAAGAGTATCAAATTCTTTAAGAAAAAAAATTTCAGAATTTTTAAGAATAAGATTTCAGATGCTGCTAATCCAAACTCTCCTTGTTATCTATTCCAAACAAATATGAGAATATTTCTGATAGAGATATATTGAATGCAACTGAACACACAAATAGAAAAGATATTAAAACAAAACAAAAAATATGAAAGCAATATTTATTTTGTTTTGCAAATGGAAATATACCTAAATTTTTTGGCAAGTGCACTAAAAATGACCAGAAAATAAAAATTTATCTAAGATGACAAACAAACACTATAGTGCTCCAAATATGTATGTAACAAATTGAGTCTGTTTACATGTATAATTTTATACACTAAAAAGCAGAATTTTTCATCAATCTTTTGATTTTCATTGCAATTATTCAGTAAAATACTTTTCCTAATCAGAAATTTGTTTCAGATCTAATAATATGCATACATATGTATAATTAAAATACATATATACATATATACAGATTTATATATATGTTTATATTTTACAAATGAACAATAACTTAACTATCCTCTATCAACAAAATAAAGCAAAGGTAACCAAGTTCCTATTAAATTTACATATAATATGTACATAACAACTGCAATCAAATTATCATCACTATTCCATAATCATTTAAGTAAATATAAATAATTAATTAATACCACATAAAAGTGCTAAACAGATTTGTATGCTAGTTTCTTGTTAGTACTATTTTGCACATCCAACCAACATTATAATATTCAAAGTAATGATTCAAAATGTTCAAATGGTTTTTAACCAATGTCATGAAAAGAATTTTAAAAGATTTTAGTTGATTATACAATTTTTCTTCCATAAATGTTATAATAAACAACTTCAAATTTTTATCATAAAAAAAGTTACCAATTAATAAAATAAGGACTCTTTTATTGTGCTTTTAAATTGGCAATGCTTTTATTTTTATGTAGCTTCTTCCAGTTTTAACTGTCTGACAGTCTTTAGTTTTGCAGTAAAATATAACAATATTTGGTACCTGTTTAGTATAAAATCACTAGAATATAGTATAACAATAGATATCAAGATTTACCAAGCAAAGAAATAAAAAAGAGAAATGCATAAAAAATTAAATAGCAAAAGCAATATAAAAAATAATAAAAATAATCTATTAGAAATTACATGCATATATTTATTTGCTGCCCAAAAAAAGTAATCCATAAAAAATATATGTATATATTTATCTAGTTTTTAAAAAATGCAAATACCAGTACAGTAATAAAAATGTGAATCAAAACATCTTAAACAATAGTAATAAGTATGGCTAATGTAATATCAAATTAGCAATAATTTTATATAGGGAAAGTATTTTTAATGTCAGACAAAAATATAATGAATAAGTCTAGGTTATTATCTTAACTTGAAATTTTACTACAAAAACGATCTAGGTATGACTGGAAACATATACATTTATCTCTTTAAAATTTTGCATTTTGTTTCCAGGTAACAACTTTTAATAATTTATTTGGACTTCTGTCATTAGGGCCATGAAATAATGACCCTGCTAATTTATGGTACAATTAAGGAATTCTCTTGCATTTAAATTTAAGTGAAAAGCCAATTCATCAGAGAAGATCACTGAGCTAATCATGAATTCCCTTTCAATAATGGTGACAAAATGATATTGATTGATAGCAGCAGCAATCAGACCCTTGTCGTAAACCAATCACCCATGGCCATTTACATTAGCTCCATAGTTCTTCCTGGTTATTTTTACATTCTTTGTCTTCAGATGTACTTCCAAAAGTAGAAAAACTGGCTTCACCAATTTAAATGAAAAGGTGATCCATATGCACTATCCAATCTCTTGTTTGGATCAAGATTATGATTGAGCAAACTTCTTGACATATCATGTCAGGCTTGAAATACTTTGGTAGACATAACTAGGACAAAAGAAAAAAAAATATACCAACTGACACAAACTGAGTTTGCAATTAATTCACTGCTCAAATTACTATAATGGAAAAAACCCACTTCTATCCGAATAAGCTGATTGATGTCTTGCAAACATACTGTAAAACCAGAAGTAATTTTCTCATCAAACATTTTTGTGTCTTTACTCCTACATGGCAGACATCTGACAAAGACATATTTCTATACTGATAAACTCTTCCAACAGATTGTATTGAGGCAAAAATGCTAATGCTCTCTCTTCATTATATATCTTGCCTGCAATAAAGTTTCTCAGACAATATTTTAATGTAAATATATTAAATAATGAAATTAAAGCTATGAGTACTAATAAGAAATAAATTAAACATTATGTCAAGTAACAAAATTAAAATAAAAATTAAATTAGTGTAATTGATTGCTATCACATGATATCCAACATTATAGTGCCATTTAATGGTAAAATGTGAAATCTTTGATATATCAAGTAATGCTTTTCATTAAGTACATAAAAAGTTTTACAGCTTTGCTACTAAAAAAAAATAGTAGAATAGGTTTTTTAAATTTAAAATAATAGAAAAATATTTTAGTAAATTTATAAACTTTGTAATTGTTCTTTAAAAAAATAATACTTAATTTCAAAAAAATTACTGTTTTCAAATAAGAGTGCAACAAACTGTATAAAGATCAAAAAAAAATTTACAAAATAATTTTAAATAATTTTAAAATAATTAATTTGCAAAACGTTTTCATCATAATTATTTTAATCTCAAATATATAGAATTCATTACAATTTATGTTATCACTAAAACTAAGATCCCAAATAAATTATGAGAGTAGTAAATAATGTTTGATTACTAATGATGATGAACAAAGGTTTTCTTAATCCTAGTATTCTGTTGTTTAGTAACTCTTCTTTGGCAAAGAACTTAATGTACATATATGCTTCTTCTAAATGAAAATATAACTAATAAGTCATTTATTTTTGAAATGGTTTAGGATTTCAAAATTAAATTAAAATAACAATATATACATACATTTTGAAACTGTTTTTACAAATTGCATAAAAATTGTATCAAAAAATTAGCTTCATCAAAAAATTGTTTTACCAGATATACACTCACCAATACAAATTTCCAATTTATGAAAGCATTCAAATTACCTATCTATACATTTAATAAATAACATACTAGTAATAATGTGCACTAAAAAAAATCAATTTTGATGTAATGCACCATTGTCATGACCCATACTTTGCACTGAAGTACATTCAACTTGAAATATTAAAGTAATAAACATCTATATTTAAGAATTTAATTACTTTTTTTACTAAAGTCAAAATTAAAATAGATCAAACTGAAAATGAATTCCACATGAAAAACTAAAATCATAAACAACTACATTATTATTAGTGCACTATTTATTACATTTAAAGATTGAAAAAAAAAAAAAGTCTCATTGATTATTATCTACAAAGTTCTGTATATAAATATGCACACAGTTTGTATAAATTTATTAATAATATAATAATTTAAATGCAATAATAGCATTGCTTAAACATCAAAGAATATTAAGAATATTAAAAACAACTATGATCACTTTCAGTGCCTAACACCCTTTTCAAAATAAAGATTTATTTGAAGTCACTAGAGCATGTAGTCTATTTGTCAACTGGAGCCAACCACATACTAATGAGCAAACTAAAAAAACATGTTTATATTTTACATAAAAAAACCAAAAACAAAAAAATAAAAACATGAATATAATAAACTTAGATAGAGTGAATAACTGAAGGGAGTTTGAAAGTTGTATTCAAATCCACTCTAATTAAACAAACTAATGTATGATGAATATAAAACTAAGTAATGTTTCAGCTATGATACCAAATACAAATTCAATAAGAAATTAAATTCCTTCTAATTAAACCTAAAGTTCAATACATATATTATATTTGTATTCAAATATTACAGATTCAACCTGAATTCTGCCCATTCCTCTTCTGTATATTTAAGTGGACATATTAAGGTCCTATGTATGAGGGATCAGAGTGACTTAAAAGTCAACATGGGCAAGACAATATTGGCATCAACAAGAGCTTTAAATATTCCAATCGGTCAGATTTTCAATAATATGGATGGCTGAAGAGTTGGAGGGTGAAAAGACTGAAGCTATCCATTAAAGTTCGAAGATTTGCTATCTTAATATAAACAGAGCACTGACTATATGTATGTGTGTGAGATAATGATCTGAACCAACTGATGAGTGCTGGTTTAGCATGAAATACATATATTGGAGATCATTTATCTTTTTCATATGTGGTCGTGCATATCAGTTAGATAAGATAGAATGGATAGCTGAAGGGAGCTTGAAAGTCTGTATTCAAATCTCCTCTAATTAATCTAAAGTTCAATATTTACATTATACTTGTATTCAAATATTACAGATTGAGACTGAATTCTGCCCAACTCTCTTCTGTATATTTAAATGGACATATTAAGATCCTATATAAGAGATAGAGTGGATAGCTGAAGGAAGCTTGAAAGTCTGTGTTCAAATTCCCTCTAATTACATCTAAAGTTTAATATACACATTATAATTGTATTCAAATATTAGTTTATTTTGCAAATATATAACTTTAAGGTATTTTTATTAGATAAATATATTACTTCTCAGGTTTTATTTTCTAAGTAAATTACACTATTTCCTTTTATATATACAAAATATCAATTTTATTGATTAGTATTTTCCCTTGGGGCATTGTTATGCAGCAAGACAAGTTGCAGGTTCAAGTATTATTGCTTATTTTATATTGGTACAAAATTTTTATGCAGCAATTAGAAAAACAAATCAGAACAATAATTTACTTTTACTAATTAATTCCTTTCCTTTTTTACTAAAATGCAAGATAGTTTATTCAGTAAATTCCTTTCTTCTTTACATTTAAAAATTTAATGTAAACTAATTTTAAAAAGTTGAGACTGAAAAACTGATTTATTTTCTCACTAAACTCAGCTGTTCAATAACTTTTGTTTTGTTTTTTCAATTTTTTTTTTGTTCTTTATTTAGATATTATAACTGCTTTTTATTAACAAAGCAAAACTCTCCATACAGTATTGCCACCCTGTGCCAACCAGAGTAATCAATGAATGCCAGAAGGCTTGTGCATAAAATCCCTATCTAATGCCTACTCATCCAATATCCCCAGACTAGTTTCTGGCTTGTGGCCATCGTCAGTGAGGAGCTTTGGATCTGAGAGCACTGCACCTAGATATTAGGATCTAATGCAACCCTCCAGCACCCACCTTTTATCTCTACTTAACTACAAAACTATGAGAATGAAATTGAAAACACAAAAATATTTTCAATCCAAGCTCAATATCTTATAAGATCTAGGTGCAGTGCTCTCAGATCCAAAGCTCCTCACTGACAATGGCCACAAGCCAGAAACTAGTCTGGGGATATTGGATGAGTAGGCATTAGATAGGGATTTTATGCACAAGCCTTCTGGCATTCATTGATTACTCTGGTTGGCACAGGGTGGCAATACTGTATAGAGAGTTTTGCTTTGTTTATAAACAATTATGTGCTAATATAAGATAGTGATCATGTGATGCTTAATGCTTTTTATTAAGTTGGTTTTTTTTTATGCAATAAAAAAAGCAAAACAAAAAATTCATACTCTTACTTTGAATACATTTTAAAGTAAGAGTATGAATTTTATTTATTATTGTAATATATTGGATATTAATTTTGAAAATATTAATAAAGTTAATACAGTATTAATATGGAATATTCTACTTACAGTCTCAAAATTTAATTGTTTTCATTAACAATAATATATTTTTGGTCTATCCTTCATCATTTATATATGTAAATTTAATTAGAGAAACATTAGAAGATAATTTCCCTGACAAAAAAAAAAAAACTTGTATTCTAAATTTCATTTTTCTTATAATTCAAATATTGAGTTGCACATTTCTGTGTTATTATAATTAAATGATAAAAATAATGCCTTTTATTTTTAAAAGGAACTGATGCCTGATATTGTATTGGAGGACACTTAGAGTCCTTTTTTCTGCTTTATCAAAAATAAAAATTACTGATATATTAAAAAATACTAACTAAAATTGCAAAAAAAAAAAAAAAAACACATGTCAAAAATATAAAAGACGTCAAGCGTTGGTGGCTGAGTGGTTAGCACAGCTCCTTACAAGCAGTTGTCCAGGTTCACTTTCCGGCAGATGCTTTGACACATGAGAAAAATATATATATATATAAAAGATCAATTAAGTATCAGAACTAAAATTTTAAGTTTTTAGGAGCTTTTTGATATTCCTCTAAATTTAATTTCATGATATTGTAATTCAGACCACTGCAAGTATAAAAATTTGTCCAGGATGAATCAAAGTTATAGGAATAATAATAAACATATGGTCAGTTGCTTAGGATTTCAAGTGAATTTCAAATATTTTTGTGCCAGACTGAATACAATTGCTTCATTCAAAAAAGCTGACATTTTTTAGTTTTACTGCTCTCAGTTGGAAAATGATCCAGTAATCTTTTTGCTCATCCTCCACTGCATTAAACTAAACATGGCAAAGTGCCTTTCATTTTGCTTACAAAAAAAAAAGGCCAAATAATTAGGACATAATGGCTGGTATCAAATCAAGAATTTTGCAAATAAAACACAAAATATCTTAAACTACATTTAGTCATGCTCTACATTGTATGTTAATAAAATTATGAATAACATCATTCTTAAATTATGACTATACTGATTTATCTATTAATGATCTGGTTTCATCTGTTTCTTTTAAAGCGAAAGTTCTTTTTAATCTTAACTAAACTTTTTTTCTGATCTTATGATTTCATCATCATCATCATTATTATTATTAACATTAACATATTTTGATTTCTTGTGTTATGCCATAATCAAACTAATGATTTAAATGATGGTCTGATTGATTAGAAATTAAAGACACATGTCTAATATACTATGTATTAATTATTTCTTTTATTTAATTCACTATATTTCTTTTTTAAACTGGTACCATGTTTACATGCCAATTATTTATTATTTTTCAATTTCTTATGCTTTTCTGCCGGTTTTAATACTTTTAAAAAAAAATGTTTAAAGACTTTTCTAATAATTTGTAATCTTCATTGTGCTATGATTTAATTCATTGCTTGAATCATTTAAGCTCTTCTGATTTTTTCACTTGAAAAGCTAGCTATACACATTTAGAATTTTGTTTTATTATTTTGAATCTTTACAATTTAGTCTCTAAAACTAGTCTTACAAACTTTCAATCATTACTAATATTGGAATTGTTGAATATAATTACATCCTGAGAAACATTATTTATCAAAATATCAATTTCACTTTAACTTTATTTTATTAGATTCTGTACAAGTTCATTTTAAAAAGTTTTCAATAAGAGATTATTATATTCTAAAATCTCAATGCCCTTTTTTACTCACATATATAAAACAGTAGGCCAAGAATTATGCTGTATTTTATTCTAAACTCCCCTTGCATACAACAAAAATAGCATATAATACCTCACTTTTTGTTAATAAACAACAATTAGAATAGAATGTATATTATTTACTATATTCTAAATGCACAATACAGTACATTTCAACACTCATATACATATAGAACAGACACTTTGTGTGTATAGTACTTGTTCTGTACAGACAAAAAAATTTAAAAAATAATATAGTAACATATAGTTATTAATAATAAATTGAGAAAGCACATTTACATATATATTTACAGAACTGTGTGCATGTTTTCAATAAATTTATTTAAAAATAATATTGTAATAAAACTTATTCTTTATTTATTTATTTTTTATAAAATAGACAGTAGAAAATTCATTTTTTGATACATATGGCCCACTCCTGAATAAGACCTCTTTTTTTTTTTTTTTTACTAAATCAAGTTTTCATTTTCCCCTTTACAGAAAGTACTTTAAAATATTTTTTTGAATTCTCACTTATGATTCTAAAAAAATATAGTATTTTACTAAAAATATACAGAATAAAACTTTTTGAAAAAAAAAAAACACCTGGAAAAAAAAAACAGTATATATGCTTTTACCTACTTTTAACTATAATACAAAACTGAATAGGTAGAGTAATTAAATTGCCAAAAAAACATAATTACTATATATAAATTCATGTTTGAGTGTATGATGTTTAGCGACAAAAAAAAAAAATAGCTACTACCATACTGAAATTCATAAAATATAATAAGTTTGTAAATTTCATTGTTTTTATTATTTATTTCCTTACATTTTGTTGTTTGTTTGTTTACATTTATTTTCGGTTAGTGTATAACTGAAATCATGTAATTTGATACTGTGTAGTTCGGGGGGGGGGTCCAATTTATATATTAGCAGCTCAAGTTCAAATCTTTGCAATAAAATATCTGATCCCAACTTTAACATATTATTTATTTTCCCAATATACCTTTAACAATTCTCATAAAATGCTTTAATTTCTTTATGCTAGTATATAATGATTCAAAGACTTTATTTATAACAAAATTGCAACATCTGCAAATCTAATGAAAATAATTATGTTTGCTTTACTGTTAATTAAAAAATAATTTTAGTGATTTTTTCTTTTTAAATATATTATCTAGTTCTTATTTATTTTTTCTTATTACTTCATATTTGTGATAAATCTGTATCTCTAATTTCTTTCCTTTCCTTTTAATCTTTCTTTTTTAAAAATTAAATGACAATTTTTGCAATATCTACACCCTACTGATAATATCAATTAAAAGCTAGTTAAGTAAATAAGTGAAACATTCTTTTTTTTTTTTTGCAAATGTATTTAAATTCCTTGAAATGTTTTTTCAGTCAAATATATGTCCTTGCCAAAAAAAAAAACAGCATTGAAAATTAAGCCTAGTCATTTTTATTTTACCTTAATAATGACTATGCTATTTATAAAGGAATATTTGTTGAATTTATTATGATAACTTATTATGTTATATTTAGTTTGGATAATCCACTAAACTATTAGAATATAGGTAATCATTCTACTAATTTCATTATCTCCAGCACAATCAATATTTTTGTTAACTCTCAACAGATATATGGCATTAATAATATACATCAACACTAATATAATACTACATTTACAATTTTGAGAGAAAACTTATTAATTTCCCCCAAAAAATTACTGGCAGTTAAGAAGTTTGTTTTCCACTTAATTTAATTTTTTTTTCTATTTTGCATTCCACAGAAGCAATATTGACTATATAATTATTCATTATAATCTTCTAGTTTTCATATTGATCTCTATAAAATAAATGGAAAAGAAAAAACCATTTATTGGATTATTAATTTAGATAAAAGCAATGTTGAATGAATAATTTTAAGCTATAACCACAAAAAAAAAAAAAAAATTGATTACAATTAACCTCTGCTTGACTTCTAGATTTTCAAAATCATTTTATATCAATGATGCTATAATAAAATATTTTCCTTTATATTATTAGTTTTTATGTAGTGTTCTTTGACCAGACGATTTATAGTAGTTATAATTTTACATATAACTTCTATAAAATTCAAAAATGACTTAATCTTAAATTAGATGGCTTATTAATATTCTTTTTAAATTCATTTTAGGAATTTTATTATTGTTTATATCTTATAAATATAAACTTTATCTGCATATTGTCGCCCTTAAGATAAAGCTCTTTAAATAAAATGAAATTAAAAGAATTTTAAAATCACCATAAAAGTCTCATAACTCCAACTATGTTTTTTTTTTTTTGAGAATCACGATTGATACTTATAATAAAGATTATCTCAAGTATATATGAAGACTAAAGCAATGAACTTTTGTCTGCTATATGACTTTCAAAATTGGTAAAACGTATTATCTGAATGGCCACAGATAACCTAGACAATGGACACAACTAAAAAAATTAATAAAAAGTACACACATTACCCAAAAAAATTTCCTGCTCCAAATGAAATATTTTACCAAAAAAATTTAAGTCAGTAACTCATCAATAATTAATAAACAAAGTAATATTAATCAATTAATGCTTAATAATCAAAAATTTATTGTTTATAAAAATTTTATTATATTTTTTTTTTTCTCAAAAACCCCAATGTTTTCCAAGAAAAATTATAAACTATTGTGATAAAGTTGGATTAAATTATATTAAGTGAATCATAAATGAGCAATATATAGAGAAACAAGAACTGTGTTAATAGTTAACTAATAAAAGATTTCACATAATAACTTAAGAATGAACATTAGCTTTCAGAAATCAGGCTGAGGAATAATTGGCTAGCAAAATACTATAATTAACAAATAATAATTGATCACCGATTATTGTCAATAATAGTTTGATATTGTTGCCATTTTTTTAATACAATTTATTTCAGTATTTTAATACTTAGAGTTATATTATAAACTTTAATGAACCATCTTTAAGATACATTAACTAAAACAAATAAATTATTTTAAATATAAAGACAATAATAATTCTAAGTAGAATGTAAATTAATAGCAATGTATAACATTATCCCAGAAAGGTGACAGTTTAATTATATACACATATTGCTTTTTCTTTTCTTTTCCAAAAAAATACACTGAAAATAAAAAATGATTATCATCAGTAGAATGTGTTACTCCTTTTTGCTTAACTCTTGGTGCAAATTATTGAAGCATCTTGTGTTCAAGATTTACTTAAAGCACTAAGCCTAATATTAACTAGATGTGCTATATTTATACAGGATATTCTACAAAATAATAAATTCAATAATTAATTATTCTGTTATAATGATTATAACTGCTGCTCTTAGAAGTTATAACTATTATAATTATACTGTAATAATTATGGTGTACTAAAACACACAAAATCATTACAAAACTAACATTCAGACATTTATATACAAATGTACAAACATCACACTGTAGAAAGAAAATGAAAAGCTATCTAATTAAAAAAGAAAAAAATATGACTTATTGCATCAAAAAAATTTTAATAAAATTATATAAAGAATGGCGGTAGAAAACTGAAAGAGAAAAAATTCTTAGTGCTTAGAAATATGGTGCTTATATAGGATTATCAAAATGCCATTGTAAAATAATTGATAAAAACCCAAACATTACTGAAAAAATTGAAAACTGAAAAAGTGAAAATAGTCCTCACCACTGGATATTCAGAGTAGTACAGAATGTTTTTAAAGATCAAATAGATATATTATAGATCAAAAATAAGAAACACTTATAAGATGATAAAGAATCTGACATAGAAAAGTATTTGATTGAAATTAAATTATGTTGCCAGCTGACACTTGGACTAAGGAGAGAAAACTGCTGAAAAACTAAAATTAACATACATGTGTATACATACTATTAAGATAATATATTTTTAAAAAATCTTTTATATGTTTATAAATTAGTCATTTATTCTTAACTCTTTTAAGATATATATAAAAAGGGGGTACTTATAATTAAAAACAAAACTATATTATCATTATAGTCCAACATACTATATATACATTTTACAAAAAAAAAAATTAGAAATAATAAAAATGATAATTAAAAAACAAGGAAAAAAAAATTCAATGTGACTTTCAAATGAAAGAATAGAAATTACACCAAGGTAAAAAAAAAAAAAACTCCAATTAAATAATAATATATTGAAATGTAAAATCGACCTTGAAATCATGTTTTTTTTCCTCCTACATTTTTTTTTTTTTTTTTTAAAGGTACATAAATATGAGAATATTAATACAAACTCTAATGAGTATGCATGCTGTTGCCAAATACAATAATTATAAATAACTTTTATTGTAAGTTTAATAACTATAATCATAATTGTTTTGCAATTTAAATTATTATATATAAGGGAGGAGATAAATATTCTTATACAAAGAAATTTAGTGTGAATAATTTATTACCTACTTAAAAGCCATCTAAACAAAAACTATATGCAGGATAAATATATTCAGTATGAGTATTGAGAAAATATTAAAAAATGTCTTACTAATCTTGAACAATATATATATTCAGTATTAAAACTCCTTTATAATAAATAAATAAAAAAAAAGAAATAAACTTAATGCTAGAATCAATGAAAATTTACTTACTGTAAAGTCAAAAATAGAATTCTGTAAAACATTATAATTAAATAATCAGCTCTAAAGCTGTTAATTAAACAATTTTTGTTTTTATACATTTCACAACTATTGTTTGTGTACAACTATATGCAATATATCTTAATGATGTTCACGAATGTTTGTGTACAAATATATGTAATATATCTTAATAATGTTGAAGCTTTAAACATATAAGATATATTTTAATATTGATTTAAATAAAGATATTTCACAAACAAATAATGGAAAAAGTCCCTATAAGAAATTCCAAATGAATCTGCCTCATTCAGATAGTCCAGTCTTTATATCCATTTGTTTTTAAATATCTAACCAAATTGATAAAAATTCTAATTTCAAGCTTTACATTTAGTAAAATAAAAGTACACACAGAAAAGGAAGTTTTTTTAATAATATTTAGCTTTATTACTGCCTAGCATGCTTTCAATATATTTTTATTATATCATAAGCCATGAATATGATATAATAAAAATATAGTGAAAGCATGCTAGGCAGTAATAAAGCTAAATATTATTTTAAAAACTACCTTTTCTGTATTTTCATTCTACCAAATATTACATTGACTTAGAAAAGAAGAAAATTAGTAACAATTAATTACAAAAACTTTACATTTAAAACTCATAAATCTTTAAATATTAATGAATGAAATGGTTCACTTTATGTAGGGATTCTTTGCGTTGTTTTTTTCTTACATATATAATTTTAGTTATTTGTGAAGTTTATTTAAAACTTAATTAAAATACATTTGCTTTAATATTGTGCATGAATAAAATAAAGTAATAAGTTTACGCCATCTAATAAGAATTATATAGGTTTAAAAAAATGTTTGCATTTAAAGATATTTGGTATATAAGTATAGTAATATAATTGTGTTAATAGATTTGGATGTAAACCATTGATTTAAATTAAATAAATATATGATGCTGAAATAAAGTTAGATACATGCACATGTTGAACAAAATATTTGGAGCACCTGTTCATTAATACTATATTTTTGACATTAAGATACACATAAATGGAAATTCATACTAATGTTAGATTTCATTTCTTTTATATATAGAATTTATTTAATAAAAGAATAGAGCATATCTGATAGAAAAATTATGCCCTAAATCTGGAAGATAGACTTGCATGAATTTTAAAAGACAAATTATCAGTGCCAATTATCTACCATATTAATATTCAAATATACAAATGTATTTAATGTTTCAAGGGTGATGATAGCTGCAGTAATTAAAAATGGAAGAACAAAACTTGTTTTAAAAAAACATAATCTGAAAATCAATGCTTACTGAGAGAGATTGGTCATCATTCAAAGAACTGTAACAAAAAAAATACATACATAATAGAGCAAAATCTCCTAATAAAATGAATAGTGAAATACTAATAATTATAAATGATCCATTATAAGTTTCCTATTCAAAAGTTATTTTCTGATGCAAATATTATGTGAAAACAGTGATGACATGAGCTAGTCAAACAGTGAAAGCAAATATGCCTTACAGTCAGACAACTTATTGTTTACAATATTTTCACTTATAATTTTCAGCAATCAAATAACACTTATAATCAGATCACCAACCACCAAAAGTAAAACACCATTATGGAACTAACATTATTTAAATAATTATTTTGTAAGAGTAACAAAGTAATAAATGTTTGAAAATCAGATTCACCTCATAGTGTAAATGAGATTTCTAGATAACATTGTCCTACCATTTTCCAAGATGACAGAAAATTCTAATTTATGTGGTCTATTCTATATTAAAATTGGTAAAAAAGACATGAGAATTATAAAACACAACTATAAGCTCTCCAATCACTCAATATAAATTTATTGAATATTTTAGGTCATTACTGAATAGGGTGAAAGGTCAATTCCCTTCAACTAATATTTTTTGAGTATCTATGCATAACTTTTGAATAAATGTAAGATCAACATCCTCTGTTAACATCAATTAAATTTTGCTCATTTTATTTTTAAATAAAAAATAATTTAATAATTTTAAAACAATTTTCAAATATTATATAAATCTATCTCATAAAAAATGTAATCCATAATATAAAATGATGATTCAGATTTTTTTTTTTTTGTTCATTTTTACATATATATGCATGTGATTTAAAATAAAAATCCCTTCAAAAAAAAAAAGTCAAAAAGATAGTCTTAAGAATGATGTAAGAATCCAAAAATGATTGAAATATTACTTTGAAAATATTATTTCATCAAAATTTTTTGTATATCACAAGGAAACTGAAGGAAGTACAATAGAACCAGGAACCATTATTTTACAGGAAAAATGGAAATAAACAAGTATATATATGTGGATAAATCATAATGCCAGAAACCACTAAAAATTATAAATGAAACAACTTAATAATTATCACACTCTTAAATACATCCCTAAAATATGACTATTATCTTTAAGCATAACTCACATTTTACAATACAAATCTTCCACATCTATTAACTGACAAAATTATATATATCGTATAAAGATATATGCATGTGTAAGTTTAATATCAGAGCAATTGAATATATTTTTAAAAAATTGGACTTAATATTATGTATAGCAATTAGATATTTACAGATCAAAATCTTTTACATTTATGTTCACAACAATTTTGACTTTAAATAACAAATACTTTAAATAGATATTTTAAATAATGATTCAAGATTTTATATATCTTTAAAAAATTTTAAATTACTATTATTTGCTTAAAAAAAATATTAAAAATTTATTTTGTGCAAACTTTATGCAATCAATTCAAAATACAATCTTTCATACTCTATAATGATTTCAAAATTTGTGTCATCTGTGAGCATAAAAGAACACTTTTTTACTAATTTTCATCAGTGGTTCATGTATCTTAAAAAAACTTTAACACAATTTCAAACTCACTATGCTTCTTTTACTTAATAAAATAAGTATTGTCTGTAAAAAAAAACAAAAGTGAAATAAAATATAAAAAATCATGGCAGTGGACTAATGGGTATAACTAGAAGAGCTTGCAATGAATTAAACCTCAAAAGTGAAATTACAATTATCTGTGGTGAGGCATAACTATAGACAACAGCATTACATATCTTAATTTTAAAATACATACTAAAAAAAAATTTGTATATATTTTGTGCAAAACAGAGAGTAAAGAGTACTTACTAGATATTGTTGCAATATAAAAATAACAAAACTATTCATTAGAGAAATATCAACCTAAATGATAATTTAAGAAACAAAAAAACTGAAATATATATATATATGTGGAGCTAGATAATATATATGGAAAAATGAAAGTAAGTACTAGTAATAAATATACAATGAGATTTAATTATAGCATACTTTTCAAAAAAAATGTCTATGATTACTATCAAAATCCAAAACTACTATCCAAATGTCTTGTTTTCTTTTGCTAAATATTAACTTTATATTATAATATATATATAACCAGCAAGATTTGAATATGGAAGTAATAAAAAGAAAACTCAGGAAAACTAATAAAAGCAAATAAAATTTTAAAAAAGAAAAAAGTTTACTTGGATATAATAATATATTCTTGAACAAAGACAATATAATTAAGTTTTTAAAGTTTCTTTTAAAGATATAAAAAATTAAAATAACAATTATTTACTGGAAAGCTTTAAGGAAGTAATAGTTAAGATAGAAAGAAGGTTTAGAGTTAGAGGTCTTTAGCCAGTAAATTGTGAATTAATTGAAAAAAAAAAATTGTTATTAGAAAAAAAATTAAAGCAAAATAGGGCATTATAATAAAGATAGATCCTGTAAATGACCTGAAATGAGAACATAGGAAGGCCATGCTTTTCTAAATTAAAAATTCATTTAAAAAAAGTTAATCATTAATTTATAAAAATCAAAAATAAATAACAATTTTGAAAAACATACATAATTGAATTGAGATTAATAAAAATGAAGAACCAAGAAATTTAATAAATTACATAAATCTTTTTAAAAGACCTATATGGCAACTAGAAATATTTACAATTATCATAATTTAATCATAATAGATTTCCAAACTAGATACATTTTCCAAATTCTAGTAATATAAAAATAACATATATATATAAAGTAACAAAATATGTGTAATGGAGGAAACCTATTCATTGAGAAGCTAATTTTATATAAGTGCTTCACAATGGATTGTTAATTTTATGTAATAAAATAGTTGCTTTATATCTCTAAATATCTTGGTTATGTATAGATACTTTAATAATTATTAATACCAGCTTTATTTTGCTTTATTGGGATGCCACAATAATCCAGCACTGACTAGTAGGTGACTAAAAATAAGTAACTATACACACACATAAATAGATATTTATATCTTTGCAATATCCTGATGGCTAAACTTAAAGTAGAAACATGAAGTCACAGTAATCGCTTACATAATCAATATGTTAAAATGCAGAGAACAAAAGAAATATTACAAATTACATTAAATAATATTTAATTAATTAACTAACAAAATAATAATTGACACATAAATTAGTAATCTACAATTTAATAATTAAGCTTTAGTCCTAAATGAATATTTCTTATATTTTCTAAAATATTATGATGATTGTTTTGGCAATCATAATTATTTTTCTTATGACAATCAAGCTTGTTCTACTTATTAAGCAACAGCATAACATTCTGTGCATTAAAAATAGACACTATTTTTTTTATTACTTAGACGAAATCATATTGATATGATAATTTTGGTGATTGAAGTTTAGATAAACAAAATGTTAATGATTTGTTTTTTAACTTCTCTATATTTCTTTTGCTTTAATTTTTAGCATAAAAAATGACAATTACTTTTGATATTTTAATTTCATTCTTACTTATGGATATAATACAGGTAACCAGACAACTACAATATAAATGTAATTCGAAAAGAAGATATATATATATATAAGTAACTGATATAGTGTTTTGTGTTTGAGATTTATATATCAAATATATATATATATGGAAAAGATAAATCTCAGTGATATATGATAATGACATTCATTTTATAACCTGTTTAAAATAGATAGCAACTTAAAACAGCAAATACTATGACTGATTACTAGCTGTTGCATAAGCCTATCTATGATCTTTTAGACATAAATGGACTAAAAATTTCAAAAAGAAATATTATCTGTGTTTAAGAAGTAGACTAATAGCCTTAAGAATTAGGGTGATGAAAGAATTTCATAATTATGGGGAAAACTAGATTTCCCAATCTATATACCACTTACTTTCTTTTTTAAATAAATTTAATATGCTCCAATAATGAATATATAAATCTGAATCAGTAGTAATAGTTTCTTGGTAAAAATTTTCAAAGTGAAGAAAGTTCAGCAAAATTAGTGCAAGGTTTCATGAAATATCTGACAAAAATGACTCAAAAAAAAGCAAAATCATAATAAAGAATAGCAATGATTATTATCATTGATACAAAATAGTCAATGAATGACACCATTAAAATTCAAAATCTTAAAGAGATATTCATTCTCAAAAAATTTCTTTTGATAATTAAGAGCAGTTACCTTTCTATAGCAGTCACCTTTCTCTATTAGTGCCTTTATTATAAACTTTCATAATTAGTAATATTAAATAGTAATCAATTTTATCAAACTCTAGATCTTTTTCAGGCTGTCTTAAACTAAAGCACTTGACTTACATATAGACAACATATATATTGAACCATAAATAAAGGTGGGTCTCCACCTTTATTGTTAAAAATTGCCTTGGGATTGTCTAAGTGTTGGCTGGTTTTAATGATTATTTATAAATCCATTTAGCCTTGAGCATTATTACACTTACTATTTAAGTAATAATTTGGGTGCAATTTGAAAATTATAATTGCAGTTTGTAATGTTATAATTGACTTTTTATTAGTCAGCATTCAGACAGGTTATATTTACTTGTTTAAGGGGTTTGTTTAAACTTCTTTGTATCAATAATTTTAATCTCTCAACCCTGACCTCTAGCGGCTCAACGGACCAGTCGTTGCTCAAATCATATCACCTTTGAAACAATAAAATATTCACTTTTAATCTGGAATTTCGCCTCAAAATGATTTTAAACAGACTGTAAGTACTAATTTTATTAATCCGCATGTTTACATTTGTTTTTTAAAAAATTTACATTCACATTAAGCTTAATTTAGATCCCACCTTGATTGAGTTGAATAACGTCATCTCCTAACGTTCATGGCTGGCCTACAAGGCTCCAAACCTTCAACAACTAACATGGAAGAGGGGGGTGAATTACTTCAAAAATCCATAGTGGATAGTCAGGGGAAAAAAATATATAAACATTTAAATTTCCCAATAACAAAGCAAAACAAATCAGATAATTTATCAAAAGCAAAATGTTGTGTTTCTAAAATAAACACCAGTGCATTGAACGATAAAACGTTAAAACTTGGCAAAGAAACACGAAGGGAAAACGACAAGGAATAGTTTCCTCATACCAAAGAGAAAACATTTAAAACAGAAGGAAACCCTTTACAAGACCCTTCTGATGGAGAATTAACTCCTCACCACATTGTAAAATCAACTTTAAATGAAAAACAAAAATTTTTTTTAGCCAAACATAAAATCTGCAGCGGCGAAAATACGCAAAAAGCAACTCAAATTAGAACAACGCGATCAGTTAACGTCAATCATGCGAATGTTATAGAATACACTACCATGAAGAGTTCTATCAAGCAAATTAATCTTTCCGCGAACAAGAGAAAAAATTATGAACCCAGTTTCACATCAACGCTTGTGCCTGAAAACAAAACAAAAAACCCAGATCACACTAGTAGTGAAGAGTCTACAGACATCAGCTCTTCCTCTGAAATAAAGCAAAACATTGGATATTTCAAACATCAAGATGATAATCACAATTCCAATAAAACAACAAATGAACAATTTAAGCAATCACAAAGATATATAACTAAACCAGATTATACACAAAAAGATAATATAACAGCCAACACTTATGCAAACATTGTAAAATCAAACAATAATGACAAATCAGTAACAGGAAACATAAAACACAATGCAAATAATCCGCAAGACAATAATGAAGTCACACAACAATTGATTGAGTTGATGGGGGAGTTGGATGAGGCATCAGACACAGGAATGTTTATACATGAGCCATCAAACAGTTCTCATGACCAACTCAATAATCATCAGCTTTATACTGAAACAGTTACCAAATTCAATGAAGCCATGCCACAAGGATTACTAAAATCTTTCGCTATCTTCAATGATGAAGCCTCACTCATTCTGTCCACTACAGACCACTTACTAAGATTATTCCCTTTTCCAACCAGTAAACTCTTCGACCTGCTAAAAGCCCAAGATCTCTGGAAAGTGATTCAAAGGGTATCATATCACCCCAACCCTCGTTATATAATCCTCCAGTTTACAAACATCATGGCAAAACAAGCTTTTAAAAACAAATATAGGATACTTGATAACAGATACCTAATTACCATCAATCCAAACATAGTCCGTGACACTTCAATAAGTGGCAGGGTAAAAAATTGTGGTTTGGGATTCAATATTTCTGACTTACAAAACCTTCTATGCCTTATGGGCAAGTCACTTCTTTTAAATATCTTAGGGTCCCTGGAATACAAGAAGAAGTTCCGCAAAACATAGCACTCTTTCGAATTACATTAAAAAAAGGAATAGTGCCATTAGATATCCCCCCCCCACAATCCGTATTGGAAGAGTGCCTCTTTTCATCTCATTCTGGGGAGTAGAATCGCAATGTTTCGAATGCAGGAAGACGGGACACCTGCTGCGCAACTGCCCATCCAGACAATGCACCTCTTGCGGTACCTTTGCGGGTCGGTCACATCAGTGTGGTTCAAAAGAAGAGCATATACAAAAACAGCAAAACATGCAACATACAAAACCCCGAAATAGAACATAATCAAGATATAAATTTAGAGCATGAGACTTCTATCAAGCTGAAAACATATAATCAGTCAACAAATGATTCTCATCAAAACAACATAAAAGATCAAAACCAATGCCAAGAAACCAACCCACAGGGATGCCACCAAACACATCAAAACAAGACAAGCAAAACTTATTTCTCTTCAACAGACACTTGTTCTGACTTTGAGCAAGAAGAAACGGATGCTGAAACTAGGCAAGAAGAAACTGCAAGCCTCACAGAGTCTGGGCCTGACCATGTCCCTAAACCCTTCACCACACCACGCAAAAGGAAAAAGCACCGCAACAGAAACACACCATCCACCACCTTTGTTCACAACAATAACAATAGCGGAAATATCGATTCAAATGAGACCACCTCAACCTCTGATGACATACAGTGCAATGCTAGTCCCAACTATAAAAAACGGAAAGATGAATCCCTAAAATCAGATAATGACAATACATCAAACTCATATCATACCCAACCTGAAGCTAATACCTCTGGGCAAATAGCCCCCCAAGATTTAACATTATGGATCCCATCAACTGATCCTGAAGTCTGCCTAACGCAAAAAGACTACCAGCTCACCTCAAGTATTCTAGCTAATGAACAAGAAACCAAGCAACCTACTTCAAAATGTCATTCACAATAACGTCACTCAATGTCAGGGGGCTTAACTCCAAAGACAGGGCGTTTGCTATCTCACATTGGTTCAAGCTCCAAAAACCAGATATACTTTGCTTATCAGAAACTAAGCTTCACCTTCACACAGACCCCACGATAATAAAAACAATTGAGAGCTTTGGTTACTTTATTTACTCTTTCTCCATCTCAGCTACCGCTGGGGTTGCTCTCATCATCAATAGAAATTTGATTATTGACTTCTTCAAAATCCTGCACATAGATACCAATTGCATTATTGCTACTATACAAATCCAGGGTTTTCTGTACACTCTTATCAATGTGTATCTGGTTAAAGATGAACAAATAGTACACAAAGTTATACATAATATAAACATAGCAATTAGATTGAACCCTAGCCCAGTTATCTGGCTTGGTGATTTCAACCACACTTTTGACAATTTTGAGAAAAAATATTTAAAGATGGTTGCTAGAAACATACACAGTGGGAAAGGACTCTTTCATGAAGGAGCCTTCCCTTTCTATACCAGAAGTACTCACTCGCTCATAGACCTCATATTCTACTCTCCTGAAATGATCTCGTTCATAGATACACAGCTCTGGCCTATTGCCTTTTCAGATCATCTCACTGTTCAAGCTATCATCAAATTGCAACCGCAACTTCATACATCAACCAACCTCCCCCGGACGATGAGATTACTCAACAGGCACAATGTGCCCCCCCAATCAATCTCAGATATATACATCACCTTTCAAGAACAGAAGATATGGAATCTACCAGCATTACGAGGATGGAATACATTTATAACCACAACACAAAAGTTTATTAACCAATACAATAGATACCAGAAAGGGCCATTAAGATTACTCTCAGAACTTGATCGGACTACATCTGAACTGAAAAGCATCCAAGTTACAGAACACAACATCCCACAAATTCTACTCCTAAAACAGACATATAAACAAACCAGAATGACTCTTGTGGAATATATTCGTATTAAGCGAGCACGCAATTTTCTGGAACAACAAGAATGTTGAACTCCAGGTTATATCAGATGGGCCCTCGGGTCAGGAAAAAGAAATCACACACCCTCCTCTTTGTGCCTTGACGGTATTACTTACTCTGGCATCAGTATGCTTAACAAAATTAGGGATTATTATTCCACCAAACTGCAGCCCATTGGAACTGTTGCCAGACGACACAAATTTGTGAAAGACTCAAATAACTCTCACAGCATTACTGAAGCTGATATCATCTCCAAAATTAAAAACCTGCCTGAACACACTCATCCCGGCATGCACGGAATTCCTAGATTTCTTCTGTTACACTTGGAAAAATTTACCATACATGTTACAAGGGGAATCATTGATCTCTTAGCCACTGATAGCCTACCCATATCCTATATCAGTTCATAAAAAAGAAAGATTTACCTGTAGACTTAAATAACATTAGGCCAATATCCATGGTTCCTCTCCTAATCAAAATTATCGAAAGCATTATAAAGGATAAAATTCAAGAGAAAATCATATCAAAACTTTCCAGGCATCAATATGCTAAGAGGGGTTCATCGACTGGTGATGCTGTAAGCCGATTTCGACTCCTCGTTGATCATATCCATAGAACAAAACAATCACGGCCAGTCGCAGTCCAACTAGACTTTGCCAGGGCTTTTGACTCTGTCCGAATAGATGTACTACTTGGTAAACTAGAGGCTCTTCATGTTCCTTTGGCATACATTCAGATCATAGAGAATCTCCTAGCAAATCGAGAGATTTTTTTTTCTCTAAATGGGAGAATTGCCCCTGGGTTCAAACCCTGCATCTCCATTCCCCAGGGCTCCCCATTAAGTGCTCTCCTCTTCATGATCTATATAAATCCCTTGCTTTTGAGCATTGAGGATGCACTGCCTGGGATCTCCATCCCTCTTCTTAATGAAAACATCTCCCACATCTCCTACATGGATGATGTAGTGGTGTTTCTTAAATCACATGAAGAAATAAACATTCTTGAAAGCCTATTACAGCACTATGCTCAGACGCATGGGCTTACCGTTAACAGGAACAAATCGGCAATTTGGAATATCAAAACAGCTAACAGGATAACAGGTTCATTACAAGCTATGCCTCAGCCTTTCTTGGGATTCAATATGTCACTATCCCCTACAGCAATGAGGATGGAAACACAACGAAGACTACTAAACAAAATAGACATCATCATAACATGCCTCTCAAGAATATATATATCTACATTTCGAAAGGTTTCACTCTTAAACTCCCTCATACTCCCCAAGATTATATATTATCTTGCGGGTTTTAAACCAACAGAAGCTTTCATTAAAAAAGTAGAATCCCATTGTCTGCGACTCTGTAGAGGTGGGCGCAGATCATTTATCAGTCTGCGCACCCTTCAAAAGCCAAGAGACATGAATGGACTGGGACTGCATTCAATAAAGGTATTCGCAATACAGAGAACTTACAATATGATCCATAAACTTTATTCTGATTGCAGGACCTTCCAATGTCCGCTTCCCAAAGAGCAAGTGCTTCCCACTGATAGACCGCCCCCTCAGAGGTTCACTCCCATCTAGCTCCAAATGCAGATCTCATACATTTTTACGCACATAGTACCTTCCGCGACCATGTTCAATTCAAAAATAACCTATTGGGAAGCCTTCAACCTATCCAACTCAAATACCCAGAAGGCACACACTTACCTCCCCATCAACATAAACAAACTGCGCAAACTAGCCCGTAGATTGAAACTAGCACCTAAACACACAGACTTCCTTCTCAAAATTAACCTTGGTAGCCTCTCCACTGCTATATTTCTTAATAGAAGAGGCTTCCGCATAGATCCCATATGTTGTCTCTGTCTTTCCAGCCCAGAAGATATGGACCATATCCTTCGCCTTTGTCCGGTCTGGCAAGGACTAACACAAAACTTCCAGAAACACATTGATAATAATGGTCCAGATTTAACATCTCTTGAAGGGGTTTTAAATAGAGGCATTTTCGCTGAAATCAGGCTCGCCACCTACATAAACTTTGCCATCTGGTTGACCAGATGCAAGGTGATTTTTCAAAAATTACCGCTTAACGAAATCAATAACTGCTTCCTCAGCATAATTAAAAATATCCAAGAAACAGACAAGAGAGGGGTCGATCCATACCTGGCCATACTAACCTGGGAATTCACAACTGGTCTAAACAGCACCTCTCCAACCAACCCCAAACCCTCCAACCATAACTTGCCAAAACAGGGTTTACTAACAAAGGTATTTCGTTATAGACTAGATGATTAATATTCACCTTGCATCCACAGGTTATATTCTACTGACTTTTGAATCATTTCTTCTTTGTATATACCACTCTGTAACCTCATCTAGTTATTTCTTATTTTTTTATTTTTATTTTTTTTTGTAATCACTTATAGGTCAAATAAAATTATCTTGAAAGAGAATAATTTTAATCTCCGTGATTAAGTTGCAAACTTTGTGTCTATATAAATATATTGGACCACAAATAAAGATGAGATTCCATCTTTATTGTTAAAAGGTTGCCTTGATAACAGTTTGAGATTGTTAATTATTGATATTTGGATTGTTTAAATGTTGACTGGTTTTAATGATATAACATAAGTATGTTTCTCTACATTTTAATCTTCTAATTGATAATTTTACTTGACCGAATCTTGCTTCAAATAAAAGTCCTTAAAATTTAGAAATTAAATTTTCAAAGAATAATATATATATAGAAAAATAATGCCATACTTAATAACTTCAATAATATGATATATATGAAGTGTAAGATCCTAATGACTTACAAAATGCTTATTTTAAAAGTGAATCTTCTAATCTAAGACTTCTGACATTAAAAATATTTAAATGTTTTTGGGAAATAAATGAAATGCCAATAAATGTAAAAATGACCATTCTAAGTGAATCTTCTAATCTAATACTTTTGACATTTATGAAAATAAAAAATATTTAAACGTTTTTGGGAAATAAATGAAATGCCAATAAATGTAAAGATGACCATTCTGTTTTAACCAATAAATAATTGCACTATACACTGTTATAATGGTGAACTGGCTTAATATTGATTAACAACACAATCTATTTTATCGAGACATTTGTGTCCAAACCATGTTATAAATATTGAAAGGTGAACTATAAAAAGTATGCAATTTTCACACATGTATAAAAAAAAAATTCATATGGTTTTCACATATATGTACATATTGCCACGCTTATACGTAAGAATTTAAATTATATATCTACAAACAATTTATTAATAGATAATTTAATCATACAACATGCAACTATATAAATTTGCATATGAATTGGGTTCAAAGACGTGTGGACATTTGAAGTTTTTTTCTTTGCTATTATTTTTGATCTTGAAGCTTTCTGACTGACAATTTCATTTCTTTTTTCTTTCAAGTTTCTTCTTTATGCATAGTTTTTGGTTTAAATTTTCTTCTCAACATACAAAGTTGTATACTTTACTTCTAAGCAAATTTTCAGGCATTTGGAAACATTGGCTGCATGGGAAATTGAAAAGAACTACACAATCAATCAGCAATGATGCATTAGTTTTTTTTAGGTGTTTATCCTGATGTATTTCAATGTGTATTGTAGGTATTTCATAGTGCAAATTGTAGTGTTTGTAAAAATGGCAGACATCTTTGTGCACTCCAGAAAAACTAGAATTTATGCGTAAGGCTGTTTTTAGATCGCGCTCTGATAGCTGAGGAATTTAATTAGTGCATTGACGTAATGGCGATCGACAATTCCTAGAGATATTTGCTGATTACAAATATTTCTAGATAAGAGGCGTTACTCTATTGGTCAGTGCATTGATTGATCGTTGCAGTTGTCAGAGAGCGATAAGAAGACTGGGTAATATCTACGCAGGGCAGGAATTAGAGGACAACTCCAGTAGAGAGCAGTCAAGCAGTATTGAGTAGCGAGCAGTATTGGAGAGACGTCTGTTTAACATCAGCAAAGATATCTCGCGTCAGTGCTGGCGGTAAATGACTAGCACACCCAGTGAAAATGTAGTTCATGGGTGTAGCTGAAAGACACCGCAGCAGAGGGCATTAGTTGCAAGAAGGGCATTAGTTGCAAGAAGAGCATTAGTTGCAAGAAGAGCATTAGTTGCAAGAAGAGCATTAGTTGCAGAGAAGTGCATTCGTTGCAGAGCAAGGCATTCGTTGGAGAGCACTCGTTGGGAAAGAACAGCGTGGGAATTGTATAACGTTATTTGCTGACCGCACAGTATGATTTGCAGTTATAACCTTGGCACAGTCGTAAGTGCGGATTTTACACAAATAATAAATATCTATGACTTAAATATAAATCATAACCTATTCTTGGTTCGCTCTATCTAAATTGGAATGTTACTTGTCACTAATTTATCTTATTTATATATGACCAGCACGGATTCAGTATGTGAATATTTATTATTTAATCATCAACTCTTTTTCCTATTAGAATCTCTTACTTATATATGTTTCTTCTAATGATGCAATCAAACCTAAATAGAAAACACCCTTTGTGTAAAATCCCAAGATACATTTTAATAAATTCTTTTTTTAATTAGCTTTGTTTTTAATCATAGTAATTTTCTTTCTTTATTCCAACTTCTTCCCTAATAAATGTTCTTCAAATAATTAGTTATTTTAGCTAATCATGTGAAGCGGAATCTGAGATTCAGATTGCGCTTCACAGCCCACCTCAAATCTTCCACTACCAAGCCAAATTCTAACCCTATTTTTGCATATATATTCCGCTCACTAACACATTTTTTTTGTTCCTTTTCTTGATTATTATTAACTAAAATACTTTTTAACGAAGATATATGCATAAATATCTGAATTTAAACACACACAAAATAAAATTAACAAATATAGTATTTAAAAAGGGAATACATATACGCAATAGGTAACGGAGGATTAATTGTAATAAACTTATAATATTAATATATATTATATTTTCTGTATTTTTTATTTATTTATTGAAGTTATAGTAAATATTTAGTAATTGCGGCTCAGATGTATATAAATATTGTAGAGATAAACGTACTGAGCAAATATTTACTAGAAAAGTTTGTTATATGTCAATCCATAAAATTTTGTCTTTCAAATTATTTTTGCTATTAAACTCTACTTTTCTTTTTAAATCCAAAATTGAAGATGCGATTGTAATTAGTCAAAATTAATTAAAGGTGAGAAACTTAATCTTGTTTAATCTTCTGAAATAACTTTAATTAAAAGTTTCTCTAAAATCAAAATTATAAACTAAACTTAATTGATTTACTTTTGTCATAAACATTTGTTATCAAATTAATTGCAATTTGAATACTTATCTAACAATGGCATCTTCCAGCACAATGGGTAAAGCTTGTGTAGAAATTCTTTTGAAAATAAGATTAGAGAAAATGATTAGCAGTGACCAATCAAGAAAGCATTCCACAAATACCAAGGCATAGTATAAAAAAGGGACTAAATTTGAAAAGAGGAACAGAAAATAGTCAATGAAAGCAGTTGCCAAATAAATCCACGTTCATTTAATTTCAATGTGTCGTGAGTAAATCCACTTCACCTTTCTCGCCATTCGAGATGGCCTTCTCTGAAATCTGTGCGCAGGATCCCAATACTCATAGAATATAATTATATGCCTGTTTGTTGAATAATGAACTTACTAATTGCCTGAATAACTATGCTCGTCAAACTAGATCTAGTTCTCCGAGGGAAATCTGAATATCACCAAAAGAACAGCCAAGTTTGTACAGAGGTAACAATTTCAAGTGCTGCTAGACTCTTAAATTTACCTTGAATAATTTTAAATCTCACCTATCTGTTTCTTTAAACATTTTGTATAGCCTTCCTTGTAAAATTTAATATTAATTATGAATTAATTTGTAAATTCTTATCTTGTTAGTTAAATGTACTTTATTCTCTCTATATAACTTAGCAGTAATCTCTCCTACATTAAACCTCTCCTGAACAATTATTATTTCTTAATTTCACGTCTACGCAGCAATATTTTATTTTCATTATTATATTTTCATATACTAAATTATATGTCGATAATTTCCCCCAGAATCGCAAATGCTTACGCTATCTCTTTTAATAAAAGAAAACCTTCTTTAGCTATAAATTGGAGCACCTTCTTGGACCTTAAAATGGATCTTTTCATGCTATAATGCACGTACCGCTTTCCCATATTTCATTCTCATTAAAGCCTATCAATACTCCTAAATCGTACTGTTATGATTATGCTAAATGGATTGTCATTTTTATATTTTCATTCATACTTTCATATACGCTATTTCTGCCACAATTATTGTTTCCTAAATTAGCTTCCCACGTACGTTCTTATTTCACAAATGCAAATATTATTTTATTAATTAAATATAATTACTGTTTGCCATCAAACTCAATGATCTCGTGTATTGGTTTGAGTGCTGTTGTTGTATTAATGGTGGATTTAAATAGCTTTAAATATCTGTAATTCAGCGCTATTAACAATCTTAGGTATGCCATGTAATCTGTTAATTATTGACATATAAATAGTCGCATTAGAACAAAGCTATAAATTATTTGTTATTGCAGAATAAATACGCTCATTTTTATAGTATTGTAAAAGAGGTTATTATCGTCTAAGGGAGATAAATACCCAATTATTTGTATTTTGACACAAATAACGTAATCAGACATATATATATCTCACATTAACTTAATAAATCTTATATATATTTCTAAATATCAAAGTCATTGTTTCATTTATTGAATAGTAATAATATTGATGTTATATAAAAGGTTTAATTTACCAGATGATCGAATCTCGCTAACAACAATAATATTCTATACATGAATAAATTCAAATTAAGAGTCTTTTTGTGTCACAACTTTGCGATGCCGGTGGTGAGAAATGAATTAGATCGGTATCATCGGAACTGTTGCTAATAAGTTGGTAGATCTGGAAAATAGGCAAATGGGGCAGAGTTCATGAGTGTTCCTGATTTATGTATCTTGCGCACGATTGGACTCGAGGTACTTTTGCCTAGATGCTAGATCTTGTTATATGAATAGACAAAACTAATCGGTACACATGATAGCTTTGGCATTATTTAAATTTTAACTTTTAAAATTAAATTATTTTGATTGTTCCAAACTTTCTTTTTTTATCAGTTTAACAATATTGTAGCTTATTTCTATTTTGCTATATTTTAAAGCTTTTTCTTATTTAAATCTTTACAAATAATTTGTTCTACCTTATTCCAATATTTTATATATAATTTTAGCTATTTTTTTTTTATAAGGGGTATTATTCAAGTTTCAATATGTTCTCCATTTCCTTCTCTTTTTTTTTTTTTTTTGTTAGCTATTATGCTCTTTTATCAAATAGTTTTTCTCTTACTTTAAAGGGCAAAACAAATTCAACTATTCATGTACATGTATTGTTATCTTTACTTCCCTGGGTTTTTAAAATATTATCCTATCTTGTCATTAGAAAGTTTCAATTTTCTGACACTTAATATGTGATGAGCTATTATCCATACTATCACAAAATATAGATACAGACACAAATACTAATACATGTTAATTATGTACTTATATTTTATTTGCCAATTACATGTTTAATAAAGTTTTCCAAGAAACATGTTTAAAATATTTAGTCATTCTTGTTATTATGAAAATGAAATTGACCTTTACTAAGTTTTTTTTTAAAAAAAAAACTCTTAAGCTAAATATTTACAATGGAAAAATACAATATGACTTTATAAAATTATCTTTTAAATTTTAACAATAGTAAAAGATTAGAATATAAAAAGGCATTTTAGATAATTATTCCTGAGATATCATAGGAGTCCAATATCAGAAAAGATTATGAATAATAGTATTAATATATATATTATTATTTGATATAAACATCTATCAAAAAAAAATAGTTTAACATAAAGACATATATGCACATAAAAAGTAAGAACTCAAAACTTATAAATAGTTTGTCAAGATCCTCAAATTTTAAATAGTCTTTACTGACTGGCTCCAGTGGTTTCAGAAAAATATTAGATGTAAATTTTTTTTTTTAAAAAAAAAAAAAAAGCAGCTTGTAGAAATTTTATTAATAAAAAAATAATATAAATTATTTTTCAAAATTCAAGCATAAATCTAAAATGATCTAAGAAAGATCACAATTCATAATCCAATTTATTTCCATTCCTTCAGACTTACAAGGTGATAATTGCTTTAACTGCTGGAGCAAAATATCTCAGAATCAAAAGTATATATAAATACCTATGTGTGTGTCATGAGTTTACTTTAACAATTTTTATTAAAAGATAGATAGTAAGTTATCATTGATTATTAAATATTATTTTATTATGCCATTAAAATACTCATTGCCAAATGATACTTTGGAAATAACAAACCTGTTTTTCAGATCATTTATATGCCTATGTATACTTAGACACTGAATTCGTTGTTAGGAGATATTTTAAGCATATATACTATTAGCTTAAGCAAATTTGTTTTTAAGAACATTAAGTTATTTACAAACCAATGCTCCACTTTATTTCTTCAATGCAGATTTGATCATTTATTTCTCCAGTTAAGAGACTGTACAATAGATTGATATAGAAATATACACTTGTTAAGTTCTTTGATTTAATGCAGTCTGAAATAACTAAGCAATAGTGTATTACAATAAACTGATAACAAAACTGATTATCATTGACAGAAATCTGTCATTGCTCACTGCCTTTAATAACTTATTCCACACACAGCAATAATCATAAATTTTATTATAAATCCTTACATCAACATGCATTATTCACCTTGAATGCACTTTTAAAGTCAAGCTTAAAATAAAATATATCAACATATAGGTGATACAAAAATACAACTATATATTTTAAGTATTAAAAAATGACAAGCAACATCAAATCATCACTGATCCATTGGCTTGCACCAATCTGAGGTAGAGGACTTAACACACATTAATTGTAGTACTATGATTTAACAAGTTTTGAGTAATAAAATTAACTACATTAAATGACAATTAAATAAGCTACAGTATAACCCAACAACTTAAATCCCAAGAAATATATATTTATAAAAAAAAATTACAATTAAAAATTTAAAAATAAAATTTTAAGATTTTATAATCTTATATGGGGGGGTATTAGTCCAAAAATTATATTAATTAATGATATATAGTTCAGTGTATCTTATTTAATGTAATAACAAAATCAATTTCAGTAATAATGTTATATATATATAATCTCAATATTTTTTAGTTCATGATATTTTATACGAAAGACATTTCAAACCCTGTTAAACAAAATATTGTACCTCATGTTTTAATTAACATAAAATCAAACTAACATAACAATTGAAATCCTGTAGTTCTTCATGTCTTCATCTTTTAGTTAGCACAAAATTCAATTAATACGAAATGGCATTGAAAGATTGTAAAATTTCATGTTAAAGGAAATGATTAATATATAAGTAAAATATAATAGAATCTATAAGATAAATTATTGAAAGTTTTTAGACATGATAGTGTAATAACAATTGTTGGTTAAAACCGCATCTCTGAAATCCATAGAAATAAATAATTAATATAAGATTTATATGTATTAAAAAAAATGTTGAATGAGAGTGGTGCGATAAAAATTACACTTCAGAAATATTATTCATTAAGTATAGCAATTTGAAAATTTATAAGTCAAAAGGTGGTGGTGTTTTTTTTTAAAAAAAAGGTTAAATAAAATTAAATAAAATTTTAAACAATTTTGGATATGCAGATAATAATTATTTATTTAAAAAATTTAATGTTTTGATAAATGCACTAACACAATTTATAAATCATTTTGGTCAAAAAAAAATCTTATACTATAATAACTATGTATTTTCAATAAGGTGTATGTTTTTTATTATACAATTTTTTTTTCTATTGAATTATTTATTATAATTGTATTATTAAAGTTTTTTGTATTGGATATGTATAGAGAAACTGTGCATCCAAAAGTATGCTGCAAATAAATAAAGTGAAAGAAAAGCATATAAATAACGAAACTGTTTTTCGATGCAAAATATGAGTAACAATGATAAAATAAAAATATATAAGCAATGTAATATGTAATCTACTCAGATCTACAGTAAAACATGACTTCAAAAAAACCTTCTAATAATGTCTTGGAAAAGGTGATCATTCGATGTTTGCCTAGGCTCATAATTTTAAAATACTGAAGGGTGGTAAATGGTTGAGACGCTGAACTGGAATAAGAAAGCAGTTCATCACTTATAGAATGATGTGAAACATTTTCATTGCATCTGAATATGATTCTCCTTGAAAAAAAATAATAAAGTTTTCACACAAATTAAAATTTTTCAGCTATGATCATAGTCAAAATGCCAATAAAAGATACCAACAGAAATCAATTAACATGTGTGATGAAACTCATATAAATATACCATTATAATCATCATTATAGAGACAAAATTGTGATCGATTCCTAAACACAAAATGGTGCCATTCCTAACACAATAACCTGCTATACTCTAAAAGTTTGATAACAAATATCTGATATGTATAGAAGACATCACAAAGATCACCATAAATTCAAGGATGCTTTTATCAATCTGTTCAGTGTCTAAACTGGAAATATTAAATATGATATTCCTTCAATCTATTAAAATACTTTCTACAATAGTATGCAACTTTGCTACTGCCTAGCAACAAATATGTTGATTTATTTAACCAGATATCTACTAGATGTTAAAGTCTTAAAATATTTCTCTGTTATATTTAATTGCTACTACAACCTGTTTTTGTCTTTTATTACTTATAGGCTTTCCACTGCATTGCAACTTCTAATAATCCTAAATCCAGTTTTCATTCTATCTTTTGCAGCTTATACATAATTTGCAAACAAGTTTCCTCTGTATTTTCCTTTTTAGATGAGACAATTTAATAATAAAGTTGAACAATTGTAAAAAGAGGATATATACATATAATCTGGCATATAAATATAATTTCTAAATCATATGCCAGGCAATGCTTCATTTAGATTACTAACAATTTAATATTATTAAATTCTTTTTTTTTTATATATAAATATTTTTAATGATCAGTAATGTATAAAAAGATGAATTTATTTTAAAGGATAATATATATTGTATACCCAAAATTCAAAAGTGTGTGTCAAGAACTTGTTTGATTACAAGTTAAGCTATTGTAATGTTAAACTACATTGATGTATCTATAATTTATTAATTTATTCATTGACAATTACAAATCTATTTTTGAAACATTATATTTGTTTTTTTATTTTTGTTAATAATCTAATCTGTATGTTACTTTAAAGTTAATTATTTACAAATTTAAAAAAGATATTAGTGTTATAAATTGATTATGATTATATATAATATTGAAATAAAATTTTGTATATTAAAAAATAAGTTTTATTAAATATACATTGTAAGTATATATATATTAACAGACAAATTGGTGTTATTAAAACCAAAATAAAAGGCTTTTAATTGTCATTAAACCTTTTTTTTTTTTCCTGGATATTTTTATCAATCTGTGTGTAAACATGTGCATATATATATTTGTTCAATTAAAATCATGGTGTTATTTATAAGCTTATTTCATTTACATTGGATATGGATTTAATTTAAACACTTTATTAATTCATAATTTAACTCTACAGTAAGTTTAAGCAACCCTAAATATTATTATTTTAAAATGTGAACTTTCTTTGAAAACATTACAGTTTAAAATATATTTTTCATTTTCATTTTGGATGCATAGATTATTGCATTCCATCTATTAGGCCTAATTACTCTAGGATGCAAATCTAGATAAATTTGGAAGATTATAAAGTAACAAAAAAATTTGCAAACTTTTTTTCAGACAATTAATCCATAGTCAAGTCAGCTACCCATCTAATATTTAAAACTGATCAATAAATAAAAATCTAAGTAGTCAAATGAATGATAATATGGTGAACACAAAATATGATCATAATATAATGCAATCTTCACTAATGAAGTAGAATTTATATAACATTACAGGCACTAACTCTATAATTTACTTTTTTAAAAGCTTATATTAGAATGTTTACAAAATGCTATGTTCATACTAATAACTTTAGGAAAATCTGAGAGAACATTTTTATTGCATTCCATACTAAGTCATCTTGCAATCACATATCCATGTTATGAAAGATTACTGATGTAAACTATATAAAGCTTCATTACAAAGAAGATAAATATCAAAGCTATACTAAGTATTTGATTATAAATTTATGTGTGTTTAATCTAATTTTAAAATATGTATAAGAATATATATGAGCATACACACACACTAACAAATAAATAATTACTATTATGCTTTATTTAATATACAGTATTTGCAAATTTTTTTTCTTTCTCTAAACTGGTTTAAAACATACAATAAAAATAGATCTGTTGTTTAAGAAACATTCTTCTCATAAATTTCACCAATTCAATAATATAGCAAATATATTTTTAATTCAAATTACCATTAAAAATAAAAAAATCTAATAGACTTAAAATTACTTCATATTTTAAAAAAATAAAAATTATATATTTTACAAATCAAAAATATCTTTTGATTTTAGAATGTGTGCAGAAATGCACTAAATGAGCATAAAATTTTAAACTTTATGTGTTTTCAGTAACATTAAAATATAGAGCACTATGTGAATGTGCACATCTAAAACAGCTCAAATATCTTGTGATTAAATATTCATTAAACACCACATGATTTTTCATAGCTTGCATTTAATTAGCTTAAATAATAGTTCAAGAATGTAAAAAATGGTAATTGGATAGATACTAAAAAAAACAGCATTTAAAAAAATCAACTAGTCAGGAAAATATAAGATCTGGTTATATTATTCATTAACATTTATTAGTTTTACATAATGCTTACAACAAAAAAATAATAAGTTATTAAACTAAGAATCTATGAGGTATACAATATTTCACAATTGCGATTTCAATATATCTTAAATTTCTCCTAATAAAAATTCAGTGATAATTTTGATCAAATATTTCTTGAATCCATTTGACCTTAATATATTAAATAGTAAAGTTCCCTTTTAAAATTTTGTAAATATTTCTTTCCACTTTTTGTTTAATCATGAATTAACTTTTTCTTTAATCCGTGTTTTGCAATCATAAATTAGTATAATGGAAAAAAAATAATATTTTTTTTAAAAATGATGTTTTCATGAATAAAACTATGAAATAAATAAATTTATTTATATGCCTTTATTTAATAACAACATTTTCTAATTATATTAAATATTTATATCAATGAATTTTGACTTTTCAAAGTCACAATCCAAATTAGATCTATTAATTCTATTTAGACAGTAGCCAAAATGTAATATTTATTAAAAATAAAATGTGATAAGTTGCCTTTTCTAAGAAATCCAACATGCTATATTAGAAGAATATATTAAAAGTATTTATAGAATGTGTAATAAATAGTTCTATAATTTTATTCAAATCATATTTTTTATAATTTTATATAAAAATTAAAATGAAACACTTAATTTCTTTTTCTGTTTTTACACATACAAATTAGAAATATGATTTCAGAAAATCTGTTCAGAAAAGATATATATATAAAACAATACATATAAATTAATCTTCTAAATACAACATTATTTACTTACAGTAATAAATAAATATTTGTTATGTATTTTGATTTGATTCAGTAACAGTATATTTTTCCAACTGCTTTGTACTCATAATTTATATAATTAAATGAAATAAAGAAAACTGAACTGTTACTCAAATTTGATTAATAATATTGAATTTAAGAACATCAATTTATATACAAAAGCATATATATTGCATATAATTATACTGCATATATACATAAAATAAAATGTCCATTATGAGGTAAATGTAATAAAAATAATGAAGTATAATAGTGATAATATATGCACAAAAACTATAAAATACTTTCAGTTAATTCCTTAATCTTCTTCAACTGAAAACCATTTAAATTCAAATATAGCAGAAGTAAACATCAGCAAGTCATACCCTAAGATTCCTAAATTTTAATATTTGCAAATTGTCGATTAATTATAGACATCATATTATAGACATCATATTTCTATTTATAAAAATCGCCTCCTTAATTTTTTCTTTTATTATGGGTTCTCTGCTAATGAAGAACCATGGCATTTTCAAGATCAAAATTGAAGGTAAACTCACATGCTTTTTCATGATCAAAGAAAACAGAAGCCATTATTAAATCATCATTATTATTATTATTATTTACACATTTATATAACAACTGATGCTCTTTTAATCTTCTCTCAAAACTATATCTCAATTCACCTATGTATAAAGCTGTGCACTTATATAAAATTTGATAAATAATATTTTTTTTTTTGTTTGAAAGATTTTTTTTTTTTTAATTATTTACCAATTTATTAACATTATATGGAACACAAAATGAAACATTAAATAAATATTTATATATTTTTTTTTTAAATTTAGCTTGAGTATTTGACACATATGGAATAGAAATCCAATTGTCTGTTTTATTATTGTTTTTTATAAACCGATATAACTCATTATTTTTATTATATACCTATGTATTCTAATAAACAAAATATATGTGCATCATCTGATTATTTTAAATAAAATTTGTAAAAATATATCTTTACTCCACTTAGTGAAGGCAATTGGTCCCCCAAAACTCATCGTTAAGCAAGAATATTGTATGCAGAATAAGCATTTATAGCAGTTGTCTATGGGAGAAAAAATGGCCGGTTATTCCACCTAAAAATTACACTATAAGTTGAGAATATTATGTTAAAAAAATAAATTATCAAAGATATATAAAAAAAATTTAAATCCTTAACATATGTTATATGCTTCTGTAAACTGGGCTGTATGTATTATGCAGTTATTTGCTTAATATATATATGTATGTATGATAATGAAAGTTAAATATATGTAAAAAGAAGAAAAAAAAACTTAAAAGTTATTACTTCCATCATCCATTCGCCAATCACCATTATTTACCTTCCTCAATTTTTTCAAGGTCATATTAGTTGCTATGATGATTTTAAACAGGATCTCTTTTAAAAAAAAGTTTAATATCATTAGAAAAAAAAATGCTAATTTTCATTGGCCAAAAAGTACAGCAAAATAGACTGAGAAAGTGAATTGAACTAATATTTAACAATTTTTTTTGTCTTCTTCTGCTTTCATTATGCTGAGAGAAAAAATTAGTATCAAAGTTTCATTCTTTTTAAATGTTATACTATAGTATTATACATATTATATTACTTATGTGAAATTGTTAAAAATTGAAAAAAAATGTTTAATAATAAATCATTTAATTGACTATAAAGACATTATTTATCATAAGTGTAACAAGAGCCAAATAAACATACAATACATTACAAAAATTTAGTCACAGTCAACTTTTTAAAAATAAAATGGAAGTGTATTAAAAATAAGGGGGGGGGGGGAATCTAATGCATTCTGAGTTTGCATATTGTAATTAATATTTAAGGCTTTTGTTACAATGGGTACTATGCTGATCTAAATAAACAAATACAATAGCTGTAGCGGGTTGTTTTTTTTCAGTATAACATGTTACTGTTTTATTAAATGCAACAAGTTTTTGCAATGATTTAGTAATTTGTCAAATAGCACAATACGTTTTGATGGCAGACTTACGGTCTATTTAAGTAAAAATTAAAAGCATTAATCTTATTCACTTTACTTGTATTTTATTTTCATCATACACAATTTATTATTAATTGCTTAAAATTATCCTCAAATTTCTTCCCAAAAATGCAATTCAAACACTATAGATAGCAGTTTTGATTTGATTGAAATTAGCATTCATAAAGATTTCAATCCAAAATTGATTGTCTAAAATTTTAGCTAATATTTATACTGTACACAATTTAAAATTTAATATTGATAGTACATATTACCAAAAATTATTTTTAGTCTTATGCCGAATAAAATTTATATTTTGTTCTCAATACTGCGTTTTTTTTTATATGTGCAATAATGTTTCCATTGCTTTGGATATCTGAAAAGAATTATAAAATGATTTAAAATAGAGGAAGCAGAGTGTTATTTTTAATTTACATTCAGTAATTTTTGATATTAATTATATAAATCTGAAATCGTTTTATCCTCTTTGTCTCCCCCCCCCCCCTTTAGTAGTTTTATTTTGACAGAAAAATTTTAATTCAAGATTGACTGAATATTTTAGCTAATATATGTACTGTCCATTTTTAATTTTATGCTGAACGAATTTGTTATTTCTACAATACCCTGTGTTGATTTACATTTGAGTACTGAAAGAATCTTTTTAGTTTTTTTGCTTTTGTAGTCATTAAGAATGAAAATCTTTACTTTGGATTTGTTATTAACGAAGTACTAATTGTCTGATAAAAACTCAAGATGAAATTTAAATAAAATACTGTACATTCATTAATCATATTTTAAGCTTATAATCAAAATACTGAATGTAGGTAGTACTATAACACCAAAAAAATTGTTTTTAATTTTTTTTTAAGATCATTATAGTGAATAATTAATTGTAAATCAAAATAGTAGATACAAATTGATGATGATCACTATTGTGAATCCTTGCATAAAGACCAAGTGCTAAGTGGGGTAAAAGTATATTAAAAAAAATAACATTTTTATAAAATATTCCCAATTTCAATCGTTTTATTCTACAATAATATGACATATCATGTTTATATCTATATCCTTATTGTATTTCAAACATATTCTTATTAGGAATATAAATTCTCTGCTGACAAATCAATTCTCCATCATAATACAAATTTTAATATATTGTTATATTGGATAAAATGCAAACCTGGAATGACAAGCATTTATAGTCACAATTTAAATACAATTAATCTTTATAGATATCAGTTTAATATGTAACAAGTATATCACATTTTTAGTGTAATATTAAATATATGCATAAAGACTTATGAATAAGATAGTCTATGGGATAGGTTGGTCAACTGCAGTATTGGATTTTATGTTATAGTCTCAATTGAAGATTGATTCAATAATCAAGATAAGTATGACATCGAAAAATAATACTTAATAGTTTTGTCATTGTTTACAATCTTTTAATCACAATTTATTATAGTATTTCATTTTAAAACTAATTAAAATACATCTATTTTAATATATACTTTTGATCATATATTTTTTTTAAATTGCATTTTATATTACCAGAAATTTTAATGCTACTTTTTAATCTTACAAAAAAAAAGACCTTTTTTAGTTTAAAAAAAAAAATTAGAAATCCTTAAATCTTCCCTAAAACAAAATAGTCATTAAATGAAAATTATATTGAAGTATATAATTTAAAAATATACACCTAAATTTTCCATTTAATATATTTATGAAGATGGAACTTATTTGCATCAGATTAGCATTATGTATATATGTATATAAAATATGAAAGTAACCATGAGTTCAGTCATAAGTGTTAGATCCTTCCATAAACTAGTGTGAAAACTATTTTAGATGTTAGTTTTATTTTAGTTATCATTTTGATACTGAAGTACCCAGCCCTGATTATTTTGGATATTTTGATCTCCATCTAATTAATTATCCATTTATTGACTAAAATTGAATAATTAACTGGGTTGGCTATAGAACAAGTCTGAGTTCATATAGAAAAAAAATATCTATGCTCTAGTCTCTATACAATAAAATAGAAGCTCACATATTAGACCTGCTGTCCATGTTTGTGTCAGCAGAATGCCGTACCTTTCTCCAGTGTATGTAAGGGCAGGAGAAGAGGGTGTTTGGATGGCAAATTGCCATATTAAAAAGTCATAATTGCCTGTTATTTATTTACGAGTTTGTCCAAGAGTTTTGAAGTGTAATTTCATTCTATTTAAGATAAAAAAAATAAAATTATTTATTAAAAAAATAAATATGAAAATAATGTGTGCACACATAGTACATATTAAAATAAGTATGCATATATATAGATAACATAACAGACACATAACCCAGTCACCTACTTCTATTATCATCCAAATGTTGCTATAATCATAATAGTTCATATATAAATTTTAATAAATTTCCCTATTGAAACTGAAGTGGATTATGTTCTCTTTTAAAAATTTCAAATATATATATATTGGTCTTAAAATATTTTAAAGACCACACTGTTAGAGAAATGTTTAATGTTTAGACTGGTGATGAAATATTGACAAATTATTAAAATTAACAACAAAAAAAAAAAACAGAATTTTCAAGTAATAAAGAGAGAACATGTTTTTACTTAATATTATAAACTCAATTTTTTTTAAAGTAACTTAAGGTCATTTTTTCATACAAAAAAGAAAAATGAAGAGCTTATAAAACCCTTTTTTATTAATATCTTTACTTGCACATATAGAAAAAATAAGTTGCTATCTATTGTTACTTTTTATATAAATAACTTTTTTTTTTTAATGAATACATTCTATTTTTACTGTTTTTTTAATAGATTTTTATTTATTTTTAATAAATATGATAATAAGAAATAATTGTTTTTAACTTAAATATTTTTAGATTACTAATGCAGATTTAAAATAATCATTGTTTATATTAACACAACAAACATATAACTCATCTGATTATGTTTATAACAAAACAAAGTTGATAAGGGTATATACCAAATCTTGATAAATACTATCAATACCAAATATCAATCAGTTCAATATCTTACAATGGTCTATTAACTTTTCCAATGAGATATTGTCAAAATAAATATAATTAATTAATATTAATCACAGACTTTTATATAAAAACATATGCTACTTTGTAATATTAATATATTATTAAAATTAATAGAAGACATGCTTATTTAAAAAAACCCAGTATTTTATTTATGGCCTCCACAATTACCTTTAAATAATTTAAAATGCATGCACAATTTTGAAAATTAATGCCTAACTTCCTGAACCCGCCCTAAACAAACAATTTTTGTATATATATATTTTTGTATATATATATTATTGATGACGACTTTTTATTTAGGTACTTACAACTGCAGATCACATTCAAGTGAAGGAAGATTGCAAGAATTAGAAGAAGAACTCTCTTATATTAAATGGGATATTATTGGACTTTGTGAAGTTAGAAGAAAAGGTGAAGAGACAATTGATTTAAAAAGTGGACATATGCTCTATTATAAAGGCACAAATATTGGAAATACAAGTGGAGTAGGATTCATTATAAATAAAAAGTGGAAGAACAATATTGTGGAGATTGATGGTGTATCAGACAGAGTGGCAAGATTAGTTATACAACTTAATAGCAGATATCAAATGCAGATAATTCAGGTTTATGCCCCAACAAGTTCTCACAGTGATGAAGTAGTAGAAGATTTTTATATGGATGTACAAAAGGCTTTTGATCAGAGTAAACAACATTTTAAAATTGTTATGGGAGATTTTAATGCTAGAATTGGTAAACAAATGAAAGATGAAAGTGTTGTAGGTAATTTTGGTTATGGTAATAGAAATGAGAGAGGACATAGACTTGTGGAGTTTGCGGAGAAGGAAAAACTTTATATTATGAATTCTTTTTTTGAGAAAAATGTTAGAAGGAAATGGACATGGAAGCATCCAAATGAAGGTACAGCAGAATTGGATTATATTTTGACTAACAGGAAATACATATTTCAAGATTGTAATGTTCTTAATAAATTTAACACAGGAAGTGATCATCGATTAGTAAGGGGTAAGATACATGTTAATGTAAAACTAGAGAGACAAAAACTATTAAGAAAAACTATATTTACAGTTGATATTCCTAATCTTCAGAAACATTCTAATGAATTTAAATTAGAACTTACAAATCGGTTTCAAGTATTAGTAGATTTTGAACATGATTCAGATTTGAATGAAATTAATATGAAAATAACTGATACACTTTTAAAAACTGCAACAAAGATAGCTGGTAGAAAAAAGCAGCAATTGATCAATAAAATTTCTACTGAGACTAGAGAACTTATGAAGAAAAGAAGGAATATGAAGATATGCAAGAATGATGCATTAAAAAGAATTGAATATCTCGAATTTTGTAAAATGGTGCGGAAAAGAGTTGAAAATGATATAAGAAAGTATAACTGTGAACTAGCAAGAAAAGCTGTAGAAGAAAATAAAAGTCTTAAGAATGTAAAACAACATTTTGGTATTGGTAGGAAATTTATATCTGCAATAAGGAAAAAAGATGGAATTATTACTAAAAAGAGGGATGACATTATGAAATTGGTAGAAGATTTTTATCAAGAATTATATAGTAATAAAGAATAAGTACCTCCTATATCTATTACATCTTCCGAATTGCCCAGAATTTTAAATGAAGAAGTGAGAAATGCAATTACATGTATGAAAAAAGGAAAGGCTCCAGGTAATGATGGAATTATAATTGATATATTAAAAGAAGCAGGTGAAGAAACAGAAAAAATATTAGCAAAGTTATATACCAAATGTCTAAATGATAAAGATGTACCGGATGATTGGAAGAATGCAGTAATAATATTAATATTTAAAAAAGGTGATAAAGAAGATATTAAAAATTACAGACCTATCAGCCTTTTATCAGTTTTATATAAAATTTTTACCAAGATAATTACAACTCGTCTACAGAGAACCTTGGATTTTCACCAACCAAGAGAACAAGCTGGATTTAAAAGTGGTTTTAGTACAGTAGATCATATTCAAGTATTGAGAGAAGTTATAGAAAGGACAAATGAATATGAGTTGTCATTATGTTTTGGATTTGTAGATTATGAAAAGGCATTTGATTCTATAAACATTTCTTCAGTGATTAAAGCATTGGATCATCAAGGTATAGATCCAGGATATTGTCATATTTTAAAGAATATTTATAAAAATGCAACAGCAACAATTAGATTACATAATGATACTGGGAAAGTCAACATTGAGAAAGGTGTAAGACAAGGTGACTCCATATCTCCAAAACTTTTTACAGCAGTGCTGCAAGAAGTATTTTGTGGATTAAAATGGGAAACTAAAGGAGTGAAAGTAAATGGAGATTATTTAAGTCATTTAGATTTCGCAGATGATGTAGTTGTTTTTGCAAATAATGCTTCCGAGCTGCAGGAAATGTTGCAGGAGTTATCAGATGAAAGTAGGAAAGTAGGACTAAAGATAAATGTTAAAAAGACTAAAGTAATGTTTAATTGATTTGCTCAAAATATGAAAATAAAGATTGATTATGATGAATTAGAAGAAGTTAAGAGTTACAAATACCTTGGTCAGATTATTAATACAGATGGAAACATAATAGAGGAAATTAATCATAGAATTAAACTTGGTTGGAGTGCTTTTGGTAGAAATAACTTGATATTAAAAGGAAATATGCCTATGTGTTTGAAAAGAAAGGTTTTTAACAAATGTGTTTTACCAGTTCTTACTTATGGATCTGAGACTTGGACACTTAATAGAAGATCAATACAGAGACTTCAGACCACTCAAAGATGTATGGAGAGATGTATGTTGGGAGTAACAAGAAGAGATCGAAAACGCAATGTATGGGTAAGAGAACAAACAGGTGTTACTGACCTCATTGAAAAAATTAAAAGATTGAAGTGGAGTTGGGCTGGACATATTGCTAGAAGAGATGATAATAGATGGACAATTGAAATTTTAAACTGGATTCCAAGAGATTGTAAAAGACCCAGAAGGAGACCACATGTAAGATGGATGGATGAAATAAGAAAATGTGTAGGGGTGATGTGGAGAAGAGAAGCTAAAGATCGGAGAAGATGGATTAAACTTGGAGAGACCTTCATCCTGCAGTGGATTGATAATGGTTGATAATGAGCTCAGTTTATTATCTGGGATCCTTACAATAAAACAGATATTACAAAGTCTTATTATTTCCTATCTTCCCCACACTTTATTTTGCTGATTTAGGGGTTGATTTTCAAAAATATCATTGCATCATTTATTGTCCTCACTTTTTTTTGTCTTTTTTTTTTGGGGGGGGGGGTGTCATGAATATTTTTGTGTAAAATCATAAAATCTCTTTTTAACATTTTTATTTAGCATGATTATTTCTGTTTCTTTTATATGACAATATTTATAATGTTCAAATCCAGTATTTATTTGTTTTTTGAATTGTTAATTTTTTTTCTTTTTGATATATTTCACGTTTTACTTTCAAAATTAAAGCACAATTTCAAGTTATAAATTTAGACTTTTTTGAGAAAGATATTTTTTAAAAAAAAGTTTTATATATATCTAGAAGTGAATGAGTATCACCATCATTATATTCAATTTTATTCTTATTAAATTTGCAAGTAATGAAAATCCCCAGCAAGCTATATGTAAACTAACTGTCAGTAAACATAAAATGTAGAATGAGCCAACCTACACTTTAGCTTTGATCGTATGTAAGCATACCATTTACTGTCATACTTACATACAGAGCATGATTTATATATACTTACGTAATTTCAAGTCAACTAACTGTAAGTTATTCTGAAATCACTATAACTAATCAGAGGGAAAAGCTGAGCTTCATATTTCAACAACTTCTTAATATTTAATTAATCCTCAGTTAATAGATGTAAATGTAACTTTGTAATAACTTAAATATAGATGAAATAATGTGGAAGTACTGAAAAATCCCAGTGAACTATATGTAAACTAACTCTCAATAAACTTAAAATGTAGAATGAGCTGGAGATTTTCAATACTTGCACATTATTAAAAAGTTATATTAACATCTATTATGAGGATTAATTTAATATTAAGTGGTTTTTAAATATGAGGTTCAGCCATTCCCTCTGATTAATTATAGTGAATTCAAAATAGCTTGAAATTACATTAGCATTTATAAATCATGTGCTGTATGTAAGTATATTAGGAAACAGTATGCTAATATACAATCAAACATAAAGTATAGGTGAGATCATTCTACATTTTACATTTACTGACAATTAGTTTACATATAGATCGCTGGGAGGTTTCAATACTTCCACATTATTTCATCTATATTTCAGCCATTAAAGAATTATAATAATACATATATTGCATTACTTAACTCATTTATTAATTATATGGAAATGGTTTAGAAAACTAATTATAGAAGGTAAAGCATTACATGCAAAAAAAAAAAAAATTACAATTAAATAGATTAAATTATATTTAGTACAATATAAAAAATTTTGAAATAAATGTAAAATAGTAATAATTCAAATCCTAAGAACTCCTCAGCAGGTCACTCAGAACAGCTACAAAAATGAAAAAAAAAATCAACAAAATTATTTACAAAATTACTTCAGTGTATTTAAGTTAAAATGAAAAATATAAAATTATAACTCAATAATATAGCTAAGTTAGGCTATATTATGAAGATTTCATTGGTGATAAAAATATACTTTTACACAAGAAAGGTTCAAAAACATATAAATATGTTAGCATGCACACTGATAGAAGAATGTATTACTATCTGCTTTTCCATGTATCAATTTATAGAAACCAGATATCTCTCATCATTCTTCTTTACAACACAGTAAAATTTTGCATTAGGCAAAAAATACCAACATATCTCAAAAAATGTATTTAAAAATATTTGATAATTGTTTTCACTATCATTCTTTTTGTAACGAATTTAACTTCTCATACTATGATATTAATGTTTTCATCAATCTCAATTACTGAATAATTTTATTGCACTCTTTTCCTATCAGATTATAACATAAAAGTCTCAAATTTCATTTACAAAACTTCTGCTTTTAATCATATCTCTTTCACCCTGTACTTGGGCTCTGCTTTGACATATGCAATAATAAAAAGGATAAAATCATTAAAACTAATTGATTTTTTCCACTATGCCCAGAAAAACAGAAACTTTTTTTTTTATTCAAAATATTTTATTTTTTATTTCAACTTCATTAACAATGTTCATGAGAACATAAATCATGTTTTGTAATCTGTAAACAAGCCACCTAAGATTACATGTTTAATATTCTAAAATAAATGGCAATAATTACAATGATTATAACAAAACTTATAAGATTTTAAATAACAATAGCTTTTTTAGTGAATTTAGGCATAATAGTTGTGATATTACAAATGTATACAAAAATATAAATATATATTTCCTTTAAACAAAGATATGTATACACAATGAATTTTTTTTTTTTGATCATTAGTAGTTGATTCTGAAAGTCATTTAACACCTATGTTAATAATGTGGTGTTGGGAAGATGTTTTCATAAAATTTCTAGCTAAATAACAGTGAGTTCTAGATTTTTAAACCTGATGAGACTATTATTAAAACAATAATTTTACAAATATATATATAACCCTCTAATAAATATCTATATAAATACTTTAGTATTCTAAAACTTAAAATTGAAACAAGTATATATTTATATATAAACAGTGATGATTGCCAATTCCTCTACAAGCTTTATAATAAATGCTTAGCCAGAGCCAGCACTTAAAATATCTCTGTCAGGAACCCCTCCCCGAACCCATGACCATGGTTTCATGCTTTGGTACTCCTCAGAGAGGTGTCAGGGTAGGTTCAGACACTAGATCTAAAAATACCAACCCAAAGCTAAGCACTTAGCTAAAAGTTATCTATTGAGTGGAAAATCTGAAATTTTCAGACATCTACATGTCTTCAAACCCAGCTATCCAACTCAAATAGCTATATGGGGCTGATAGATCTTCAGCCATACCATATATTAGTAGTCATAGCAATATAAAATTGCATAAGACTTTTGGCAGAGACTATAAATAGTCAAAATAAGAGTCATAGATCAATTCATAAATCACATGACCCTATCTCTTAAGCTTGTAAGTTATAAACAGTGAGGATTGCCAAATCTTCTACAAGCTTTATGATAAATGCTTAGCCAGAGCCAGCACTTAAAATATCTCAGTCAGGAACCCTCCCCAAACCCCTGACCATGGTTTCGTGCTTTGACACTCCTCAGACACCTACCCTGACACCTCTCTGAGGAATGCCAAAGCATGAAACCATGGTCAGGGGTTTGGGGAGGGGTTCCTGACAGAGATATTTTAAGTGCTGGCTCTGGCTAAGCATTTATCATAAAGCTTGTAGAGGAATTGGCAATCCTCACTGCTTATAACTTACAAGCTTAAGAGATAGGGTCATGTGATCTATGAATTGATCTATGACTCTTATTTTGACTATTTATGGTCTCTGCCAAAAGTCTTATGCAATTTTATATTGCTATGACTACTAATATATGGTATGGCTGAAGATCTATCAGCCCCATATAGCTATTTGAGTTGGATAGCTGGGTTTGAAGACATGTAGATGTCTGAAAATTTTCAGATTTTCCACTCAATAGATAACTTTTAGCTAAGTGCTTAGCTTTGGGTTGGTATTTTTAGATCTAGTGTCTAAACCTACCCTGACACCTCTCTGAGGAGTGCCAAAGCACGAAACCATGGTCAGGGGTTTCGAGAGGGGTTCCTGACAGATATTTTAAGTGCTGGCTCTGGCTAAGCATTTATCATAAAGCTTGTAGAGGAATTGGCAATCCTCACTGTTTATAACTTACAAGCTTAAGAGATAGGGTCATGTGATCTATGAATTGATCTATGACTTATTTTGACTATTTATAGTCTCTGCCAAAAGTCTTATGCAATTTTATATTGCGATGACTACTAATATATGGTATGGCTCAAGATCTATCAGCCCCATATAGCTATTTGAGTTGGATAGCTGGGTTTGAAGACATGTAGATGTCTGAAAATTTCAGATTTTCCACTCAATAGATAACTTTTAGCTAAGTGCTCAGCTTTGGGTTGGTATTTTTAGATCTAGTGTCTGAACCTACCCTGACACCTCTCTGAGGAGTGCCAAAGCACGAAACCATGGTCAGGGGTTTGGGGAGGGGTTCCTGACAGAGATATTTTAAGTGCTGGCTCTGGCTAAGCATTTATCATAAAGCTTGTAGAGGAATTGGCAATCCTCACTGTTTATAACTTACAAGCTTAAGAGATAGGGTCATGTGATCTATGAATTGATCTATGACTCTTATTTTGACTATTTATAGTCTCTACCAAAAGTCTTATGCAATTTTATATTGCTATGACTACTAATATATGGTATGGCTGAAGATCTATCAGCCCCATATAGCTATTTGAGTTGGATAACTGGGTTTGAAGACATGTAGATGTCTGAAAATTTCAGATTTTCCACTCAATAGATAACTTTTAGCTAAGAGCTTAGCTTTGGGTTGGTATTTTTAGATCTAGTGTCTGAACCGACCCTGACACCTCTCTGAGGAGTGCCAAAGCACGAAACCATGGTCAGGGGTTTGGGGAGGGGTTCCTGACAGAGATATTTTAAGTGCTGGCTCTGGCTAAGCATTTATCATAAAGCTTGTAGAGGAATTGGCAATCCTCACTGTTTATAACTTACAAGCTTAAGAGATAGGGTCATGTGATCTATGAATTGATCTATGACTCTTATTTTGACTATTTATAGTCTCTACCAAAAGTCTTATGCAATTTTATATTGCTATGACTACTAATATATGGTATGGCTGAAGATCTATCAGCCCCATATAGCTATTTGAGTTGGATAACTGGGTTTGAAGACATGTAGATGTCTGAAAATTTCAGATTTTCCACTCAATAGATAACTTTTAGCTAAGTGCTTAGCTTTGGGTTGGTATTTTTAGATCTAGTGTCTGAACCGACCCTGACACCTCTCTGAGGAGTGCCAAAGCACGAAACCATGGTCAGGGGTTTGGGGAGGGGTTCCTGACAGAGATATTTTAAGTGCTGGCTCTGGCTAAGCATTTATCATAAAGCTTGTAGAGGAATTGGCAATCCTCACTGTTTATAACTTACAAGTTTAAGAGATAGGGTCATGTGATCTATGAATTGATCTATGACTCTTATTTTGACTATATATTTATATATGTTTGTAAATTTACATCTATAATTAAAAATATTAAATTTAAATATATATATATAAACACAGGTATGTAATAAGCCTGTGTAATTCAGTTATAAACAGATAAAGAAATAAAAATATCTGAGTTTCTTTCATCAAAATATATATTTAAAAAACAACAACAAAAAATATAGATTTGCATATTATTAGATAGATAATCTGATACATAAATCAAAAGTTTATTTTTAATTATTAACTTTTCAAATAAATAACCAAACAAATAGATAACAATCATAGAATAAATATAACTTTATAATAAATGATCATCATACTAAACATTACCACAAACAACATGCTTTGGTTTAAATCAATATGATATAATGCTTCACAATATTGTAATATTGTAGTAATATTTTTTTAAACAGTTTTGCAATTCATTGTCCGCATCGAAAAACATTTATAAATGAATAAAGCCATTCAAATTCCACTAAATAAAAAAGATAAAAATAAAAATCATACTATTTGCATACAAAAAAAAATTGAAGTCATAATTGTTGTGAGTATAATTAATGGATAGAAATGTAGTTGCTCAAACATACAACCCCATTATTCCAGTTAAGGTGGCAAAATGACTGATGACATAAAACCTCAAAATAACCAAGCTCTTTATTAACATAAGGCACAGAATACAATAAAATAACAAAAAAGAAAATAAAAAAGCACAAAAATAAGTCAAAAGATGTTTGTGTGTATTGGATGGTATAAAATGTGTTTCTTCTTATCAAATTGCAATCAAAATATTTGAAAAAATAGGCAAAAGAAAATCATAATGATAAAAATAATTAATAAATGATTCTATAAAAAGAATTAAATAAAAGTACAAATTGGATATTGGGTAAATCCATAGTCATTCTACACATGATAAAGACTTTTCAACACATTTCTATTACAAACTTTTTTTTTTCACAATGATTGTGATTATTTTTTATAGCACCTTCATATATTTTTAATTCTTGAATTGATATTAGCTGACACCATTTATAATTCTCCCTTTTTGTTCCTTACTGTGAAATGATATTTTGTAGATTCATCCTATAATTTCTATTATTCCATTTATCCATTTCACATATGGATATTCTTATTTACTCTTTCATTCGATTCTTGTAATTATCTTTTCTAATGAATTATATATACTCATATGTGATCATTCAAAAATGCCCAAATCTAATATCTTCACATTCTTTAAAACATGCTTCCCACCTCCACTTCATTTCTTTAAATTTTAAATTCACTTTGTGATTAAAAAAAGATGGAATCAATATCAGATTAAAATGTTAAAAAAAATTCATAAAATTATTATTCAACTTAATCTTAAGATTACAAAATTAGATATTTAAGTACTAAATCCAATCTTTTATTAATACTGGCCTGTAACAAAATACTTCAATACCATTCTGTTAAAATTTTCTCAGTAGTGATATTTATACCTATTTTTAACATCTGAAAGTTTTTATTTGATAAATATTTTGTTGGTTATATATTTTATTGTATGTATATATAAATTATATCCTTCAATTACTAAAAAAAAGTTTTCAGTCTTGTTTGATGCACAATATCCTCACTGTTATTTATTTTTATAAAGAGTAGATATATTTGCTGGTAGATATAGATTCTTCCGAATTAGATAATGCAAACCATATAGGCTTGAGAATTAAACCGAATCCAAAAATTATAACTAAGATTTTAAAGCATTAAAAATTCCAGTCTTATGCAAACCCATTATAAATTCATCATTATCTAGTAATATAAATATCCACCAGATTTAATATCAAAAATCTCTTCACCTTAATTCATTTTCCATGGATCAAGAGACATAAAACATCTGTAATATATAAATATATACATAATACATAAGCATTCAGATAATTATTACTATAAACATTAATATTTTAAATTCTCTAAGATTACTCTATTATTAATAATCCAGAACTTTGCCACATCGCTTCAAAAGATTAGTTTATCTCACACATTAAACATCATATAGTCCCTTATAATCTTCTGGAATTCTAATTTGGAACTTGATAAAAAGTAGAAAACCTTGATTTGTCTTTTTGATTTAAATTCATTTTTTGAAGCAAAAAATGTCTAGACCAGCTCCATTTTAATTGCTAATCACATTATCATATCCAGATATTTTGCGAGTTATCTGATCCATTTTAAATGCTCTATCCAAATATCCTTTATCTAAATTTTAACATTAAATTCCCTAGGTCAAAAGTAAAAATAACTTGCTAGTAGCAAAATGTTAATAAATTTCTAATAATAATAATAAAGATATATATCAATCTGGCCAATTGAAATGAAAATGCTATACTTTTCCATTTGAGCTCAAACATCAGCAACTTCATACATATATATATGGGAGATCAGATTGTCTTGGGGTTGACATGGGTGTGGCATTAATAATAGCATCAACAGGGGCTTTGAGCAATCCATCATCAGATTTTCATTGATACGGATGATTAAAGAGTTGGAGGGTGTAGATTTTCTATTTTAATATAAAACCAAGTATTCTATATACATATGTGTGTGGGAGATGATGATCCGAACTAAATGATGAGTGCTGGTTCAACACAAAATACACATATTGGAGATCATTTATCTTTTTCACATGTATGTGGTATCATGTATATCGATTATATGGACAGAATGAATGACTGAAGGGAGCTTGAAAGTCTGAGTTCAAATTCCCTTTACTGTATACATAGAATTTATTAATAATGCTGATGTCACAAAATTGTTTAAATAATTAAATAATTATGAAGATTTCAATTTAATGTAAAATGGTATAATGTCACAACATGGTGTAATGATAACTACATTATTAATACATATAAAAAAAATATAATATTCTACAAGTCTCAAAATTATCCAAATTAATAAAAGGTAATTACTACATTAATAATTTTAAAATAAATTTAAATAATAATCAAAAAGACTTGAAGTATATTAATAATTTTTATTGGTCATTCATTATAATATCTGGTAAAATGAAAATACACAGAAAAGAGTTTTATTTTACCAGATATTATATTTGCTCAGAAAATAAGAAAATTAATAACAATTGAATTAGTCATTCATTAGAGTAGATATTATCCATTTAATGAATGTTTCTGTAGTATAATGTTTCACTACACTAATCTCATGCAAGATATGGGTGTATTTGCTTTTAACACCTTGTGGAGAGATGTAATCATAAACATATGGCCAAAGACATGTGAAAAAGATGTATGATCCCCAAGATGCACATTTCATGCTGAACCAGACTCATAAGTTGGTCCAGATCACATTCTCTTACATATATCTCTATCATTGTTCTGTATATATAAATAGGATATCACTACAGTTTAATTGATGAGTCAATCTTACTGTCCTCTTAACATTGACACAAACCACTTGCTGGAAGTATATTAATAAGTTTTATTAGCCATTCATTAAAAAAAAAAAAATTTGAGTATGATGTTTGAATCAAATGGATACTTTAATATCCAAGTGAAACAAAACATATATAAATCTTATAAAGTTCAAAAAGTTCATAATAGATCATTAAAATTGTTTGGATTTAAAAAGTACTGATTGTACTTTAAAAATTTTAAGAACTTTAAACGATTCTAAAGCTTTTGTTTGACATAATCAATAAAAAGATAATATTAAGAGATTCCTTTTCAACAATAAATAGTAAGAAATATGGATACAGCTTGAAAAAAAAGGAATATTTATGAGAATTTTAGACTATGTATTTAGCATTCTACACAAAAAACCATGAGAAGAATAATCAATATTTTTAGCAATCTTTCCATAAATGTCAATTTGAAATTTATATCCAAAAGGTATTTTATCAAATTGATTACTAAGATACTATTTTCCAGAATACTTTTTTTTTTATATAATTTTTGTGAAACATTACTATAAGTGGCAATAACTGCTTATAATATAATGATTAATAAAACCACTATAACAATAAATATAATTATTTGGTAACTTACAATTAAGTTACAAAGCAAAATTGTTTTTTCGCAAAAAAAAATAATAATAATTCTAAATTTCAGCACACAATAAAAAAAAATAATTATATTCATTATTTGATTTAAAAATTAACTTTGTAATTTAAATATAATACTACTAAAAAAAAATTAATATAAATCTCTGTGAATTTTGCTTCAACAATAAAAAAAATTGTTTTAGATAATAATATTATTTTCAATTATCCAAAAAAAAATAATCTGCTTTCAACTTTTATTGAGCAATTATTCCAAGTGACTCCTGGTTAATAGGAAGACTAAAATAATAGGCTACATTGATAACATTATTTTTTCCACTTCTAATTTACAAAAACAACACATTGCTAGATTTTTTTGGAAGCATTATTATTAGCTTTATAACAATCATTTTAAATCATAAATACATTAATTACAGATTGAACTAACATCATTGTTTGTAAAGAACAATGGGAACTTTATTTATTTGAGATTGAACTTTTCTGCCATTCACTATTCACTTGATATCATAACTTAGATAGTGACCATTTCTATCACTCATTTTTTGTTGCTTTCAGTTTAAAAGTCTTCTAGTAATGCATTATTTCAAAAGCAATCTATGCTAATATACTTAAAACATCTGCTATAATTGTTAGAAAATCCATCTACACAATATCCCATTGTGATAAACTCCTCTTGAGCATGATATATCCATATTTTGTCATCTAGTGAATAGCAACTACAGGAAGCCAAAACTATTCTTTGTACTATAAAATTCAATTTGCATAACAAAGTATGCAATCCTGAAAAAACGTGTAATGGTTTTTAGTGATATGTTTCTGAATTCTTTGAAATAAAATTATTGTGAAATTTATAATAAATATCTTATTAGCACACAAAAAACGAATAAAAAATAAAGTCTATGAATATGCATTAAAATTGCATTGTACTAACATTTATTCAGAAACTTTACAATTACTTTTATATGCTTTAAGATTACACAATTATAGAACTACAAATGACAAATGGGTAAATAGTGATTGTCTAGATAAATAAATATTTGCTTTTTACAAATCTCAAACTTGCATCAAATGGAAGTTGAAAAAAAGTGAAAAGTAAAAAAAGAAACTGTGTTGCTAAAAAACAGTATACATATCATTGGAAGACAAACTGAGTTAGAAATGACTGCTAAAAGTAATTTCTAAGTTTATTTCCAGTCAGACAATTAAGTATCACAATAATTTTGAATTATTTTTTAAAAAATTATTAAAGGACTTATTAAAGCAAATGATGCAATTCTAGATATGCATGTATGAAAATAAATTGATTTAAGGTATGGCAAAAAATGGCAAACTATCAGAAAAACCAAGTGATATTGATTGGTCATAATATTATTCTATTGGCTACTTATCTCATTCTATTTTTGAAAAGTGATCATTAAAAAAAAAATTATAAAATATAGAATAGCAAAACATTTCTTAAAATCAAATTTTGCATTTGTATCAAGATAGTTTCAATTATTTATCTCAGATAAACATATGCTAATAATAGGAAGCCAATATAACTTCCTTTGAATGTAACATTCTATGTATAAACATAAACATTGTATATATATAATTGAAATTAAAAGTGCCAAAGACTTTTATCAATTTGTATTACTTAATATGTTAAACTAATTATAGCATAATTAGATTAAAGATTAAGTTAATATCAATATGTAAATGCATAGGCAGTAAATAAAATTTAATAATTTCAAATAGAATATTAAATCATTTAAACTTATTAAATTTTCATACAAAACAAGTTATAAACTTAATTCAAAAAAATAATAAATATGTTCTAAGCCTGATTATTTAATAATTCTTGGAATTATCTAAAGCAACTTTTTTTTTTTTTAAATCTTAAAATCTTGGCAATTTTTCAAGGTCTTACATTCATTCAGTCATACATGTGTTTATATATAATCTAAAGAAGTATAAAAACAACCTTTTCAAAAAATCACACCACTGAAAAGTAATTATTCCAGAACAATAACATTATATATCATTAGTTCTGATGTATTTAAATATATACACGTGAATGCATATACATAATTATATAAATATACACAGACATGAATAATTGATGTATAATATATAAAAACTCATGACGTACATTAAATGTCACAATGATTGAATTTTGGCTTCTAAAAAAGACACACTTTTTGTGATACATCATATAAATGTACTTTAATTATACTATACAGTATTTCATTTTATACTTTTATTTTAAAATCTCTCACTTTATTAAAATTATTTATTCAAAATAAATACATACAATACTTTGGCAAGTATACTAAGCATGATTTTGACTAATTGGTAGTCATATTCATAGGAATAGTTGTCCAGGAAGCTTCTGACATTTATAAAAGAATAAACAAGAGTGGGGATTTGCATAAAATTTGAATATAGGCTGTAAATAAATTAAATGTGCTGCTAAAAAAAAATGTGTACATTCAATTCACAACTAGAGCTAAAGACTAAATTCTCATCAAGTCAGAATTTATATGTATATAGATATTTTTGCTGAACAAATATGATGCTATTCAATTTATTATTGTAAAGACACACTTTCATTAGATTGAATAAGTGAAATAACTGAAAGATAACAAACTATAATATATATATTATAATATTTGTGAAGTCATAACTTATAAGATTAAAAAATTATATCAAAAACCCTGCAGAGGCTGTGAAAAATTGTGAGGATAAGACTGAAGATTGAATATAATGCAGAGTTATAATTAAACAAGATGATGAGGTTTTAATCAAAATAAAAAATTTTTTTTAATAAAAATTATTAACAATATTTTCTTTTTATTTGTTTGTTTGTTTGTTTTTAGAATTCATGTTTAGTTATTAATTATAATAACTCATAATAAATCAATTATTTTATATAGCGCGATGTTTTATAAACTGTAATAGTTAAACAGCATTAAGCAGTTGCACATGCACTTTGCAGATTTTAACTATAAATGACTGAATACTACTAACACTTCAAACACATGATAAAGTCTTTAGGAAAAGATAGAATGGCCATCTATCTTTTCGAACCCAAGCGCTTTTGTATGGGTAAATGCTGTTTAACTATGATTTATTTACATACATTTAATTTCAAATAAGAATGACATATCGTAAATTCTAGTAATTTTCACCAGCATCATTCATTCAAGCATGTAAAAGTAATTTAAAGTGATTATTTAATATTCTTCATGCTTTCACTTTCAGACACTTAAGATTTGCCCATACAAAAGTGTTTGGGTTCGAAAAGATAGATGGCATTTCTATCTTTTCCTAAAGACTTTAACATGTGTTTGAAGTGTTAGTATTCAGTCATTTATAGTTAAAATCTGCAAAGCGCATGTGCAACAGCTTAATGCTGTTTAACTATTACAATAACTCATAATAATAACATTTAATGGTAGACAGATTTTTAATAGTCTTATGTACCTTATTCATTTCTATTAAATTAGGTTCATATTTATATCTTATTGGTGATAATTCAATATAATTTTAATAATTGCAATTGAAATTTAGTTTTATTATACTTTTTGATATGTTTATAAATGTTGAGAATTATAATTGACTATTAATATACAATAATGCATACTATTGCTTTCAATATGTATTGAAACCCCATAGACACGTCAAGATATATTTTCAATAATTCTGAGCAATCATAGACTTTAAATCAAGTTAGGTAGAATTGATCAAAACTAAGCATGTGTGGGTAATTTTTTTTTTTCCCCTTATTTAATTAGCTAACTAATGGTTTAAGTATTTTTTCTCTAGGACAAAATTTCTATTATTTTTTTTTTCTAAAAAGATTTAAATTTTGTTTTCTTCCTTTTTTAGATTTCAAAAATGAATTAACAGAATTTATTTTACCATAAACATGAATTATAATTATGATTCCAGCACAGATGTTGACTTCCCAGTAGCTGATCCATATAACTCAAATAGCATGAATCATTGGTAATTTTAGTTTCCAGTGATAGTTTTCTTTTTTGATAGAAAATTATATGAAACAATTATTTCTGAAAACAATAAGCACTATCTCATACTGGTCTGTTTTGTGTGTGTCTGTATCTTATATTGCTGTAGTCTAATCAATCATATGCAATTTTATTTTTCCATTTTTTGCAATCTGTGGTTGGAGTTCTTTTCTACTTTTTATAGGGAAATATAATATTTTTTATAAATAATTCTTATATTTAAAACAACAAAATTTATTGCATTACAATAACTGATTGTAATTTTTCTAAATTAAATCATCTACTTACCATAGTAAACTACAGACATTTCCACTAGGTGAAAGATAGGACAGATAATAAAGAGCATCACACTATCTGTGACTATTCTCATTAATATTTTATATTGTATTAAATCAAAAAAAAAATTTCTATTTTGTTATCCTGAAGAAAGTTTATAGACTTTAATTTTGCCACTTTTTCTTTTTGCTTTTATATTGGAGTTGTTGTTTTTTTAAATAAATTTTATTTTTGATAAATTACAATTCATTACAGTTTTCTTAGCATAATATATGACTTACAATAATTATTGCTAAATATTAATCTTATTAGAAACACATTTCTTCCGGAAACTTGCAAACATTGAAAACTGAATGGATCTGTCAATACATATGGAAGTTGCCAAAATATCTAACTTTAACATTTATCTCAGATAAATCGTGTTATACATCATTTTATTAAGAATTTCAAAAGGAATGTAACCACCCTGTCTATAAAAAGATAAATTTAAAAATATAAATTTAAAATTTAACTCTCAAAATTTAGAAATTGTGAACCTATATAAAAGTAAGAATTTTTAAATGTTAAAAATCTTGTTTTTTTCCCCTCTCTTTTTTTTTTTTAAGATAATGATTATCTTTACTCAGTTTTATTACATTCCTTGATATTTTCTTTTTCTAGCAACATATAACATTTTATTCTTGAAGTGTTCAAACTGGAATTCTTTTACAAATTTCTCTAAGTTTAATATAGAGGCTACATGGCCTCAAAAATATGAAATACATGTTAAAACCCTTATTTTCTTATGCCTTTAAGTGCCTTCTTTTATTTATTTCTAACAACAATAAGAAATCCTTATGCAATCAGAAGAAAATTCAATTTCATTTTTTATGAAATTCGAATTATTGGTTATAATTGCTTTGAAACTTAAAAAAAAATAATAATAAATGTTTTCTTCTACAATTCAAGTATACCAGAACTTTTTAAGCAGGTAAAGTTTGTACATATACACTATTTTATATATTCATTCTATTAACTTTACTTATTTGTATACTACAACAACACAAATAAATAAGCATTTGGTACCACATGTAAACAAGAATTCTAATGCATGAAAAAAAAAAAAATGTAAAGTAGAAATCAAAGAAATAATAATATTGAAGCCAGAAATGTTTTAAAGAGTAGCAAGAATAAAAAAAAAAAAATCAGAAATCAAAGAAATAAGAATATTGAAGTCAGAAATGTTTTAAAGGTTATCTTGTAATTACCAAATGATGGAGGAATTATTTTAACATCTACACTATAAACTTTAAATTCAATGTTATGTACCAATATTGTTAATTTTATGCAGCACATTTATTTTTCCTATATAACTAGAATTGTTAGCAATTAAAGTTACTTGCAGTTTGACTTATCTTTAGAGTAAAGATGGCAATTATGAATTTAGTAAATTGTTCATATTAACCGGCTTTTAAAACAGGACCCTCTATGATTGATACTATTTAACCAAAATTATTATATCTAGAAAAAATTTTATTATGCCATAAAATCATAATTTTAGATTTTTAAGGAATTTCTAGAACATTTTAGTTCAGAAAGATTTTAAAATTTTGCAATTATATACTTTAATAGCTTCATTTATAAGTATTTAGTTCACTTTTTGATTTTGAAAAAAAAAAACATATTCTGTAGTTTGTTTACATATTTATAATTTCCTTCACAAAATATGTAAGTAATATTTATTTTTTAGAAGAATAGTGTCATTAGATTTAGATATTATTTGAAAATATTTTCTTTTAGAAGATGACGAGTCAAAAATAATTAATAATAAATGACTGTAATTTGCAACTGGCCGAAAAGAATACATTTGTAATGACCATGATAGATTTATTTTTGTCTTTTTTTTTTAAAAATTATAAGTATAATTTTGAATTTTTAATAGAATTTTGTTAGCTTTAAGTAATTTGGGCAATAACTCATTTGAATTTTGAAAACTGAATTAAATAAATTTCATTTCATTAATTTAATATTTTTATTAGCAACACAGTAAGCATTCAGTGAGGAAAAGTTATTCTTTTGATTAGTTTTTTTATTATACTTGCAAAGTTGAAATAACATTTTGAGAATAATTTTTGTTTGTAAATATATTACTAACAATTCAAAATTTCTAAAAATAAAAAATAATGGTAAATTTGATCAAATAAAATTAGAAATTTATTCCAGCCAGCCACTAGAAGCTCTCAAAAAAAAAATTAAAAAATATGCCAGCTAAAAGATTACAAAAAAATTTTTTTTTAAAATAACTTAAAAGCAAAAGAATTGATAAATATGCTAATTCTATAAAAGAATAGATGGTCAATCAAAAGAATGCTAAAAACATCAGTAATAAAAGTAGCATCAGATATGACAATATGCCACCACATGATATTCAAAGTCAGTCACAAAGATTGGTGAGAAAAATATCTACTAACTTGGTTAAGTATCTATTGGCCAAACTCTAAAAAATGAATGACTAAAAAAAAGCTTTTTGGATTAATTGCAAATATGTTATCTTGGGTTCTTTTAATTGTTTCTGGACATAAATTATCTCAAAAAAAATTTTTAAAAATGAATATTGCTACAGAAAGTCACCAATTAAGCAAGACTTCTATCAATCATCATAATAGCAATTTACATAACAGTAGCCAGTGTGAAAAATGAAATGCATTAATCATATTAAGGCAGATAATCTTCAAAAATTGCAATAGTACTTTTATATAATGGAAGTCTCCAAAAATAAAAAAGTTTGGCTAATATTTCTATAGGCTTCAAAGAATTCATCTAACAAACAAGATTAATATTGACCAACCTATAGTAATTTTATATATAGCTGCCCTAATAAAATTTGCATCCATACAGAATAAAAATAACAAAGGACATATATAATCATTTATATTGTTAAATCAGAGCCCAAAAATTACAAACATTTCTAAATTCTGAATTTTATTTTAAATAATTAGATATTTGCTGGAATTATTGCTATGAATAATATTTACTGTATTTAGATAGCTTAAAAAAAAATTATGACTTAAACTGAAAAAAAAAGAAGAAGAATGCTCTATTAAATAAACTGAAAACTCTATAGATATGAAATATTTACCAAACTAATTTTTTTATTCTGAACATTTGAATGTTTATAATAATTTATATTCTGCTGAATAATTTATATTTAATGTTGTTAATAAAACAGGCAAAACTCTCCATACAGTAGTGTCACTCAGTGCAAGCCAGAGTAATCAATGGATGCTAGAAGACTTGTGCATAAAATCCCTATCTAATGCCTACTCATCCAATATCCCAAGACTAGTTTCTAGCTTGTGGCTTTCATCAGTGAGGAGTCTTGGATCTGAGAGCACTGCATCTAGATCTTAGGATCTAATGCAACCCTCCAGCAGCCACTTTTTATCTCTACTTAACTACAAAAATATAAGTCTAAAATTAAAAACAATATTTTCAATCCAAGCTTTTGCCTATTTTAATAACAGTTATGAGCAAGCATGAGAAATGTTTATCATGTAATGTTATTAATATGGTACTTCAATTTGTTTAAGAATATTGATTTTAAAAATAATTACAGGTATATAATAATTTGGATATATCCGTTTGGTAGAGCACCATTGCTGTGCTATTTTAATATTAAGATATTTGAACTTTAAATGTTCAACTCAATTTTCCAAGAGTAATATTTGAAACATAAGCATGCATTATTATCAAATTTTGATTTGTGCAAATAATTAATATGTTGAGTGTTATTATTTGTTAATTAAATTTTTCGTTAACTCTTGGCATTTTTTTATTCATTGCTTCATCATTTTTATCTCATACTTCTGAGTTTAGACCTGGATATAGTAACAAAAAAGAGTATGTATGAATGAATAGCCAGAGCACCTGGCTAGCATTTGCTGTGGTGTTCTACATAAATGATGCTGGTGGATATATGTTATTCTATTTTTATTAATCTAGATGGATATATTTGCAAGTTTTTATTAATCGTAAACTTGAAAGTTCCTCTTTAAGTCACATAATTGAATTTGATCTTCATCTAATATTATAGTTCCATAATGCAAAAACAGTTACTCGCAGATATATTCCATTACATAATTGGCACCCCAACTTGAGGCATAAGTTAATAATCTCACAAATAAAAAAAATTAAGTCAATAACTAGATTCTTATACATTAAATTCATAAAATGATAGTGCAATTCTTTCAGATCAAAATATTCCAATAATAGAACAATAACCAAAGTAATATAAAAAACCATAGACACAAATCTTATATGAATATCTCTCTAATAGTAGTGAATGTCACATTATATTTTTTAAATATTAATACTTTTATAATCTACACAATGATACTCTGCTAGCTAAAAATAACTATATACCAAGTTAGCAAATATTACTTGGCTATTTGGATTAATTATGCAAACAGCAGCAAATAATTTATAAAATTAAATAAATAAATGTTATTTCTAAAAAAATTCAATTACAATGCAAAATTATTTAGAAGCACATAACGGTTTATTAAATGATATTATGCTTTTAGCACAGTGATAGAATGACAGATTCAAAACTAAAGATTATAGAATTGATTCTCAGCTAAGTCCTATTGAATGGAATGATATTTAATAAAAGGCATGGAACTATTATGCTCAATGCTTGCATATTACTTGCTCATCTGAGCAACAAAGAGTACTATATTTGATTATTAATTATTTTCATTTTATTTCATATATAATTAGTAATTGATGTAAAAAATAACAATGTTTATTAAACATGGTTTCAGTTCCATATCATTAATATTTTAAAATTCCAGTATGCAAGCCAATTGTAAGTTATCTTGTAGTTGATTATATTTAATAAATAACTTTAAACAACTTTGAACCTATTAGGAGCAATTACATGGAAATATGGATTATGCACATGTATATTACTAATAACAAAAATAGCTAAGTATCAAAAAATTAAATATTTGCTCAAAGAAATAAAAATTAAAGCATTAGAAAAGCAAATATTATAGATATTTAATGGATGACTAATATTTCAGACTTCTTTGTTTATTAACAAAAAATGATATTTGCACTATTTATTTATTTTAATTAATAAGTAAATTATTTCAGTTAAGTAACAATAATATGAAAATTTGGTTCCCAAGTTACACTTATTAGTCAGATTTTTTTTTTTTCTTAGGAATACAACTCCTAATTGCAATATTAATTCAAAGTTTGTTACTGAGTGTGATTCCTCATACACAATAAATTCTCTAATATAAAAATATTCAGTATGCATAATTTGAAATTATTTTTTCATAATTGCATTTGGATATAATATACAATTTGGATATGTTAGATAATGTATATTTTACGAATTTTCTTAAATTCTCTAATACATATACATTTTAAATTAAAATTCACAGTTAAATATATATATAATTGATAAAAATCATTAAAAAAAAAAATGCCAACATATCATAGTTGATAAATCAAACCATCAGCAAGCAATACAAAAAATTCTGGAATTAGAATAAGAATGACCATTTTAACTCTAGAGCAAAAAAAAAATGTATAAAAACAAAAATATATTATCAAAAATATTAGTGATAAATTTTGTGACAATGAAGCAAAACAGTCCACAAACCTTGAATATATCCTCATACATCATACACTGGCTCTTTAGCCTATTCAATAACTTATGATGCTGTATTTTAACTTTTTCCTACAATGATTTTTATTTTTTGAAACGTTACAACTCCTTGTCTAATTGTAATTACCACTCACTGTATTCTATTCTCGGCCATATCTTTGAAATAAAAACAATCAATGCTGTATTTCTTTAGACTACCTTTAATATAATGTGGGTAATAATAAATAAGGTATGATTATTCCATAAAATAATACTAGTTAAATATAAAATACTTTTTTACAAAGTCTACTACTGTTTATTTACTTCGTACGCCCAATCCAAGAAAGTCACAACTTTACAATAATAAATTTGATAGTATCACATCCCAAAAATTGAAGACTATACTGATTAGTCTTATGATATCGACATTCTATTTTTAAAAGTGTACAGAACATTATCAATAGGGTATGCAAGTCTTACTTCCATATAATTAAATTGGGCAAAATACTAGTGTATATAAGAAATTTAACTACAATAGTTAAGTCATTATATAAAATATGTTATATTTTAATTTGTTAATTAGATGGATTTGCAGCAGAGTGAAATCACTATTGCTGCACCTAGTTATTCAATTCTGCCAAGATATTTAAATTAAATCATATCTTATTTGATAATCATCCATGCCAAAAACTAATCAAGATTTTCTTTATAAATTGTATTCAAAACAATGATGACAAAATTGGAAAGAATTGGACAATCATCATCATACTGCAAATCTAGAAATCAAAAAGAATTATTAAAAACAAAAAACTATATTTGAACTGATTAAAAACAAAAAGAAAAACTTAAATTCCAATTAACAATTCTATCATTCAAAGATCACTATCTAAAATAGAAAAACAAATTTGGAACTAATGCAGATACTTCTTTAACACTAATTTCCATTTCAAAAGCCTCAGTTTTTCATCAGTCATAGTAATAATGCTTACTGTATATGAACTTCAATTGAATTATTAATTTCAAATACTGGCACAAATTTGTTCAATTGAGTCGAACAACTTACACAAACCAATTTAAAGTAACATATGTTAAATCTTTATTCCTGGCATTTTTTTTGCATTCACTTGTCAACAAAAACAATGCCTGAGGTACTTTTTAATTCTATAAAATCATAATGAAACTTGGATAACCAAAAATTTATTACTGGAAGTAACTTATTCAGCAGAATCGGTAAAATTACTTTTACTATATAATGGATAAGAATAATATTCTATAACTAACAGCTCTAGTCTTTTCTAATTTTTTATTTTTATAAAATGGAATAATAAAAACATTTTTAAGTTTAGGTGATATAATTCCATGGATTATAAATAATTTGTATATTTTCCCAAAAAAATTTTCAATAATTTTTAAGTTATTTTAGTACTTTTCAGTTATCATATCAGAATCAACTATAACATTATTAACAAATTAAAAATTTAAATACACCTGGGTCTTTTTTTACGCAGATTTATTTAACGCAATTTTGAAGTTATGCGATTTATGTTTCTTCGGAAGTCAAACTCCAATAATGTGCTATTACTTTAAATAATAAATTTCGTGCACTTACGTCATATTGAAAGTAATAGCACATTATTGGAATTCGACTTTCATCTTAGTAATTTCAATATTTTCAGTGCTTTATAATAGTAAGATTTTATGCAATAATGAAATTAAAATCGTGATTTCCACATTTTATGTATACACACATTAAATTTTACAAGATTATAATGTAAATTTGTTCAAACATTATGCGTGTTAATTTTGCATTTGAAATCACATTCTGTTTTTGCTTTTTAAAAAAGAACGTAATTAATTATTAATCATTTAGTGTCTGCAAGTTTATTTTTAAAAGGTGAGTAATAGCAGTGGGCACAATTAAATTTGACAATTAAAAATTAAAATCTGAATTTTAATTGTAATTAACAATTTAAAAATTACAAAGATTAATTACTAATTACGTTGTCACCAGAAACCCATTAACACAACATGAGACTGAAGTTGGCGCTAGTTGTATTTCCTCTTGTGAAGAATCTGATTTTTTACCAGTTTGCAAACAAACCTGTTTATCGGAAAATAGTGATAATAATTAAAACGTGTATAAAAAATGTAAAATACTGTACTGTAAATTATGCATAAAAATATATTATTTTGAATAAAATTAAATATTATAGTTAAAAAAAGTTTGTCTTGAATCAATTTTTTTCAAATTTGAAATTTTTTATTAGTCATATTTTATTTCCTTATTTTTTTTTTTTGTGTGAATTTTAAAGTAATTTTACGTTGGTGCTTTGCTTTTACGCAATTTTTGAAAAATCACAGTTCGTATCCCCCCTTTTTCAAGGTAAGTTACTTCTATTTTTGCGCGTTTTCGCTTGCACGTGTTTTCTGAGGAAACTATCTATCTCATAAAACTAGACCCAAGTGTATTTCATTTTTGATCTAGCAGGAGATGGTAATCCAATTTCATCACCAACATTTATATTTTAATGATTATTCATATTTTTTTAAAATTACCCCTTTAACTTTACTAAGTTGTTTTTTTTCTTGTCCAAATCTAAGTGGTAAGATGAATATATTATTTAAAATCATCATCTCAATTCTTATATTACTATTCAAAATAGAATCAAAATAATTTACTTATTTGAAATATCACAAAAAAGAGAGCCATTAATGTATTAATTGTTCACATATTTTAATAACTATCCCAATCACAAACCTTAAAGACATTTACAGGAAAATAGGATTCTAATATTTGCTTTACATCTATCAAATTTGATCTATTTCAAAAATCCAGATACTTAGGCAAGCTGTTCCAGATAAAGCAGAATGTTCTGTGTTAACAGTGTCAGACACTAAAATAACGAAAATTGAAAATTCTGTTGTTCTCTCAAAATTAAGATTAACAGAAGCAATTTTTTTTCTTACACAATAGTACAACTTCGTGCAAATCTAATAAGCAATAAACGCTAGATCATGTGCATCATAATCCCTATCCAATGCTTTCCAATCCAATATCACAAGACTAATTTCTTCTAACATAGTGCTTTCATCAAAAAGAAGCTTAGGATCTGGGAGTAGCACCTAGATCTTTAACTCTAAAATATAACCTCTCCAGCATCCATCTTATATATTTTTTCTTAACTATAGGGCTATGAGTCTAAACTGAAAACACACATTTTCAATCTAAACTAATCTGTCTGCATAGTTATACAGACCTGAAACTAGTATTTATACATTTTGTTGACTTTTGATTTTTTAAAAACAATGGTCTCCTCTACTCTTTGTCTGGGATTGGTATTAAACCATTATAACATCACATTATCACTTTTTACTTTTATGCTTACACAAGCTGTTAAAACAATAGCAAAATGTTTTCCTATGCAATAGCATCACCTGCTGCAAGCTCTAATAATCAACAGATGTTAGAAAGTTGTGTGCATCCTAATCCCTAACCAGTGTTTTCCAAACATATGTTTTCAGTTTGGACGAATAGTCTTATAGTAAAAAAAAAATGTGTAAAATGGATGCTGGAAAGGGAATGCATTAGATCCATAGATGCATGTACACTGCTCCCGGATCCAAAATTTCTCAAGAATGAAAACCATAAGCTAAAAACTAGTCTAGAGATATTGGATTGGTGATGCACATAACCTTCTAGCACCTATTAATTACTAAAGCTTACACTAATGGTGCTATTATGTAAGAAAAAAATTTGGTACTGTTTTAATAGCTTGTGTAAGCATAAGGAAAAGATGATAGGTGATGTTATAGTGGGTTAAAATTAAGATTTATTTGTCCATGCTGTCAATCATAGAGAAAATTAATTAGAACATCTAAGGGCTTTGAGCTTAGATAAATATTTTGAATTATTTAGCTAATAACTTTCTTCTCACTATTATTAAATTAATTTGCGGCCATATCTCCAAACTCATTATTATTAAAGTTCATATTTTATCTTTTATATATTTGTTTTGGCTTTTACAAATTGATTTATATATGGAAAGTTTATCATTTTTATAAGACAATAATTTTATTGTTAATATGATGATTGGTACTAGAAGAGTAATAATTTGTCCCTATTATTAGTAGATATCATGCCATCACTTAGTAAAAATTCACAATTACTAATTAAAAGACTCTTACCAAATACACATGCTTTCAAAAAAACTAATAGATTATATTTTTTAATGGTTTTGCTTTTCTAAAAAGCATACAAGTATGCTTAGCAGAAATCTTTTATAAATAATTAGATGGATAATTTCCTTTTAAAGTAGTCAAAACCATATAAAATAATGTACAAATTTGTGCCTATAATCTAAACACATTATAATGAGCTTCTTCATTCTAATATAAGCTCTACATAATAATAAAATGATTCATAAGAATTAAACATTAAATAATCCACTAAAAGACAGCTTTGCTGATTCTATCAAAGTTTCATGACAATGGAAGCTATAATTAATATTAAAAAAAATACTTGATCAATATTTAGTAATGAGCAATCTTAATAAAAAAATATATATATTATAGCTTCTCTATCAAAATGGTGGAAAACCATTATTCCTTTTTTTACTTGCAGACCTATAATGTTTTTTCTATGCCATACTTTGACTTGTTCTATATTGATAAAGATATTAGGTGATTACTAATATTCAATGTTTCAATCATATCAACAACAAAAAATAACTTCTCAACTCAAGTCTGATTTATTCCTTCATCATTTAATAAAATAATAAGATTTAAAGCGAAATTTAAAAATATTTTTAAAATGTATACATTCATATAAATTATATATTATTTTAAACAGAATATTTTCCTAAAGCAATAATTAAATAACATCATAAAAGCCTTGTTAATTATAAACTTTGCCAAATTTGATATATTATCGTGTTAGATAACAAAATAATAAATCTATAAGAAAACAACAACATATGAACTTTATTTTACAACAATAACAAATTTACTTCAAAAAAAATATTAATAAAAAAAATCCGTTTATTTCCGTCCCTGCTTCCTCACAAACCAATCCAAAAGATTAAAGTTCATTAACTGTTATTTAAAACATTTTTTTTTCTTGGAAATTATTCAATACAGTTTAAATATTCTTAAAAAAGATTAATGTTTAAAAATAATAATAATAAAGTGAATAAAAATTCAAAACAAAACATTATTATAAAAAAAATTAATTAGCTATTACTATCTTTTTTGTGTAGATTTTTAATTAAACCCATAAATAATGAGAAATAGCTTTCATGTAAAAATCTAAAAACAAATTGAATCAAAAGTTTTGGGTCTTGGCAATCATTATCATATGATACTGAATTTTGTTTCACTTCCTAACTCCAGAAATAAACAATAAAAAAGTTAGAGATGAGTTTTATTTCTTTTGATTCTTTTTTGCCATATTATGGTAGTAATTAACTTATGGCAACATTTATATATATACGTAATGCTTTATTGCAGATCTCTATTGTATTTTAACCTGTCATAACCACCCAATAATATCAATCAATATTTTATTTCTTTAAGATCTTTTGAGATAATCCTTAGAATATAAACTGGATCTGCCTTCTCATAAAGCATGCTCAAGTTCATCTAAAATATATTTTTAAGAAGTTTGCTACCATTCACATTCAATTCACTTGCCCAACCCAACAAAAATTAATTAGATAATTATTAAGCAACAAGAAATGAATTTTATTATAGGCAATTCACTGAAAGTTTGCATTCTAAATGTTACAGCATTTTGAGTTCCAGTAAGATTTGTCATATGCAATAATTTTAACATGATTAAAATGGATAACACATAATCAATTTCAGATTTTATATAAAAAAGACAACTAGAGGTTTTTTTTGAATGAAATAAGTGTTTTTTGCAATGTAGATTTATAAAATTTGTGAATTGTTGTCATGATTAAAGAGCAATCTATAAAATTCAATTGCAATACACAATTTCATTAAAAAAATTATTTTAACAATGAATAATGGTTTGCTGTATTATTATTTTACTAATAAAATCTGTTCAATCATCTTAATATGTTCAAACAATTATCTTAAAAATTATTTGTTTTTAATCCCCAAAATTTACCTCATAAACATTAATATCCAGTGCAGTTTTGAAATGTATTATTCTGCTGAAAATTAATTCAAAAAAAGTATAATACACTAGGTCTGATTCTAAGCTTTGAATTGTCATGCAAATTCATTCACAACTTATAAAGATCTGACGAAATAAACTTAAACCAAATATTTGTTCAAATGGGAAATTATCCAAAATATATTAACTGATAAAATAATAGAATATAGTAAAAGAAGATATATTAGTGAATAATAATAATCAAGGCTATTATAAAAATATCTGACATTTAAATTATATAATTATAATTTTTAAATGATTTTTGTTTAAAGAAATCCATATAATTTTATTTTTTAAAATGTACCAAAAGCATTTGTTTAAATAAAAAGAATACTTTTTAATCATGTCTTCTTTATAAATTATAGGATCATGATCAATGTGATTGTAAAACTACATGAAAACATTCTGCACACCTTCACAGAAGTTCATAAAATACGTTTTTGTAACAACAAAAAAAGGTTAACATGATTTAAAAATACATAGTTATATTCTATTATTAGAGAAGCAATGGCAGGTGGAAAACATTTAAAAAAATTTAATTTATTATTCAATAACATCAAATAATATAATCTGAAATTAAAATACATATACTTCATGCTAATTTTTTAAAAAAATATTTTTTAGCTATAAACCATCAGTGAAATAAAATCTTTGTTTTTAAATATCATAGCCTCCTCTTCTTAATTGCCAAATGAAGACAATAAACTTCATTGATAATTGTTTTAACAACTACATACTTTCAGTTCATATTTGTGATATTTAATTTTAAAATTATACTCATTAATATATCAAAAAAAAAAAAAAGTAATAATAATAAAAATAGAATATAGTAATAATAAATTGAGAAAAAGCATGTTCACACATTATAATACATTGAATTGAACTCAAACCTAGATGTGTTCAAATATGAATATGTCCACTCAATCACTCTCAAAAAATAAAAAGTATCCTATTTCTTCATTCTTTTATGATTAAAATTAATGATGATAAAACACAAAAGATAAAATGTCTAAGTGATATTAAATTTATGTTATATTTGTCTGCACAAATAACAGCAGCAATTTTCTTGTAATACGATTGAAGTATCAGTATTTACTTTATGAATGAGAAAATTAAAATTTCATTTTTACTGTATTTTTTATTTAGATTATTGAATGAAAGGATTTTAAAACAGCAGATACGGAAGTCTTCATACATTTCAACAGTATCATCATCATTGTCAACCAATATCAATCCACTGCAGGATGGTTTCTCCAAGTTCAATCCATCTTCACTGATCTCTTCTCAACACACCTGCAGACTTTCTTATTTGATCCATCCATCTCACATGTGGGCTCTTTCTGGGTCTTTTACAATCTATTTCACTCTTTATACCTTACTGTATAAACAGAAAGAGGAAAGACGTTAATGGATTACTATCTGAAGAGTTAAGAAAGAAAAGAAAAACCATCACCATTTAACAGTTGACTAGGCTGGAGTATAGGGTTCACTCCTTCAAATACTTGAACTGTCTTTTTCCTGCAATTAAACTATTTAAAATTGTTACTTTATACTAATTAGATAGCTCAATAGTTAAAAAGTTCAAGTATGAATAAAGAGAAACATTAGTATCTATTACTATGAGTTTTACCATTAACACTTTATACAATTATTAATTTGGTTTGTTCTTATGCTTTACAATAAAATTTATATAAAAAAAGCAGATTTTTCTTCACCATTAAATAAATACTGTTTATCCATCTCAAATTGTAAATGAGTACTTACTTCACTATTTTTTTTTAGTTTTTTATAAGAATTCTGATAATAGTATATTTTTACCTCTTGTTCTGATTTCTTTATCTATAATCCATTATGATTTTTCTCACTATTAAAATTTTAAAAACTAGGAATACTTTTTTTTATATTTCTTTATAAACAAAAACATAATTTTTATGAATACTGAATAATAGTTTTACAATGCTAAAGTAAATTATGTTAAAGATTAGAAAAAGTATTTTCATATTAATATAGATTTCAATTAATAAAAATCTTCAAAATAAGCACTCTACTTCTCAGCAGAGAATTTTTATGTGTATGTATTTTTGATTGAAGATAAATTTGGGTTCTAAATAATTGGGTGCGAATGTAAATTAAAATATTTGATTAAAATGTATTGCTAATTATTTTAGCATTTTATATTTAAAATTACCGAAAAATATATTTTCTTATATTTACTCTAACTAGAATATGGAAAATTGACGAAATTAAAAAAAAAACTATATAAATACAAACATTCACATTCATTTCTTCATTTGATATACTACATATACTGGTACAATTTATAGAATGATTGAGATGCAGATGCAATGATTTCAATATTGTGGATACGACTAAGTATGTACTTTTTATTCTTACTATTATACATTTTCCATATATTTAAAGAATTAAAATGCTATTATAATCTTAAAAATCGATAGTACACCTTTTTAAAATGTACACAATAGGAATATTTGCAAAGATTAGATCTAGTATATTCATCTTATATGCATTATAGTGTACTAGATGCATTTTTATTTACAATAATATACTTAAAAAACACCTAGTATGTTTTGGATTAAACTGGAAGGAATTAAGGAAAGAGATATAAAACTTGGCCCATAACAATCTTTCTGATACCTAGTCCTTAATGTGTCAATAACTGAGGCAGAGACAAGATGATGCAATCTAATCACAATGAAAACAGCCATATTGTATTTACTTATTTTTTATAACACAAAATCAATTATTCAAATCTATTGCATTATTTTAAATGTTATCTCATTATTTGATAGGTAAACTGACTTGATGAATAATCATACCTATATAATTTTTAATCTTAATGTAATTTTTTTTTCTTTGTAATAACTGCAATTTTGTTTTTGTTTTTAGCAATAAATGCCTTTAAAAAATAAAAAAACTGAATGTAACACTTTTATGTAACCAGTATTACATATTATTGATGCTGTATGTAATCTATTGTATTTGTATGTATCCATTTTTATATTACCAGTTATATGTAACCAGTTGTATTTGTATGTAATTATTTGTATATAACTAATAATAAGGATTTCACTGAAGTAATCTCATGAGCTGTATTGCTTAACTGCTTAATAAATTTCTTTGAAAAGTTAAAATATTGAATATACATTGTAACTATCAAAAAGAGAGCATGAGAACTAACATGATAGAGAAATATCAAAATGGTTAATATGTATGCCAAATTGTAACTAACAAAAAAAGCAGACCTAGAGTCATACAGAATTAATAAATGACTAATATGATAATTATCAAACGTAGAGCTAGCATGATACCATAAACTAAATAATCCTCAAAAAAAAAAAATGGTTAACAGACTATCTAAGACTTTATAATAGATAAAATAAAAATAAACCTTTAATTGATACAGCTGGATAACAAAGGCATTTTATTGTACACAATTATATACTACTATAACAATGAACTTTATATAACTTAAAATATTGGTGTATTAATAAGCTTAAGCAATTAATATTACCTTTATAATGTGTATGTAATCTCTTGATTGACTATGTTGTAAATAAGAAATCAGAATACTTTAATTAACTATCCTTGTTAATTTTAATAATCCTAAATATTTTCAAATTATATAATAATATTTTGGAAAATTATAAAATAAAATGTTTTATATGTGACCATGGATTACTTAATCATGGGATGAAGCGAGAATGCAAAATATGATAATCAAATTAAATAAATATTTATTTACAAAATATAAATAATGATAACACAATAATAATAAAACAAAATATACCAACAGCAGGAAGTTCTCTCAGATTTTACAAAATATAAATATTTTAACCAATATACTCACTATTGCTAATGTGTGTAAATGTTTCTATTATGTATTGCTAAAACAAATTCAAATATTAAAAAAGGTTGTTTAATAAAGTAAAAATGTGCTTTTATAATTATTATTCTAAAATATATTCATTAGATACATTTTATTTGATCTTTATATATTTTTATAATATAATTTCATTATACTCTAATGCACTTCATCTAAGCAAAACTTTGTATTATTTATTCCCAACTTTTTTAAGTACATTTACTTCATTGAACATATATATATAACTTAGGTCGCATTTCATATTCCAATAATTTTATTAATAACCTACAAATATATGTAGCATAAACATAATGCCTTCATTGGCAACACCATGGGTCAACTAGTTTTCCTCTACTGCATGATGAGGCAACATAAAATCAAAAAACTCAATGCTATGAGACCAGAAAATACTCAAAGATCAATAAAACAAAGTATTAAAGGAAATATCCTTAAAACATTAATTCTAAACAAATAGTTTTGAAAAAAACCTTACTTTAACTATAAACAAACATACAAATAAATAATAAAACATTATTAAGTTTAAAAATAAACCTTTAAGTAATAAAATATATGTAATCCAAGATTGCTTTCTTTTAACATCCATATATCTATCTAATAATAGTATATTGTGAGGATTTTATTATTTTTATTAATAACAATAATAAACATAAATTTAAAAAAATATCAACTGGTAAATAAAGTTCTTTTAGAAACCATGTTTTTCCATGAAGACAATTCCAGTAATGTTTTTAATTTATGTAGATTAATGCAATTTTAAACAAAACAATTCCTTCAGTGTTTTTATCTTGTAGAATTCCTTCGATAATGCTATTATTCCAAAATTTCTTAGAAATTATTAAAATATGTGTTCACAATAAATTGGTTATCTAAATGGATAAATTTTCTTTGCATTAGATATATTATGCAAACAAAGTATTGTGGCATTTCCTTAGACATTCTTACATTTAATTTTCAAAAACATTCATTAATTTCCAATAAACTGTGCATTTCTTTTTATGATGTTAGACAATCCCAAAAAACAATTTTGCCATTAGCCAAATGCTTTCTGGATTTTTTTTTTTTTTTTGCCTTGCATTTTTAATTATTACTATTAAATACGGCTAATTTTTTAATCACAAATGCAAAATGATGCCTGGTAGAATGTCTAGGTTATTAAAAAAAGGGGGCAAATTTATCCAACTATCTTATTTATAAGTCCCTATTAACATCAGAATTTACGTCAGTATTGCTTTGGCAATGCAATAAGATTCCTAATTTCATTCTAAAAATATTTAACTCATGTATCCTTGACATGAATCTTCCATTGTTTAGATCATCACACACACTATTTGCATGCAAGAATGTCCTTTTTAAAAAAAATCTGTGTTCTTTGCAAATAAAAATTGAAATTACAATATAATATTTAACAAATATTTTCAAATAAAATATTACATTTCCAATAAATTTAAACTATATAAATTATAAACATTAATATAAATTACTTTTACTCTATATATTTATTGATTTATCTATCCCCTTAATAAACTCTATCTCTTTATTTTAAAATTAAAAGAAAATTTATATTATGATTTTAAAATATTTCCTTAAATTTAAAATAGATAAACTAATTATATGTGCAAACATATACAATTTCAAATATTAAATTATATTTATCATACTAAATCATTTTAATATTGCACATAAACTAACATAAATGTTTTAATAAGTTTATTTTTAGATCATTCATCCACATATACAAAATATTGTGTTTTTACATTATATGGCCTCTTACTAAAAGTGAATATAATGTGTGTGTGTTTACATGAAAATCAATATTAAATTGTTTTACCATGAAATCAGAATTTGATACAAAATTGTTAAAAACTTACGATGTACAGACGCCATATTGGAAATTTGAAAATTGATATTTTAAGGTATACAAATTTAAATAATGTTGCATCTGCAATAAGTTAAGAAAAAATTTAAATTGTATGTATAGAGTGACTACGAGATATTACAATATATACTTTAAATTTGATGCACATTGTTATATATACATTTTTTATAATTATACAATCAAAAAATTAATAAAAAATTTATCCCAACTTTTGTTCCTTCAACTAATCTAATTTTAAAAACTCATCTAAAATTTCATTGCCCCTAATCAGCCAAATCAAGCTTGGAAGATTGCCTGACTCTGCAATGTAAGGCATTTGGATCGATTACAATTCTAGCACTTCTGGTGTTCAAACTTCTCATAAATTCTTGAGCAATAAAGACTCTATTTTTATTTATTTTTTTGTCAAAAGACAAAATAAAAATATGGTATTCACATCAATTATGTTTGCAAAATTTATAGACATTTACTTAAAAGTGTCTTTTCAATATATATATATATTAATTTATTTATTGTATTGTCCTTTTTTGTGTGTGTGTGCTTGTATTCAATATTAAATTTAAAAATATTACTCAAGTAAATTATAATTCATTTCAGGAATAATAGTTGGAAATTGTGAAAAATCTTGTATTTAGTGTTAATATGTTTATTTTATTTTGGCCTATCTCTACAATATTAATAAGTTCATGTTATTTTATAAAATGTTGATCATTATATAACATGGAAACAGAATGGAAAGCAGATTAGCAGATACTCAACTTATTCATGTTTTAATGCTTTGACATAGCCTGTTATGTTCTTTAAAACATTCAATCATATTTGCTAAGATTTCAAGTGATAATCAAAAAAAAAAAAAAAAGCATTATATCTGTACTCACACACTTTCACTAACAAAACTTAGAAATAGATTTAGTGCACAAAGAAACCTCTAATCATTATTTATCAAAGAACCAGAAAAAATAAGAGTTTGATATGAAAAGACAATAAAAACAGAAATGTTTCTGTTGTTTTTGCTAGTGTTTAGAATCAAAGAAAGCAGACAATAGATGAAGAAAATAATATAAGAGAATAATAGATGGTTATTTCACTTTAATACAATAACAGCATTCCACTTAATAAAAAAAAACTATCAATTAATTAACAACTAAATACTATAAACAGGAGTGAAATCCCAAATATTTTTTTATAAATCTAATAAAAGTAATCAATAAATCTTGATGTCTATTCCTCCTATTCTTGTAATCAATCTTCTGCTAAAAATTGTAAAAAAAAAAATTAAACATGTACTTATTATATTTAAAATAGATGTGAAGATAGATGCTATGCTACATTTAAAGTCATATGTAAATTCTAATTAAAGCAAATTCATGTTATTTTATTCATATAGTGTTCATACTAGAATAGCAATTTATATCCTTTTTAAATCCAAATGCAAATCCTAGTTAAAGAAAACTCATATAACTACATTATATAAATGCTCACTTCATAAATATCCCATAAACTATTTTCTTTTTTTCTGTTAAAAAACTATTTCTTTCTCCTTAAACCATACATATACATTTTTAATATATTATCATCTAATGTATATATATATGGGTTTTTTTTTCTCATGTGTCATAGCATCAGCCGGGAAGCGAACCCGCTAACCCAGGACAACTGCTTGTAAAGCAGCCGTCGCTGACCTTTCGACCACCAATGCTTGACATATATATATGGTTTAAGGAGAAATAAATAGTTTTTTAAAAGAAAAAAAAAAGAATATAGTTTGTTGGATATATATGATGTGAATATTATTTTTTAGAACATATATATTTTTAAAGAAAAAAGAATTTATTGTTATTTAAAAAAATTTAATAATGATGATAATATTTAAATATATATTATATAAATGCTCAATTTATGGTTACCAGTCTCTTTTTGAAATAAAGTGCATCTAAATAAGGATAGAAATAAAAGTTCAATAGTGATATAAATTAATATAAAAAAAATACTATGTATGTATTCTATATCTATTTATTAAATATATGTATATGTGTGAAAAATTATCTATTATTTTATCAATCTTAAAAAAATGGCTCCATTGATAGGAATATGAAAACTACCAATGATGAAATCCGCATCATAAAATAACTTTTTTTTCTTTAATAATCAGTACATGGATACACAAATGAATGACTCAGATTGCAAACTGCATAGGATTTGTTTGACTTTTTCATCAAAAATAGCTAATTAGCTGGAGTTGTTATTACCAGTTATTTGAAGAAAAAAAAAATTAAACATGCTTAGGAAATTCTCAGATATCTGAAAAAATATTCAAACTTCAATTTGGACTCTAGGTCATGAACATGACAAGCAAATACATTAAATACTTCATTATGTTATGATAAATAAAAAGAAAATCTACAATTATCTCTAATTTTTTGATTCTCCTGCTAGTATTTGCTTTTTTAAAAAAATCAATCCAATGTCAGAAATATAATCCTAAAGTTTAAATTTTATATATGTAAACACACTTCAATATATTTCTTATCAAGATTAATATAATTTCATAATATTAAAATAGATTATTATTGTATTGTATCATTTGTATTTTTAATGAATCGTGCATTTTAATTTTCATTCTTCTATTATTTTGTTGTTAGATCAACATATATATATAGTAATTTATTTTTTTAGTAATCATATAACAAAAATATTATTACTTCACATATTACATAGATAAAAAAAAATTGGCAACTATTCAAATTTAACTGGAATTTCCAATATTACATTATAAATACAAATATCTTTATTATTTTCTAAAGTATAAATGATTCTAAAATAAATCATTATAAAAACCAATTTATTTTTTAATACAATATATGCAAATATATATAATAATGCTCCCTATTAGCAAAATTGCATTTGCATGATTAAGCTTATAGCATCTTGATTAGTAAATGATAATTATCTATTATTTGCTTTAAAAATTAAAAAAGTAGTTAATTTAGATATTAATGTGAAATTATTAGTAAATAAATTATTCTAATAATCTAAAATTATTTAGAAAACCAATTAAAAATCAAACTCATTCAGAATAATTTCAAAACAAATAATTTCTTAATACAGTTTATATTAAAATATCTAATGAGAAATATAAAAAATCCAAAATCTAACTCATGAAAAAATGGTGATAATAATATTATACAAAGTTAACAATTTTTATTATTAGAAAATTGCTTTAGTAATATAGCACTAAACTGACAATGTTGCTTATATAGAAAGATATTGCAAGTACTAGCATAAAGGTAAATATAACAGCACTCCCTAGAAATAAGATGCCTCCCCTACAATATTTTTTAGCTTTTACAATCAATAATGTATTAATGCATCTCTCACAAACCAATTCAAATTAATGTGGAACTTTTCTCTTTATTTATTAATATTTAGATATCCATTTATCAATTAATATTAGATCACTAGCAAAAATAGCTATGGACCAGTTGCTTTAAAAAAAAATTGTCAGCCTGTTTGTGAAAAAAAATTCCAAGGTTCTTATAACCAAGACTCTAATCCCATGGCATGACATAGCAAGTAAATATACTGAACATTATACTTCGTGGCATAACAGATATTCAGTTTTTTTGGTTTTTTTTAATAATAAAAGAATTCATTTTGAACATCCAACTATGTAGAATATAGAAAACTAACGATATTTGCATCAATATCTAATAAAGAAAAAAATTAAGATTTGAAAAATAGGATTCCAAATGTAAATAGAAATAGTGGTTATTTACTTTGAAGATGATTCTTTAATTTATTTATCAAGTAAACAGTCATTCAAGAATTTAAATGATATTTTTCTCCACTTTCCTCATTTGAGAATTTGGTACTTGACATTCCCAGCACTGGACCAAATAACTCAGGGCATTTTGGGATTGATTCTCAGTGGAAAAAAAATCAAATGTTTTCCACTTAAGACATATTCTTACATAATATAGTCCAGCATAAAATCCTCTTCTAACTAAAGTTTTACTTTTAAAAGTTAAAGTAAAAAGAAATACTTATGAGTAAATTTTAAAATTTATAACATTCATTATTAAAAATTATAAAATTCTAATAAGTTTCTTAAATGAAAAAATAATAACATGAAAGGCTGAAACATTTGACAGAAGCGCCTTAAAAATGCTTATATGACAGACAATCAGATGTAATAATGACTGCATAAAAAACCCTCAAGTCAAAACCCAAGGCAGAGATTTTACAAGAAAAAGATGGTTCCCAACTTCTTCTCTACTTAAATTTTTATATAAATAAGCCAGTCTTAAGCATTTTGAAATGACAGCATGAAGCTTTAAACATCTTCAGATTTAATTCACTAAATATTATATATAAATAAGCAAAGTGAAATTAAAACAAAACACACACACACAATTCAAAATTTTATAAATAAATCTGTGAAAATATTTTTATCTCTTCTATTTTCTTGATTTTTTTAGTTTTTTAAATTAGATTTAAAACTGCCAGTTAGTAAAACTTGACTTCAAAATTTCTCCATTATAATAATGCATTAAAGATCTCTTCTGACAACTTCAAATAAAAACTTTAAATACTCTAAATTAAATCATTCATTTTTCTTTTTATAAATCAATCATCCATAAAAAATAAAAAATTTCAATTGAAATGTATATCTATCTGATAAAAGAAATTTTAAAATCTATACTTATAAAGATATTAAAATAATGTAGTCTTGTATTTAGAAAAAAGAATATTTATGATTTGCTCTAATTATGAGAAAAGTCTAGATAAATTGTTAAGGGAATGGGGTAATGGCAAAATATCACAGACTAATCAAATATAACTGAATCTTAATCCCATTACCTTAACATGCATTCAGAAAGAGAACTAAACATATTTGCTTAAAATTATAAATTACAATACTTAATATATGTTTGATCAATATAATCTAAGCTTTATGATGATAATGCTAACTTCTAACTCTTCCCAAAATCTGATAAACATCCATGCCATTAATAGAAAAGACACTTGCTTCGAGATCTCGAAGAAATGGGCTACGTAATACTAGCTTATTTGAATATTTGTATTTGCATATATTTTATTATACATTTTATGAAGGCTATGAATATGAGGCATGGATCCTCGAAAACGTTAAGCTGATAAACTTTAATACTAATTTATATCTTCTCTAATTAACAATTATATATTTTACATATAGTGAGAAGTAAAGCTATATTTAAACCATATAAAGAAAAACATTTATTGAATAAAGTGAGAAGTTAATATTATTCTAAATAAACCAATTATCTTAAACTTAATGGGATTATAAATGAAAGCTATTAATATATATCTGTGAGTCAATTTTTAGATAGAAAGGCAGACTTGGATTAGTACAGAGATGGGATGACAAGCTAAAAGATCCTGAATTTATTACTTCTGAATCTAGATTGCATACCTGAAAATTCTCTACAATAAAAAACTGTCATACATAATGATTAGCATAATTTTAAAGATATGAGAGATGATGATTTGCATTCTAATTTTTGTGACTGAAAGACAATCCTACTCCATGTTATTTAAGAATAATTTTGGAATGTAGATTAACTTATTTTATTGATTCAGATAAGTTTTGATTAAAATTAATTTCCAAGAAAACCTCCTTGGAAAGCTAACTAGTGCTATTTGGAGTTGTGATGCAAATAGTTTAAGGATAGCTTCCTTAGCACTAGCATATTCCGCTGGTAAATATTGTGCTCTTGTTTAAAGAAAATATTTTCACACTAAACATCTGGATACTCAATTAAATATTAACATGAGAAATATTACTGGTATATTCAAACCCCAAACAAATTTATTTTTCCAAATCCAACAATAAACTAACTGGATTTGATCTTTCTAAACGCAATTAATCTCATCAACAGATTCAGTATATCACAAAGTTGTACTTATCTGCTTCATAAATAGTACCTAATAGTCATTAATCTATGTAAATACAATCTATACAAATTATGAACCATAATAATGACTATCAAATCAAAAGTTACAGTGGCAAAAATGATTATAAAGCTATAGGTGAATCTATTTCCTGATTGGATATCTGCAGGTTCCATAACAGTATTTTAATAATCCATATATTAATTTCTTACAATTTATTCAATGTCTTTTGCAAATAAACTTGCAGAATTTGATCAATACTTTGATTTTCTTTATCTATTTATATGCTGTGGTCTTTTGTTAGATTTCCATATAGTTGCCATTTCCAATATTTTTATTGATTCTATTGCAATATTGATTCATAACTTTTTGAAACTTTAAAATTCATGATTTACTTGTTTTCGAAAGATTTTCATTGTGACTATAACAGATCTACCATATACATGCCATATGATTCTAAACATTCATTCAAACAATACTGCACCTGTGTAATATTAAAATATAAATAGATACAAATATTTTTAACATGTTTATAAATATCTATAATTCAATTTAAAAATTGTTCTAGTAAAAAAATCAATAAAAATAATTAACAAAAACTAGAACAATGAAGTAACGAAATTGAGAGAAATAGCAATACTTAAATATAATTGGCGCACATAATGTTTACCCAATCAACTGCAAAAAAAAAAAAAGTCTCTTCTTATAATGAAAATGTAATAATGATGAAATGCAGAAGATGCAATAATTATATGAAGTATTTAAATTCATTTCTGAATTTATGTAGCCATCCCTTACATAGAGAAAATGACTATTCTCCTCTTCAATAAATTCTACAATAAATATTTTATATAAATTTTAACATTTTTTATACAATAAGTTACCGTTTACTGGAATATTTTTTCTTATCTATTATTTATGTAAACTAAATCAAGGATGGTCAATTTATGATGCATGCAACAAAAAATGGCACATTGTTGAATTAAATATGGTGCATCAGATTTCTATGTACGTATGTATTTATATATTGTAAAATAATATTGCAATCAAAAAACAATTTTTATTAGTAATAAAAAAAAATTTACAACAAAAATTCAAATTCAGTGTATCAAATTTAAGAAGAAAAAAAAATTGTTTTAAGTTCATTCTAAAAGTTTAACACATGCCTTGTTTTTGGATGACTAATCCAGTTATTTTATAATAGTTTTTAATTTTAATTTTATAATTGACATTTCATGAGTTGTACTTTATTTATTCTTTGTAGGACTTGCAGTTTTGTTCTTTATAAAAATTATTTTCATCTATGAAATTGATATAAAAAAAATATCATGACTGGTTTCTAAAATTTGAAAAACTGTTCTGCTGCTTTCATTAACAAATTTAATTCCAAACATTAAATCTGGTGAAAACAAAACAAACTCAGAAATCTCATTAAAGCAAGCATTTAAAAATTTGACTTTTTTTCTATAGTACATTAATATGTTATGAAAAAAATGCTAAATAGTATTTATATTAACATATTTTACACAAAAATTGGATAAAAGAACAAAAATTGTAATGTGTTACATTGGTGCATGAACTGTAAAACATTGACTATCTCTGGACTAAATCCTGTTTAAAATATTACTTTACAATGTTATTATTGATCAAAACTTATTTCTACTAAAATTTTGGTATAAGTCAGTTCTTTTTGATGCAATATGTTAACTGCTTAACATGATATTTATTAGAACATTCTTTTAATTCACATTTTCCAATCACAAATTAAATGCTATTTAGGCTCCAGTAAATATTTGTCATATACTATTAATATGTCAATTTCAGCATGCAACTTTTTTCTTTCAAACCTAATTATTTTCATTTTATCACTTAAACGAAAAATTCCACAACTTACTTTAAGATTCGACAAAACTGAAATGATTTCACTAAAATTGAAATAATATGACTGAGAGAATGCTTTAATGAATGAGAATACAACACAAGAAAATAATGGCAATTATAAAGGCTAGTAAGACAAAAAAATATTATGAATTTCCTTTATTGTTTTCCTCCCAAAACTTGAATTACTGAATCTATGGGTTTTGAGAGAGCAAATGCTAGATTTATTATACTACTATGCTTAGATTTCTTTTGACTCCCATTCTGACTTAACTTTTCTCAGATCCTTCGTTGTTTATCTACTTCCTTTCTTCTGAAAAAAATTTCTATTATTTCTTGAAGGCATTAAGAATATTTTTTTGAATGCTGAATAAGTAATTTTTCAGTTTAAATTGCACAAAGATGACTATTTACAATTTATTTTAGGTCACGTTTCAGAAAACAGTTTGGATCTAATAGAAAATTAATTTTATAGCAAAAAATAAAGGGAGGGGGTCTTCCTTCTTACAGAACATAATATTAGTGGATTAAAAAAATTCTGCTGTCCATACAATCCATTTTCTACCTCCAATTTTGGCATTCCAGTTTCCTTTCATCGGACTTTACACCCTAGAATATTTTGACAATTTTACAAATAAGTCATATTGTAAAATCATTGCAATTTCTTTATCAACTGTTGCAACAACTGATAATACTGAAATACTTTAAATTGAAAATCCTTTAACAAAATAAAACTGATAGTTCAAACCATTTAAAGAATAATATTTTCAACAAATCAATGCATAATTAAGAATATATATACTGTTTTGGATACACATGTGTATAAAAGATTGTTTATATATTTAAAGTGAAACCATAATATGATTTGAATCAATATACATTAATTCAATTACATGTTATCCAAAAAATATACATAAATAAAACAAAAACATTAAAATTTATAAACTTAATAAATTTTATAATATAGAACACCCATTTTGCTGTCTCAGAATGCCATTCACAATCACATATCTTAACAACATTCTTTTCTGAATTTATATGTGATACACTATTTTCAAGCAATAAAATATTTTCTAAGCATAAAGTTAAAAGTCTTATGAAATTTTAAAAAATCCATAGAATATCTTTCTCATGTGATAAAATGAAAGTTATCAATTTAGTAGTGACAGAAAAAACTACAAAATTTTCTAGTATTGGATCAGAAATTTTAAAATTTGAAGACAAAATCAATATGATTTTAAAACATCTAAACAATTAGAAAGATTATAATCTGCTTATAATGAGACCTACTACATTTTCATTGGGAAAATAGTACTTGAAAAAAAAAATATCATTCAGTATGTATTTAATTGCAATAAAAATCTGGCATTTAGTTATTTATTTTATTTTAAAAAAATAAAAATATAGTACAATAAATTTTTACTTTTTATTTATTGAGTGGATTTGAAAAAATGAACATATATATATAAATGTGCTCCCTCAATTTATTATTAATAATCATATTATTTTTTATACTATAATCTTAATTTATATATGCATACTATGTACAAAAAGGTTTCCGTGTTATAAATATGCGCATGCTGAAAACTTAATTTTGAAGTTCAGAAAACAATACATATTCTACTATAATCAAAGCTTATCAACAAAATCTGAGCTATTATATGCGATATAATATGTATGCGAAAGGAAGACAGAAACAAAATATAGTGGATATTATGGATCCAATGCATCTATAAGAGTTATTCTTGAAAAATATGCTCTAATTTAAAAAATTTCAATTGTAACAAAGTGTGTGTTAAATTCTATCATAATATATGATCATACAAATATTAAAACATATATGCATATTTTGAATAAACATATAGTCATAATCTATTTGGAGTAATTGATTATCTTCTTTAGCTCTGGCACAAAGATTTTAAAAGCAGATATTAAAAGAAGAATTGTAAGGATATAATATTAAATGAAAAATACTTTATTTGTCTATCTAATTCAGATATCTGATAAATTTGATAAAGAAATGTAAAAAAAAAAAAATGTGTCATAAAAAAATGCAGTACCAATATAACGGCTTGATTATTTGTAGCTTGTCATTTGCACGTCACAGCTGATTGGTTGAATTTTTTTCTTTTTTAAATTGCATGAAAACTATAAACCTGATGTCAACAGAAATCCTAGCATTTGTTGCCACTTGATTTTATCTTTAGAATGATATATCAGAAATAAAAATTGGATAAAATTTGAATTTTTAATAGACGCATTTAATTTTTTTATATTTTGGTCAATTTTCTACTTTATATGAGGGCGATAAAGGCAGAAAATTTTTATTGGCCTCATTATCTAAGGAAAGTGGATTAAAAATATGCTGATATTCACATTCAAGATCTACAATGGGATGTGAACGTAATCACAGAATATCATAATTTTTTATATTTAAATTTTTTTTAAATTATTGATAAATGGTAGAATTTATTAATTTGTTTGCATTTGTATTTTCATGTCTGTGTACTATATATATATATATCATATTAAATCATTTATGCTCTTTATTTTACAGTATCTAAATTTGTATTCAAATATAATAAAAGTGTTTTTTGTACAGTGTAATTTTGTGTCTCTGATCCAAATTTGAGGCAACTTTATTTTATAGATATAATGATTCTCAAAAAGTTTAATAATTTATTACTAAGTATTTGTATGTTTGTGTTTTCTCTTGCGTGTTTGTATAACAAGTAATGATTTATATAGAGAGAGAATAGTGTGATGTAAATTTTATAAACTGATAATCAAATGTACAGAAAGGTTGCAATTGATAAAGCAATCACAAAATTTATTGGCATAAAACCATGTGAAAATATAAACACTTAAAACCAATAAAGAGATTTCAAATAGTGTGTGTGTAGTGGTAGCCACAATGGTTACGCATATACCACATGAAATTGTATGCAGGCAAAGAATCAAATTCTGATTCTTGCCTATGCCTTGATACTCGTGCTGTGGAGTCAGTAGTTTTGCCACATCTTGCATCACATTATTTTCAAGTCTATAGCTAGCAAATGAGCTATATGCAAATAAATTATATCTATGTGGGACAATAAATATAACAAGATAGCATCACTGGTGTGCATAAAGAATATAAACATCACTGATGTATACAAAAAATATAAAAAGGAAAAGATGAAATTCATTTTATCGGTGATACAGCCGATACAGCCAGTAGCCTACAACTTCTAGTTTTAGATAGACAAGCCAATTGCTACGATGACAAATGCATATCAATCTTCTGGAAATGATTTGTTTTGTATCTTTTATTAGAATGAATTTTTTTCTTATAGACACCTTTGGAATGTGGTAACTTTTGGGATACAAGATAAAAATGAAGAATTCATATGTGACTTGTTTTGGAGATTCTGAAGCTATGGATTATCTCAGGTAAGAAGTATTATATATGGTTTGAAACATAATTTTGTAAGAAATACTAAGAAATTATCAATCTTATGTAATTTAAACTTAGTTAATGATAAATTAGAAATTATGAACAAACAGTAAAGTAATAATTATGTCGGATGTTGAAATTTCTTTTTTCCCTTATTTTTTGAATGGTAATCACTATTTGTCTTAGCCATATTGTTTTCCTTAGTTTTTCTAGTTTCTATCAATGTAAAGTTTTTTGCTCTAACATTATTAAAACTGAAGTTATTGTGAAATCTCAGGTCAGTTTTTTTAAAAATTCAATATGGCGCCTGGAACCATACCAGATTAAGAAAAACATTTGTTGAATGAAGATGAAAAATTAATATTATTCTAACTAAATCTATCTCAAAATTTAATGAAATTATAATTGAAAATTATTAATACATATTTGTGGGTCAATTTTTAGATAGAACGGCAGCCTTGGATGAGGTGAAGAACAGATTTCTAAGTGCTGCTAATGATAATGATCAAGAGAATGAAAGCATGGGCCCATACTAAACCTATATCTATAACAAAAAAAGATAATGGCAATGAAGTTATCAGAAACTTTTACTGAAGCGGATATGAAAAACACTGAGTAAGCAAAACAATATTAGTGATCAGTGATAAAATCATATATTCAAAAAATAATGAGAAGACATTTTGAGTTTAGTATTTATTTTACTTTTTTTTAAAAAAAATTATATGCTCCTATAATGCATACATATTAAATAATTTGTAATTCTTTTTACAATTAGTTTTATTATAGTTTCATCTATTCTCAGGCATTCATTTTAAATCTAAACTATTATGTATGCCTACATTATACATAATATATTTATATTTAATAATATATTTTAAAATTATATGCCTTTATAATATGAATGTATTTATCAGTCAAAATGAATCTAAAATTAATAAAATTTAACACAAAAAAACTGTAATTTGTTTTACTACTAATCATATAAATGTATTTATTTTTTTAAGGAATGAGAATAAGAACAATTGACTTGGAGATCACGTGATATTCAATCCACAAATCTTTAACTCTCAAGTCTGTGCTAAAACATACAGAGAGCAAAATAAACATTTTTGTTTCCTTATGTTTTATTATTGTTAGAGTTGATTTAAAATATTGCATAAGTTTCTGTATAAGTACAGTGAGCAATGCCCACTGTATTGGTTTAAAAATTTATATAGAAGGATTTTGTTATCTATTTGACAAAAATTTTCTGAGTTTGAAATTCTGTATCTTAAATAATTATTTATGATTTCATTTATAGGTAGATAACTAAAATAATTAAGGCAAAAGTAATACACTCTAAATATGAAAATTATTTTTGTTGATATCTGTGCATATAATTCATTTTTGATATGTTAAACAATGGTTGAATGTATTTGGTTTCATTTTAAAATATTTTCTTTGAAAATTGAAAATCATGTTTTTTGAAGACGGTTTTGATTTTTTTTTTTAATTAATAATCTGTAATTTGAAGAAAAACAAATGGCTTGGTTAAAATAAAAAAAAATATGAGTTAACCAAAATGTTTGCCTAAAAAAAAAATATACTTTTTTTGAAGAATTAGCAGTGATTATAATTACTTAAAAAATTTAAAAAACTGCAAGAGAATCAGGGCAGCACTACAAATAATAAAGAGAAAAAAATAAAGAATTACAGAACAATAATTAAATATTTAGAATGAAGCAGTGTAGAATTTGATATGTATTTTGCTTGGTAGTTGTAAAATGAAAGATGGACTATAGTAGTCTTCAAATCTGTCAATTGCCAAAGTAGAAAAAAAGTATAACTAAGAGGTTTTGCTGGATTCAGTATTAATAGTACACCACTAAAAATGTTATTTTTAATTAGAATCTAAGTATACAAAAAACAATGATAGATGTGATTACTAATGTGTATAATTTAAACAGTATGATTTAATTCTTTGGTCAAATAAAAAAAATCATAAATCAAGAAAAAACTATATTGTTCCACTTGGATAAAGGTTGTATAAAAAAAAAAGACAGTGCAGAGTTCAACTATATAAAATATGTATCTCTCAGTAATAATGCATTTGGGGATATGTTAGAATTATTGTAATGTATGCTGCAGAAAGGGAACCGAGCAGAGCAAATTTCTAATGTCCACTCCATACATTCTTGTCATTGCAGCTGTTATTACTATGTGACTATTTATATAGTATGCAAACATGGGGCTGCTCACCAACACACATTAGTCAACATTGTGAGTTTATTGGCTTTGTACCTCTAATGAGTTTAAGATCAAAAAAGACCATGGTCTTTCTGATCAGTTACCTGATAAGGCAGAATGAATGTGTGTGTGAATAAAAAAAATTTTCTAATAGATATATATAATCAGATAAAAATAAATCATGACCCTTATTCCCAGGAGGTTAAAAACTCATCAGCCAAGACAGCAGTTGGAGGACAAAGAATCCAGATTATGGACTCAGGCTGCCATTTGGTGACCAACTTTTTATTTCAATACTTACAACTGCAGATCACTTTCAAGCGAAGGAAGATTGCAAGAATTAGAAGAAGTGTCTTATATTAAATGGGACCTTATTGGACTTTGTGAACTTAGAAGAAAAGGTGAAGAGACAATTGATGGAACACTAGACAGAAAATTTCTGAATATTTTGATATTTTCAATATGTTTCAAATAACGTGTGCAATCATAAGTACCAAATCGATTTAAAGTAAAATCAAGCATATTAAGTGAAGTTCATTTACAATATAGTTTTGTTAAGCATTTTTTTTTAAAAAATCAAATAAAAAGAAAAAAACATCAACAGAAAAGATGCTTTCATATTTTAAGTTATACTAAATGATATGAACATAAGAAATATGCATATTATCTTTTTAAAAAAAAAAATCAAATAAAAAGAAAAACATTTCAAGCACTTGTCAACAGAAAGAATATCTTTATATTTTAGGTTACTGAATGCTTTATTATATACATGTATAATTAGGTACACCTACTAAATATAAATACATAAATATTGTAATGGTCATATATTGTATATTTACGCAACAAAATCCAGAGTTTTGGCAAATTATACTAAGGCTGATCTAGATGAGAGTTGAGACCTCGAATCTGATCGCACCTTAGCTCCTTCACCAACACTCCATGATTTACTACCCTATGTATGACATGAGGCTAAACTCAGTTTCTTAATTCGCATGCCAGTAGTAGCAAAGAGTAGAGTAAGAGACTCAGAATAAAGAAACCAATGACAATTTATCTAACCTCTACACTTATGGCTATCACAGACAATTCTCATGTACAACCCAAACACATAAATTTGGAAAATGATTCAATATGAACCGAAGTGAATAAGACAATACATTTCAATATGTTTAATATCATTTAATTATAGAAAAATAACAATGACAATGAAGTGCTTTGGATGCTCCACTCACAGGTGGTATGGATAAATAAGTGAATTACAAGTTCTCAAGTTTAACTCTGCTTAATCATTTAATTTTATATTATTACAAATTAATTTATCTACGTCTATAATTATGCCTTAATTATGCACTACCATCCCTACCAGGTTTAAAACTTACAACAATAACAATATTAATTAAACTTATTTATTATTATTACATGATGAACAATAAATGTGTTCCCAATATAGATTGTTTATATAAATTAGATCTGGAATTCAGATCAATGCTGAACTGAATAATATAAAAGAACAAAATAGCGATTTGCAGCATGGCTTCCGAGACTATGATGCTACCTAAACTAAATAAGGGTTGCAGTTCAAATGTGCAATTACTCATGGGATTCAATACCAAGTTCTCGGTTCCGGTGGACTGTACAACTTGCTATCATAAAATATTAAAACATTTAGTTCAGGTGATCAGAGCAGCTTAATATGTTTCTGGACCTTCGTGTTCCAGTTCTAAAATAAGATAATGGGCTCACCCTTAACACCAAATCCCATTTTAATAAGAAATATATAGCAAGGTGTATAACACATATATGCTTCATAAGGACACATTCTCATCACTTCCCAAATATCAAATTTTTAATTAATAAAGCGCTAAATCTAGTTTCAATCTGCGAAACTACTATCCGCCAATTCATAAATTAGCATACTTAAAACATGCAAAAAAGGATTAATTAAAATGATCTAGTTTACTAACTATTCTATTTAGAAACCATCATTTGTGTAAATATGAAGCACATAGGAAGGAAAAAAAAAAAAATACAATTAAACCCCCCCCCACAGAGGAATCAAAAACAAAAATTTTAGGGGGAAAAAGAAAAAAATTAAAACACAAAATAAAAAAAAAATTCCCCCACCCCCCCCCCCCTACAAAAACCCCCCCCCCCCCCACATATAAAAAAAAAAAAAAAAAAAAAAAAAAAACAAAAAAAACAAAAAAAACATAACCCCCCCCCCCCCCCACACAAAGATGAAAATCAACAAAAAAAAAAAAGATATCCCTCCCCCCCCCCCCCCTGGGGGGGTCCTCCTTCTCCCCCCCCCCCCGGCCGCCCCCCCCCCTTATATGGGGGGGAAAAAAAACCCACAATTACCACCAGGTTGCCCCACCATTGGACCCCCTTCAAAAAACCCCAAACCAACAGCAGCACTTCTTCTTTTTTTTTTCAAAAAAAAAAAAAACAACACCACAATACCCTCCCCCCCCCCCCCTTTTTGTTCTCAACACAACAAAACCACAAAAAAAAAAAAAAAAAAAAAAAAGACATCAATATAAAAAAAAACAAAAAACAAAAAAAAAAAAAAAAAAACAACAAAATTCAAAAAGAAAAAAAAAAGAAAAATATCACATTAAAATATTCTATTTTATATATATAAAATATTTTTTCTAAAATTATGAGAGTAGGAGGAGCTGCGCCCCGAACATTCCAAACTATTTTAAAACTAATTTTTTCTTTTCTTTTTATTTTTTTATATTTTTTTTAATAAATAAAAAAAAAAAAAAAAAAAAATAACTAATCTACATAGTTTATGATAAAAAACTAAGAAGGAATAAAGCATATTTTGGACTTAACTAATTACTTATAATATGCTTTAAAATATCATTCTTGCCATTACTTAACTAAATATAACCTTTTAACAGGCAAACTGAATTACAATAAGCTAAAACATAGTAGCTTAACTAACATATCAAAGGAGGTTTTCAGATTGGAGATTTATATGTATGCTAAAAGCAACATAAATTAACTACTCGAGAGCATCTAATTGTCTCTCCCTTGATAATATTAACAATCTCTGCTCTGAAGGCATAGCACAAATTAATAAACACATTGCAATAAAATATAGCATAAGCATAGAAGAGGATAAATAGAATAATAGCTGGAGACAGTTATTAACTTTACCAAAGTTTAATTTAGAGATTTACGAGAACTTTAGATCAGGCAAGATTTTACATGTTAGCTTTTTATTAGCTTCATGTTATTTTAAAATTTATACAATTAGAAGTAAATTTATTTAATAGAGATTAATTATTAAGAGTAATTTAAGTTTAGTTTGTGCACATTTATTATATAATATAGCTAAGCTTTACGAATGCTTAAAATTGATTTACAATTTAGTTTAGAGCTCAGCTGAGTTTGTTACCAGTCTTCAGACTGTGATGGCTTGCATGATGGCATGAACATTCACTCATGGACTGGTTCAACTGTTATCCTTTCCAGAAGGCTGATGTTCTGGGTCTTCTTCCATTTCCATAGACTGGGCCGGATGCTTTCTAGTCCCTGGCTTCAATTGCAAAAATGGGCATAGTGCCTGGATACAACAGAATTTAAATTATCACAAGAGACAGTGTGAGAATGTCTATTTCACTTTATATTGGGGTTTTATATTAACTCTCACACACCCCCTTCACAAGCCATTAAGATGTTTACAATTTTTAGTTTTTAATTCTTAAGTTTAATAGCTCGCATAAATTTTAGCAAAGACAAAAAATCCAGTTGTAATTATTGACAAGTAATGCTGGGTTAATGATTTTGTCTTTGTTTTTAACATTATTTTTAAAACATCTTTAAAATTTTAGTTCTCAGTTTACCATTTAATGAAAAATATTTCTGAGAAATCTATAACCTTTGATTTTCTTTTTTTTAAAAGATTTAAGTTGTCAACATTCCAGTATATATATAAAACAGCCACCCTCACCACCTCTGGATTTAAGATTTATATGCTAAAGCAGGCAAATTTATCTATAGAATTTAGAATAACTTAAAAGAGAAAATTTAGAAAAGTTGTAATGCTCACAAAATTTATCACATTAGTTTCCTTCGCATATATACATATGTGCGCTTCTACACACACGATATTTACACAACTTATTTTAACTTATTAGTTTTTAAAATTATAACTATGTATACGCATAGATTTGATTAATTAATAAATTTAGGCAATATAAATATATGCACAGACTTGCTAACAGAACTTATGTACAATATTTTAGTATTAATTGAACTAATACACGTGGACTTGGATGGGTTTGAATTAGAGAAAATATACTATAGAATATAGTAGGTGGAACTGGGTGAACAAATCATCCTGTTACAGTATATATATTAACATATTGCAGAAATATCTGGTGATATATATAAACTATAAGTATCAAATCAATTTAAAGTAAAACCATACATATTAAGTGAAGTTCGTTTACAATATGGTTTTTTAAAAAATGTCAAAAACTTTTCACTTAAAAAATATTTTCATATTTTAAGTCATTTAATGATTTATTATATACATATATAATTATGTACTCATACTAAATATGACACATACATAAGGATTACATAACATTAACTTGGAAGCAGAAATATTTAGCAATATATATAAACCATAACTGTCAACTTGATTTAAAATATTTTACAATTGTATTTACTATGCCAATGCTAAAAAGTTAAAAATAAATAAATGTTTATATTAGATGCTTTTATTTACCGTGCAATAAAAAGCAAAAAAAGTTTCTTCAACCACAATTGGGTTTATGGATTAACTTAAAATAAATGCATAGGGATCCAAAAATTAATTCATTTCCTTATTATGAAAATAGGATTGATAATTTTTAGACATAAGTTAAATCTAAAAAAAACCAATTGTAATTGAAAAATTATTTATTTATTTTTTGCCTTTTAAATAAATAAAAGCATTTAATATAAAAAAAAATTATCTCTATTTGAAAAGCATACTCATTTTAACTTTAAGTATTATAATGTTACTGAAGTATAGAATTCTCTTAAGAAGTGTATTGTGGACAAAGGTAAATCTATTCTTGGGTTCACTAAAACGAACTGACTGATTTTTTAACAATGATCCTATTATTACTATATTTAAAAAAACATTTTCTGTTTGACAAAATAATATATTGAATGTGGAGCTTTATAACAAATAGATTTAAAGCAGTTCAACAATTATCAGACTTAAAAGTCGTTCACTGATCATGATCACATTAGATTTTTTTTCTTCAACACATTAAAATAATATCTGAATGAAAAATCATGTCTGAATGAAAAACAATCATCTTATTAAGTTCATCAAACATACTCTTATATAATGGCAATGAAACTGAACAGATAGAATGGTAATTTTACATCTTTTAAATACTAATACAAGAATTGAGATGGCAATGTTTAATGATATACCCAGTCCTATCTCAATTAGGTTTGAACAGATATCTAGTTTAGTAAATTAAACAGCTGATCATGCCAAGATACCTGGAAAAGCTTTAAAATATGGTGGTATTATAGTACTTCCTAAAACTGGAATTTTTTAAAAAATATATTGACTCATGAAGTCATGTCATTGGATTTTAAGAATGCTTCTATTGTTTCAATTTTTTTAAAATAAAGAATAAAAACAAAATTGCAGATTATTGTGAAATTTTTAAGGATTTTATTGTAGATTGTTGCCAGTCATAGACTAATGGTTATTAAAGATTTAATGTAGTTTTAGAGAATTAAGAAGCACTATATGTTTTTCCTTTGCAAGCAAATACAGAAAATATTCTTTTATTGATTTATCCAAGGTATTTGATCAATCAAAGCGATCTATGAAGTGACAGTTTGAAATTAGTTGGACATTCAGTAATATATAAATGAAAAGCTAAGAATTTGAAATGCCAACTAGTATTAATGTGTGCTATCTTCAATATTGTTTCAATTTTTATAACAATCATATTTGATGCCATTATAGGTGGCTTCATGCTAAATAGTGAAATTTTTAATTAAAATTAATTAAAAGCAAAAATAATAATTTCATCTTTTTAGCTTATAGATTATTTTTGCCAATTAAAAAGGCAATCTATAGAATATAATTAATGTTTTGAATGCAATATAAAGTTGTTTCTTTTAAATAGCTAATTTAAATTTAATGTTTATTATATGAATTTAATATCCAAAACAAGTGAAATACATTTATAAACTCTTAAATTAATTAATTACAATATCATTGATTTTAAATATAATATAAAAAAGATAATAACAAAAAAAACAATTATACTTCAGTAATATATTAATTATATATAATAAAAAGATTAATTATATCAAATTATACATTTATGTATTGTAACACTAGCGAGATATGATATAAAACTTACATATATCTACGTTATATATTTCATAATTTAAAAAAATATATAATCAAATTTATTTGAGAATAGTTAAAGAAGTAATTATTTAAAAAGTAGATTTTAAAACATAATAAAATAAAAAGATTGCAGTACATTTTTCTTTTAAAATACAATAAAGCTTTTTATTAAGAAGGAGGTATCTAGAAATAAAATCTTAAAAATCATTCTCCTTTTTATAAATGAAAAAATAAGTTAAAAGAATAAATGTGTAAAAATAAATATTAATAAAAAATCTAAAATAAAAAGGATTAAATAATTAATCAGTATAAGAAAATTTTTGAATGCCAGTAAAGATTGATGGCTGATAATAAAATCGAAACCAATAATGGTAATAATTAAAAACTAGATTAATCTAAAAAAAAAGATTAGATTAAGGAAAAATGTAAAATTTATATTAAAAAAATAGATTTAAAGTATGATAAAAAAGACAATGGGAAATGGTATAAATGTTGCAACCACTTATTATTATATTATTCCGCTTTGCGTCTGTAAATCATGTCTTCAATCTGTTAGATCATTCCGATCTTCATTTTCCGATTGATGCATTATGTTATTCATTTCTTCAGAAATTCAGAAAATCTAAGGCCAAAATACAACTATTCATTACTGTTGCAGAAAATAATATTGTAGAAACCACAGAATTAGCAACATGTGTTGCTGGACCACCTTAGAAATGTTCGACTTGGCTTCAGGCCCCAAAGTCTTTTGCAAGATCAACTGTATTCACATGAACCCCCACTGGAAACTGATGTCAAAATGGTAAAATAGATGCTGCTGTCTATCTCTGTTTCCCATTACTAAGACAAACAATGAAAAATAAGCCCTGAAACAATCGATGGAACACCAAAGGTCAACTGGTTGGAAATTGGCAATTATGAAAACCTAAGTAAATACATTTTGATCATTGTCTATAGACACTTCATATTTTTTAAATGAAATGAAAGTTTAAAAAAGGACTGTTATAAAGTAACCTGAGTAATCACCTATATATTTTTTTATATGTGAATTTCCGTACTATTGTTATATTAAATATGTGGGCATGAATAAATATTAATGTTTCCTTAATTATTATTTGGTCCATTCTTTCTCTCTTGTCACTGTGTCACCATTAATTTAAAGTTATAAATAATTGTATATGTTAAGTTAAATGCACTGGACTTCTGATTAAAAGTAGGAGCTAGCTCGGGATATTTCAAGTGCTGGTTGGAATGTCTGTCATCCAAGCATGCCGACTATATAACATATGGTTGGCTAGCATCTGAGTTTGATCCTCAAAACAAATAAAATGCTTTGGATAGCAGGGTTTTTGCTCCAGCAGTCGAGGTAGGCCATGGTCAGGAAATGTGGTCATGTTATGCTTTGTATAGCCCAATCTGGCCATGGGTATTGTTGATGATCATGCTATCATGGGTATTTATTATTCTCCCCTCTGCTTGAAAGGCTGGTCCGTTCCCAAAGTATTAAAGATATAAAATAATAATTACTAAGAAGTTATGTATTAAGCATAAGCATGATAATAAGCTTAGTTAAAGTCAAGAGATATTAAAGTAAATGTAATGAAACTATTGAAGTTTAGATATTAAAACTTAGTTAAAAGCAAACTATTAAAATTTATTAAAACTTATTTAAAAGTCAAGATGATAAAACTTACTAAAGTCAAAAGATATTAAAAGGTTATTTAAACCTAGTAATAAAGTAACAATAAAGTTTATTTGGAAAAACCTGCTTCAATATACTTTTAAGATAATTTTTTCTTTTTTAATATGCTTTTTAATTTGATTTTTTAATTATCTATAATGTTATATGTTTTTTCATTCAACTAGTAAATTGTTAAATAATTTAAAAAAATAGTGATTTTCCATTCTAATTCCATATTTATTATAATATCTTTGTACTATTTACAACTTGTTTTTGTAAGACATTTTTTTAAATTGTTTTAGAAAAGATTCTTTAAAGATATAATCAATTTTTTTTCCCCTAGAATTATGGATTTAAGAAGTTTATCAAATAATAAAATGCTATTTTTATAACCATTTTTTTTTTTGCTTTTATATATATTTAATTTTTTCTTATGAAATTAACTTTTTTTTTTTTTCAGTGATGTTGGTTTTTTAATATTAGAATAGCTAGTAATACTATATCTTAATTAAGATTCACACAAAGATTTATATATAATAATAAGAATATTTAAAAAAAAAAACATCATAGATTTTATAAAACATTAATATAAAATATCTAAATGTATTAATTAATATATATTTCCAAATCATTTTTTCATCTATTATTTTTCCAAATTATCTAATATAATATATTTTATCTATTTTACTTTTATACATTTACTGAGATTACATATTATAATATTGTTATATATGCAATCATGTCAATATAAGTGTATATTAATATTTTATATTTTATGCAGGAAGAACATAATATTTATTTTGCTTCTCTGCCAATTACATACATTCTTTTGCCCAAGTATCAATGGATAATTTTGTTAAAAGCATTCTAAGAAATTCTAGTTTTAGTAACATTATTGTTATACACACTCATAATAACAGTGTCATCTGTACTTTGAAATATCGATCCTTTAATATTAAATCATTTATAAAAACAAGAAATAACAATGCACTAAGTAAAGAACATTGAGGAATTCCATATATATATAGTTCAGGCTCATATAGTTTCTTTGGTTAAAGAGCTGAATTTGAAGACATGTAGGTGTCTGAAGATTTGGATCTTTTTCTTAATATTTAAGAATTAGATAAATGCTTGGCTTGAGCTAATATTTTGAATCTTATATCCTAGCTCCTCACTGATGAGAGCCATAGCTCGAAACCGGTCTGGGGGTGGGGACCATCATAGAAAAAAGCTTCATGTATTTTCTCTTGTAGCATTTATCATAAAAAATAAAATAATTAAGCTTGTTTAGAGCTAGTAGCAGGCTCTTTATATATTATATATATATTGCTTGTTACTCAGTGCATTTAATTTTTTGTTACAGCATAATCATTATTTAAATAATTTTTGAGTAAGTTGAGCAATTTGCTTCTTATTTCACAATTTTCTACACTATGAATTAATTGTTTGTGTATGACCTTAAAACCTTATGAAAATTTAAATATTTATATATTTTTTATCATTTAGTGCATTCTTAATTTTATCTAACAAAATTCTCTATTGATATATTATTCATTCAATAAAATTTTGATTTTTATTTTTAAAGTCATTTTTATTTCAAAATTTGTTGATTATTTTATGAATAATTTTCTATTATTTTAGCAATAGTAGGAAATATCGATATAGATCTACAGTTGTCAAAATTATTTTCCATCACAAAATTGATCTTACTATACATATTTTTAATAATGTAAAAAATTCATTATTATCAATTATTTTATTGAAGATGTAAATTATAATATCTGATAAAATATAAATTTTATTTTCATGTCAATCATTCTATTTTTATCTATTTTGTTTTATTATTTCATGTAATTCCTCTTTATTTAGATTTAGAACAAAAATTGAATAAGGTTGACTATTAGTTTTTTAAGATATATGATTAATTTTTTGTTCATTAATTCTTTCTAAAAATATAATAATAATTTTTTTTTATTTATTTATTTTTTATCATCAAGTTTTTTTCTATGGGGTTTTTTTTTTTTTTTTTGGCATCTTTATTTTCATTCATTTTTCTCTAATGTTAACATAAAATTAATTTTATTTCTTAATGCTTTATATTCAATAAACAATTTATTTTATTTTTATTTTTTATATTTTTTTACACAGCTTGTTTTACTTTATATTAATTTCAATATTTTTTCCTTTATCCAATTTGCAACACTATAATTTTAATTTTTTTAATAATAATTTCTTTTGATTCTTTGTTTGAATATTTCTACAAATTTCTCATACATAGAACCAATGTCTTTCTTTTTTAATTCATTCCAATCAATGTTTCATAATTTTCTTACCAATTTTTTATTAAACAATATCATTTTTTATCTACATCTGATATTATTTTACTATATTGTATTTTATTTTGTGTAAATAAATGTAAAATAATAATCAATAATCTTTTTAAAAGAAAATTCAATGAAAACATAATTATTCATTGAACTTATATTAATATCGTAAACACATGAATAAATATTATTCATTATTTTTTCACTTGTAAAGTTTTAATATAATGAAATACAACATAATAATTAATTATCTTTAATAGTTTTAGAATTTTTAATATAAATCAATATTCATATCATCTATCAATATTATTTGCATTGCTAAGTTTTCTAAAACTTTTTAACCATGATTTTAATTCATCTATAAACATTCTACAATCATTACTTGATGGCCTGAATAATTGCTAGTAATATAATTTTTATGGTATTAATTCAAAAGTTAGACGAACATCATAGCCATTAAATTTAACTTCTAATTTGTCAGCAAAAACTCATTTTCTTTATCAGTCAATAATGGAAGAAAAATATTCAGCAACTTTTAGCTTGGATAGTTATCAACTTCAGAATGTGCATCAATTTAAATACCATGATAGCTTGAAAATACAGTGATGGGAGTCAGATATTAAGGTTCAGCACAGATTCCAATGTGCTGCTGTTGCTTTTAACAAATTAAAAGATTATTTCATAACAATAATATAGCTATTGAACTAAATTATATATAGAATTGTATTGGGATTGAAATAACAAAAAATAATGGAAAGATTTCATTTAACAAATACTTTGTATAATTCTAAAGGTAAGCTGGCAAAAGATGTGATGTTATTGAATCTATTATTATAAAATCATCTCTTCAGTGGAATAGATATGTGAAATGAATGAATGATACAAGACTTCTTTTAAAAAAAAGTATATTATGATGAACATGGGAATAGTTTTAATTAAAAAGATAGACCCTGTTTACATTGTGAAGACATTCTAAAGATATGCAATAAAGACAGCTATAATTAGACAAGATATTGAAATATTTCACAAAGGAAAGCTTGCTGCAGAAGTTAAGACAGCATTATAAAATATCAAAGATCAGCAAGTTTCTATATGTGGACATAGTTGTGTTTTATTGATTGGTTTGTAAAGTCATAGAAAAACTCATTGCTAATGTGTTGTTATTATTATTATCTTTCTATTTGTTTTTGTTTTTTTTTCTGAGATGAAATGGTAATATTCATTTATAAATGATTGATAATCATAGCTCTAGTATAGAAAAAATCAGATGAAAAAGCAGAAAAACAATTAAAATGGAAATAGTATGAGATTTCTTTGTACTACACAGATAAAATAGCAAATCAACACGTATTGATAAATATCTGCAAAAAAAATTAGTCAAGCATTGGTGGCCTAGTGGTTAGCATAGCTGGCCCGGGTTCGCTTCCTGGTCAACTCTTTGACATATGAAAAAAAAAAAAAAATAGTGAAATACAACTGTAAATATATTCATGATAAAGAAAAAAATAATATGTATTATATTTACAAACTATATATAAAATAAAATAGAAATTCATATAACAATTATTAGTATAGCATTAGGCAATATATTTAATTTTTAATATATACATATAGTACTTGTATCAGACCATTGCAAAAGGAAAACTTCCCATGGTGACAATAAATTTATTTAATAATAAATTAACAATAGTTTTTCTAGCTTGTGTAAATCAACAAAATAAAAACTTTGAGTGTCTCTTAAAAGTAATCTTATAATATTTTTTTAGATAAAAGTATATTATTCTGTTTCTATTGTATTGTTTAAAATCATAGAAAGGTAGAGAGGAAGTTAATATGAAACTTACATTCTTCATTCATGGCCTTACATAAGCCCTTAGTAGTCAATGGATATCAGATGATTGCTGAAACTAATGTCTCCAATCTTGAAGTCTGGAGATAGTGATGGCATTAGCATATGTTTGTCTTATTCAATACTTATGTAAAGCTAAAGGCAAGATAGATGTCATTATTGCATGATGTGCTATTTTTATAATAAAAATCAAATTAGAAATCTTTTTTTTTTAATCTATTATAATTGAAAGAATTATAATAATCATTACATGTATGAATGTTTTTCATTAATTGTTTTAAAAAATGAAGACTGGATCTTAAAGAAAATATTGAATACTAGATTTTCTAGAACTTTACAAGTTAACTATCATCCAAAGAAAATCTTTAACCTGAGTTTTAAGTAAATCATAAATTGATTATAGAACAAGTATATACAATGTTTTGTCTATCATAGTGTCAAGAAACTGACAGTCTTCCATTAATAATGATCAAAAGTGATTTGATCAAAATACTCTATTATCAAGATTGTTGAATCTATTTTCTGGAAATTTATATTTTATAACTTCTGATTGCAATGCAAATTTATGTATTCTTGATTATGCTATTTTTTTTAATTTTGGAGAGTTTGAAGAAATCAGTCTTTCCTGGCTTTTGCTGCAAACCACAATTAAAATATTTTGTTACATAGTAACCTTAATATTCTTGATATTTACTATTGTTTACCTTGTTTTGATTTTTGATTTTTTAGTTTATTCAAAAAAAAACTCACCTTACTAAAAAATTCTGAATAAATTTTAATCTATAAAGCATGACATCATGATGGTTTGAATTCAAAAATCTAAAATTATAAACTTGTGTAACAAACTAAACATAACTACTCTGCTAATCTGACCAATTACAATTTATTTTAGCAGTACTTCTTTTAAATAAAAATGAAACAATAATAGACCAAATGAGAAATTGTCAATCTAAAATATTTGACATTATTACATTATTTGTTTGATAATTATAGAAATTATTAGTTTATAAAGTTAAATCATCATTTTCAACATTTATCAATACACTGCAGGATGGTCTCTACAAGTTCAATCCATCTCTGATTATTAGCCTTTCTTCTTCAGATTATGCCAGCACCCTTCCTTTTTCATCTATTCATCTCACATGAGATCTCTTTCTAGATCTTTTGCAATCTTTTGAAATTAGGTTTAAGATTTCAATTGTCCATCTATTATCACCTCTTCTAGCTAGATGGACAGTCTCTTAATTTTCTTCAATGATGTCAGTCACACCTGCTTGTTCTCTCACCCATGTATTTCATTTTTGATCTCCTCTTCTTATTCCTAATATACATCTCTCCATACTTCATTAAATGCTATGAAATCTCTATATTGCTCTTCAGTTAAACATTTAGGTCAGATCCATTAAACAAAAAGTGGTAAAAAAACATTTATTAAAAGCCTTTCTCTTCAAACACAAACATATTTTCATTTAATACTGCATTAAATTATTTCTATCAAAAGCATTCCATTCAAATTTAATTCTATGTTTAATTAATAATCTAATGTAAGCATTTGTAGTTGTTAATTTCTTCTAATTCATCATTATCAATCTTCGTTTTCTTATTTTGGGAGAATCCATTGAATGTTACTTGAAACTTTTTAGCATTTATCTTTAGTCCTATTTTCATTTGATAACTTTTGCAACATTTCCTGAAACTTTGAAGAATATGTTGCAAAAAACAACCACATCATTTGCAAAATTTAAATTATTTAAGTAATCTCTATTTACTTTTATTCCTTTAGCTTCCTATTTTAATCCATAAAATAATTTCTTGTAAAACTACTGTAAAAAGTTTTAAAAATAAGAAATTACTGTCGTACACTCTTCTCAATGTCAATCTTAATATCATTATATAATCTAATCACAGTTATTGCATTTTGATTAATATTCTTCAGAATATTAATATTTTGATGAAATGTTTTAATCACTATACAAATGCTTAGAGATTCAAATACCTTTTTATAATCTATAAATTCAATGCATAATAAATCTCATATTCATTGGTCCATTCTATAACTACTCTCAATGCTAGAATGTGATCCATTGTGCTAAAACCACTTTTAAATCTAGCTTGTTCTTTTGATTGGATAAAATCCAAAATTCACTGTAGATGAGTTCTAAATATCGTGGTAAAAATTTTGTATGGAACTGATATGACTAATAGATCGAAAATTCTATTATCTTCCAACCATCTAATACATCTTTATTATTTAGATATAAATTACCTGAAGTTTTTCCTTTCTTCATAGATTTAATTGCATGTTTCATTCTTTCATTTAGAATACTAGGCAAATCAGATGTGATAATTATAGAGGATACTTGGTTTTCGCTCTTTATTGTTATAATTCTTTATAGTACTCTTCCACACATTTCATGATGTCATCTCTCTTTTTGGTAATAGTTTGTTCTTTTCTTCTCATAGTCAAAATAAGTTTCCTGCCAATAACAAGATATTGTTTTACACTTTTGAGATTTCTATAATTCACAATATAGTCTCTTATATTGTTTTTTGTTTTTTTTTAACAGTCACTTATATTGTTATTAACTCTTTTTCATACCATTTTACAAAATTCTAGATATTCAATTCTTTTTAATAGATCATTATTATAAATTTTTATATTTATTCTTTCCTTAATACATTGTCTTGTTTCAATAGAATATTTACTGGTAAATTGCTACTTCTTTATACCAGCTAACTCTGTTGCAGTTCTTAATAATGTATCAACTACCGTCCTATTAATTTCCTTCAAATATGAATCATGTTCAAAATTTTAATATTTTAGAACAATTTGCAAGTTCTAGCTTAAATTCATTTGGAATGTTTAAGATTAGGAATATCAATTTGGAATAATATTTTCATTAATAATTTTTGTCTCTAATTTTGCATTAATATTTATCTTTCACTAATTAATGATTACTTCCTGTATAGAATTTATTAAAGACATTACAATCTTCTGATAGTCAAAATATAATCGGATTCTGCTGTATCCTCATTTGGATGCTTCCATATCCATTTCCATTAGCATTTTCCTCAAAAAAAAAATTCATAATATATAGTTTTTCTTTTTCTGCAACTTCACAAATCTGTCTTTTCTCATTTCTATCACAATAATCAAATTTATATATACACACATTTTAAAGCAGGAGGGTTTTAATTTCTGATTACTAGGAAGTAAAATAAAATTAAAATTTCTCACAATAAATTATACCTATCCCTTCCTCTTATTAAGAAAAAAAAACATTTACTATAATATATAAAATTCAAAATAATCATTTAAAAAAGAATGAGATAATCTAATTAAATATTCAGATTGACAATTTCTCAGTTGATCTATTGTTATTTCATTTTTATTTGAAAAAGTAGTTAAACTTAGTCTGTTATCCAAGTTCATAATTTTAGATTTTTGAACTCAGATCATCAATATGGATTAAAATTTATTCAGAATTTTTTTAATAAACAAAGCACTAATCTCCTTTTCAAATTTTTTTTCTTCTTAAAGGTGAGTGAGGATTGAAAGAAAAAATAATCATAAAAAAATTATTAGAGCCTGTAAAACTACATAATGTATTGAATAAGCACAGGTTTGCTTTTGAAATACGAAAGAATTTATTTGAAGCTAAGTACTTTTGATACCATATAGTATCATAATCACAGCATAATAAAAAGGGAGTTGTCATCCATAAATAATGTAAGGGTTGAATAATAATTGGATCAAGATCACAATGAATATTTAAAGGTGAATTTGCATACTAATGAGAAGAGAGGGAGCTATAAGTGTCATTTTTTAAAAAGAGGGGTTCTAGAGTCTTTTTTATTTATGGCATGATAATTTTGGCAAAAGCCTCCTTAATCTTTCCCTTTCAATCATCGCACTCTGAACAAATGATGTCGGCTACGGAAAAGGCAAAGTTATGACCAGATAGCAACTCATGATTGAGGAAAAGGGAAGCATATTCAGTGACTATTTACAAATGTATTTTGGTGTTAAATGCACAAAAATTGAGTTAGGTTAACCATAATGTTTATATTACAAGATACCCTGTAAAAAATACAGTATCTTGCCTAAAACTAATTCTTGGTATTTGATACCATGAGTTGATTATTCATTTAAAATTTTCCAAAGCCTCATGCTATGTAGATTTTTTTGAAATCTACAGGGTATCTATTAAGCATCAGCAACCAATAATCTATTACTAAAGTTATAAATCAATATTTGCGAGATAACCTGCTACTTTTTAGGATTTATGATTCATGCTATGTTCACAATTTAATGTAAAGCTATGGCACAGTTATTATGAAAAAACATTACTACTAACTTAATATTGTCCCAAATTCTTATATTTGAATAGAACCAGACCAAGTTGACATAACAGTCAGTTTAGAATTATTATACAAACTTTTTAAAGCTTGTGTTGTCTTGCCAGAAACTATCTGATTTTTTGTAAGGTGAATTAAACTTAGTGCTAGAATCTAAGCATAAAGTAGAATATTAGAAACAACCTTAAAATCAGAAAAGATTTAAAAAAAAAAAATTTCAATAGTTTTGAAGCTATCATCACTACAATATTTTAAAATTTCTATGGGAATTTCATTATGACTCACAACTTTTCCATTTTTAAGATTATAAAAAGCTGTTCTAATTTCATTAAGCCGGATATTTCTATGCAAACAAATTGGCAGCACGAATACATTATTAAATACAATCATTTAAACCTTTGTATCTTTATTCAAAAGATCAAAATATTTCTTCCATCACTTTAAAATATCATACATTATCATATAAAAATACTATTTCCATTGATTTAATAATATGATAATCACTGTGTTAGTTTCAACACATCAAAAAAAATGATATAATGTGATTACACAACAAATTATTTCTTTTGCAGTTTTAATCCATCAATGATCCATTAGTTATTAAAATTCTACAATGCTTATTAATCCTTTAAATTCATTTTATTATTCAGCTGAGCAAAAAATACCATCTTTCTTTTTTAATCAAGTCACTCTTAATACTGTATAAGAATCATTCAAATTTTTTTCATTCTTAGCAAATACAAAAACTAACTTATCTTTGTATCCATAATACACATCACAAAAAAATTGCATATCTTAATATGCTGAATTTAAAATTTGAATTGCTAATTTTAATGTTTAACAGCAATTAAAACTTAATAAGATTAAATATCAAATTTCCTACCATAAATTTAAAGTAGTACTTATATTTAATACCATTGTAATGTCAATTTCTAATATTTTCTTCTTTTACAATCTGATCCCTAAATATATATAATATTCTTTTGAACTTGGACACACCCAAATTTCTTTATTATGGTTCTTTTCTTTAAACAAAGTATTTGTGATAATCCATATATCATGCAAAAATTCAATAACAGACCATTAAGATTTCATAGTACACTGATCCAAAAAACAAAATTGTGATTTCAATTATTGGTATTAACGCACTATCATTACCCAATAATATATAAAAGCTTTCTTTGTCTGAATTTTCTGACTCTAACATTGAAGCATAGATAAAGATAGATGCCACTGTACAAATAATTTTTTAAAAACTTAAGTTTTTTTATTGAGGTGTCTAGAATTCCAATAATAGAAATTACCAATTTAAATCGTACAATGAATCCAATACTATGCAGCTTTCTTTCACTCATTGAGCTGTTCTTCCAAAAAAACTTTTTGGCATCTATCTGTTCAATTAAACTAGTTTTCATTAAAAGGAAGCATGTCAAACTTAAATATGGAGAACTTATTGGCTACAAGCATTGTTATTTAATTAGGGTCTAAAAGAATCCACACTGAGTTTGCTCATTCCATATACCTTTATTTTAAGGAGGAAAAATGAAATTCTTATTTTTATTACTATTATTCAATCTGTTAACAATTCTACAGCCAAATTTTCAGACAGACTATTTTAGATCATTATCTTTTCTAGATTCTTCCCCATTTGTAAAAATCAAAGTAATTTGTAAATAAAGTTGCCCAAACATATCATTTTCTGAATGCAATTTCATCCCAAATTCAGTTTCAAACAATTCATTAATGACTGTACAACTGAAGTCTGTTAGTCTGCTAAACCTGAGTTTGCTTTTGTTTTCTCAATGCAAATGGTTTGACATATTTGTTATACATATAATATTTACACTATCAGTTCAATTTCAATATAAACAATTAGTGCAACTGGTGCAAAAATGATGATGGCATGAGAAACCATTAACAATTAAGCCTTATACAAATCTACTGAAAAACAGTAACGTAAACAAAAAAAAAGGCAAAAAAAAAAAAAAACAGAAAAAAAAAAAAAAATTATTAATACATAGTCTTTGAAGAAGCAACATCACCTTGTATGGCAATAGAAACTACATACAACTAGACACAGATTAATAATAATTTACAGTTAACCAGCAGATATGAAAATCATTCCATTTTCCATCAAGTATGAACTCCATGGGTAAATTGAGTTCAATATTTGGCTATGACTTATCAATAATAGATAAATTATTATTCATAATTTTAAAAAATTTAAAAAACAATAATGTTCATTTTAAAAATTATGAATTATAAAGATATGAATTCAACCACAACATCAGGATACTATTTTCATTCAGGCCATGTATTAAGCATGTTTATTGGTCACACAATTTTGATCACAATATTTTTTTTATAAATAACAATGTCAATCAAACACAGAAATGTACTACTATTTTGTGTATCTTAGGTATGTTTTAAGATATGTAACTTTTTCCCCACTAATTAAAAAACCCAATTATTTAATTCTTTGATTATGTATAAGCGGATACAGTAGCTTCTGCTCATATTTGATGTTGGTTCATGTAAAGTTAATCTGTATTATATTTACATATTTAGACATCTGGCTAAATATTAGCTTTTTTTTTTTTTTCAAAGGTATTTAAATGCAAAACTATGATTGCTTAATACTCCTATCTCTTAAAATTAAAAGCAACAATAAAATTGAATGTTAATATTCTGAGTCAAAAAGTGAAATTAATGTAAAGAATACATACTATAAATTTTTAAAAAATATAAGAATGTTAATTAACAGCAAATATAGTTCATCTTTGTTAAATAAGTTTGTTAAATGTTAAAATAATCTTCAAATTATTGAAGTTGCTCCCATCCTCCTTTGCAAGGCAACATCTATAATTGGATTTTTAAAAAAGTGAATTCTGTGAATATATTATTATAAGAACAACATCGTTAATATGTATAATATCTTTTTCTGCTTCATCCCTTATACAGAAAACCTTCCCATGAAAATCTGGGTACGTGGGTATGCATAAATAACTTTGTAAACATTAAAATATTTTTTTTCTTTTCGGTTATAAAAGAATAGACACAAACTAACTTCTGGAATTATCTAAAGGAAACTGGAAAAGCCAATGTTTGAATTCTTAGGTACTATCTATATGTTATAAGTAAATATAATAGTACACTTAAATAATTTATATTTTGAATTGATTTTAAAAGAGCAATATAATAATATACAACACAAACAATATTTACGCTTACTATTACTAACATAAAAATATAAACAACTATTGGCTTTAAAATATATATTAAAAAAAAAAACTTAGCAAGAGTCATGTCTACAACACACTTCAATTTAGTTATGTAATTACGTCAGAAGATATGTTGCCTTTTATTTATAAATTTTAAGGTAGAATATATAACAAAGAATGATTAAATCTGATTTAAAATGATTGTTTTTGCAAAAGAATTTAACTGCAAACAACTTTACAATATGTGACTTACGAAAGTAAAAGAATTTTAATTATATGTCCCTAAATAAAGAATGCACTTGCAATTTACATACTTAAAAAAAGCCGATTAACTGCATCCGTTTTAAAAGTCTTAACTTATTGCAATATTTTATATAAATATCCAATTACTATTAAAGATATAAAGTATTTCAAACAGTCTCCCTCCCCCTTTTTTTTTTTTTTGCCGCTCAAACAATATAGCGTTTAATTCTAGTTTATTATTCCAGAGCATTAATGACAATCGTTCCAACAATATTTTGTTGAAACGTATTTTTTACTTTCTTCCAAAAGTTTTTAAACTGCAAAATATTAAGCTATTACTTGTTATTATTACCTGATAATGTGCAATCACAAGATTAGCATTTCCTTCTCCTCTATAAATCCACCCGTCTACGGAAGCAGCCATTTTTGTAGCAAACTGAATTATGGGATTGGAGCATCAATTCAAATTATGAAAGGTTACTAACTAAAATAACATAACATAGTTTTTAAAAAAGTATTTATAATAACATTTTAAATGGTAAAACTAATCATTTAACTAAAACCAAAAAAATCAATCTGTTAATTATTTTCAAATATATATTTTAATATAAAATAACGTGGCTGTACAACTTTATCAAATATTAGCAGATCTTCAAAAAACATTGCACAATAGTTTTTAACAATCTTTTTTTATATAAAAATAAAAAGTTCCTGCACAGATCTTTAAAGTCATTGTATATATTTTTTATCAGATCACTTAATACACAAAAAAGACACGCATGACAATTTATTACGCGTATTCTAAAGAGACTTGGCAGGTAGTTGATTTAATATGAACTTTTAAAAAAAAGTTTGAATTCCGCCCTAACAGTGCAGTTTAACCTTATTTTCAACTAGGAAATTTTATTTCTCATGTATTTTCTAAATTTTATATAAAACAAAACTGACAGAAGAAAGCATCTGCTTAAATTTTTATATGAGTGTGAATAATGTTAGTACTAAAGAAAAAAAAAGTATGCTAAAAAGGACTTTGAATCTGTTGATTGAAGGATCAAAAACTTCCAGAAAAATTACATATACAATATAATATATTCTTGACTTCAGAAAATGATAATTGTACTATTCCAAATGTATTAAAATTGATCAAACAAATATTACAATTGCTGCAAGAAAATAATAATTTACTACCATAAATGGGGGGTAGTACAAAACAAAAAATCTAATTGAATGTTAGATCAAGATAACGATAAATGGATCACATACTACAAAACCCTAAAAAATTATCAGAAGAATTTTAGACTAACTTACTATACTATATGAATGTTGGTATAAAGATTCAGTATAATTTGAAAAATTTCACAAGGTTAAAAAGTCAAGTAATGAGAGCAATAAGTTGCAAAAGATAGAGCTGTGTAGAGATTTATTGCAGTACTATGCTTCATATGAGCAGTTAGAAGTCAATTGTAAAAATCAGATTTAAAGAAATAATTTATTGACCATTTATTTTATTTCTTTCAAAACCCTCAATATATATATATATAGGGACATTCTATTTCACTAACTGACACTTGATGTTTTATGACTACCTATATCATGTCACTTTTATTTCAAGATCCTAAAACCCTCACCTCAGCAGTCTTGATTAGTTATCTCACATCATACTAGTGAAGTTAACATGTTTGTTTTCATTGTTTGCTTTTCGGTGTTGTTTTTTATTGAATATTTCACCTTATAATGAAATTGGTTTCTCATGTAATACGAACTGTTTTCATATGATATGCATATTTTTTGTAAAGTGGTATAAGTCATGGAATATTCCAAACAAATTTTATTAAAAATGCAATCAAAATTAATTATAGATTTTGAATAAATAAACAATAGAGAATGCAACAAAATAATTTTCTTTTCTCATAGCAAAACTAAATATTTATAAATTAAATAAAATTTGGCCTAAGTGAGAATAGAGATATGATATACATATAAATAACCGGCATGAAGGCAGTGCAATGGCACGACCTCATATTTATTAAGATTCAGGCCTGCATGATCTACCTTTTTTTGTGAAAATTAAAAATAAAACATTTTATTGCTTACTAAATATAACTATATTTTGTTTTGTTTTTTATCAAAACTGTAATTTGTAGGTCCTTCAATGCCTATTCCATGCGAAGTAATACAATAATAGAAGCACTGGTTGATTGTGCAAATTTTCCAACTATGTACAACTTATATATCTAAATGTTTCACAATGTCCTGATCATGTTAATGTGAAATCAGACTAGATTAAGAATGATTCTCTTCATTACAATTTTTATTTATTGAATCAGGATTTGCAAAAAATTAAATTATGATGATATTAAAGGATTCATAATAAAATATTTAAGAAATTAAATTTTATTTTTTTTGCATTATGTGCATTTTATTTCATTTTCTCAAATATTGATTCATTAAATTTGTATATGTCATATTTATAGTTTATAAATAAGTTTTATTTATACATTATAAGTACCAAATTGTACAATTTTATTGAATCAATATTTGAGTAACAAAATAAAATATATATAATGCAAAAAATTATCATTATTTTTTCTTGAGTTTTTTTTTTTTTTTTTTAGTGACTTCCGATTCAAATAAAAATTTTAATGAAGAGAATCTTTTTTGATTTGATTTATTATAAGCCTGGCTTAGGAAAATAATAAATATTGTTTTAGAGCAAAATTTATTACTGTAATAGTTGATAATTATCTACATACTTTTGTAGAATTTATTTGATTACATATTATCTGTGGTATATACATATAATACAATAAAATGTAATGCTAACTCTTATTTAACAGCCCACAGATTTGAATGACATTTGTAACAGAATCAAAATAATGACAATGGGAAATGATAAAAACTTTAATATACATATAATCTGATTGAAAATATAATCTAATTATTGGTCGCTATTTGTAACAAGAAAAATATACTCTGAAGTCGGATGCCATTTATAACAGAATAAAAATATGGGTCATACTGTATCCTTAGTTATTGCCTAATTATTGATCACCATTTGTAACAGAATAAAAATATAATATATAAATCAATGAAGAACAATCCTAATTTTAAAATGCTCATTAATTGTAATGTTATTTATAACAGAATGAAAATAATAAACTAAACTAAAGTGAATATCAATCAATGAATAACAATCTAACATTTAATTCATTAAAGCAATGATAATAATCTTCGTTGTAATCTCACAAATTCAAATAGCATTTAGAATGGAAAGAAAACAAGTAAAATCATTGTTTCAATATATCCTAAAAATATTAGTGTTATTTGAAATAGATTAAAGATAAAGCAATAAAACCAAATATCTTTATCTTATAAAGAACAGTGTATGCCTATTATATAAATCACTTATAATAGAATGAAAATAATGACAAAGAATTAGACAAATAAACTTTTATATTCCTTATGAATTCAAACACTATTTATAATAATACAAACTTATACTAGAAGTTAAATGTTATTTATATTAAAATGAAATGATTCATGAATGGATGAGATAATAATTCAATCTGCCCTACAAATCTAAAATATCAATGATATCTAAATATATGACTCACTAATTAATCTCTAAATAAAATAAAAATAATACTAATTCAGCCATGCTATTCCAATAATATCAATATACTCTTAATAATTATGTCATATATAATAAGATTAAATACTTAATAATAGTACAAAATAATTAACCTAAGATATCTCTATAAAATAAAATCATTCTATTAGATAACATTAAAATTTATAATATCCAATTACATTAATATATATAATAAACAATAGACTCCTATTTGATGCTTATACAAATGCTATGAACAAATCATAATAAAGTTAAGTTGTTAAAACTTTAGACTATAATTATTAAGACATATGAAAAAATATTAGTGTTTATTCTAGTCGAATATTAATAATAAAATTTAATATCTAAATTGAGTTTATAATTTGCATTAGTGAATTTTAAATATAATTAAAACAAATCACTGTAAAAGAATGAAATTTATTATTTTTATTAATTCTCTATAATTGAATAAGATTATGATATTTATGGCTGAATATTGACATAATATAATATACACTTTAATCAATAATAGTTTACTAGACTAACAGAACAGCCATATTGAATATTTAAAAAATTATGTTAAGCCACAAATTTTATCATAACTTAGGTTGAAATTATTCCAAAATAACATAATATATATTGTTTAAAACATAAAACATGAAAGAATGTAATTGAGCTGAAAAAAATATAGTCGTTGTTATTCAAAGTAATAAAAAAAAGAATGAAAGTAAATATTTTTAATAATTATTTTCATATTATTTCATAAATTCAAAATTATCATGCATACAACTTAAAATTATTTTTTTGTTAGTAGCTTAATTGAATTCATCATAAAATTTCTAAAAAATTGGTATATAATAACAGTTACCTAATTTAATTCATCACTTGAAAATGTCGTAGAATAAAGACATTAGTTCCTTTCATTTTTCCTAGTAGCCCTTCAAAATGTATTTCCATACAGGGGTTTGCAATAAATATGTCATCCCTAATAACATCCCTTATAGCAAGTAATTAATATTGATCAATAATTAGTATAATTTGAATATTATAATAAAGAACTTCAATACATTTGTAATTTATTAAAAATTACTACCAAAATAGTCACTATATACAAAATAAAATAATAAAATAAAATAAAAAGTGAATGAAATACTAAATTCATTATAGAGTTACACTTGAAATACATAAGTTAGTAGTTTAGAGTTAGTGGGATATAGTATTATTTATCCTATCTTTATAGGTTTTGAGGGCTCATATTGCTTCATGCTACTATAATTATAAATTTAGTAATAGCATCATCAACCACAACCTCTCTTTGCATTTGATATGCAACTTTGAAATTTACATTGCAGTAGTGTATAATCAGCCTAAATTTATGTACTGTCAAAATCTTTACTTTTAGTATTTGCGTATTTTTATTATTATTAAAATGCAGACAAGACATTATAGAAAAATCTAAATTGGGTCATAATATTTGCAAAATATGTTTATTTTTGTCTCATATCACCTAATTCAAATACTGCACCAACACATTATACCAAAAAATGCAGATAATTCACAATATAAATTTATACAATCATGAGATATTTTTTTGATTAGCATATATGTTAGTTTCAATAATATTTTTTTGTATATTTTTTATCAAATATATATTCAAATAATAATTAATAAAATATATAAAAGTAAAATAATAATTAAAAAATATATAAAAATAAAGACTTACCATTGGCCCCAACAATGTTCAGTCTTCAAAATACATCGGTAAAATGTATTTTTTCCGATATAATTTTCAGGGAGAATATTACTCCCTTAAGATTAAAAAAACTAAGAGAAAAACAAAAAATTAAATTTAATTGATCACAAAAATTATCATTAAATTTTTATTTTTTATGGTAGAACAATAAAATTTACCTTTTCTGAAACTAGAAAGAAAGATGGAAATGAAGGTATAAAAAGTGTATGCATAGACTACATAGATTTCCATTAATATTAAACAAAAATCAGATGTTTATAATTTGAAAATGCTTGCCTGCATTATGCAGGTGTACAAAGAGGTTAAAATAAAATATGCAAATATCTCATTGCAATTATCTTTACTTATCTTCAACAATTATATTTGTACCTTTATTAATTTATCAGATAAATTTGTATATAATTTCTATCTTAATATAATTGTTACTTGTAATGAACAATATAATTACAATAAACTTCTAATTATTTATTAAATGTCTGAGAATGTCAAATCACTTAAATTATTATTGTAAAAACATCTATATCTGGTCAAATAAGCATTAAATTCAATACATATAATTATATTCTCTTACCCATCCTTTGGTTGGTCATTCAAACTTTTTGTAACTCCTTCTAATGAATTATGTGGTATAATCACTTGATGAATAGTAATTATTCAAGTACCATTAGCCAATAAATTTGCATTATAGAATTGAATGACAACAAACAAGTTTACTTGTTTTAAATTAATTCAACATTTATTAACAAATGAATAAAATTAAATAAATATGTATTGAGAAGATGCTTTGCTATGTCTCAAATATATATGTATTTGAGGGAGATTTCAACTAAAATTTCTGCTTATAGATTTATTTCAAAATTTTGTCAATTTTTTTTATTAAGCATATATTGTACAAGCATGATCACATGTATATATGCACACACATGAAGTGATAGAATAATTTTATTTAATAAATGTCAAATTTTTGTTTACTTTATAAATAAATTCCTTATCTTTTGTATAAGATTATTTTAAAACTTTATAAAACAATACCTAATCTGCAGAGTTTTAAATTTTAGTATGTTGTAATAAAAAGTTAAACGTTGTAATAAAAGTAATTAGTTTGGAATGTTTAGAATTTAATTAGTAATTAAAAATACTAGATGGAGATTTATAATATTTAAGAAATAGCACACATTATCAAAGATTGACTTCCGTTTGAATAATTTCAAAGTTTTCATCACTTTATAATAGTAGGTTTTTATTATATATGTTTAAATTAAAAATACTAGATTATCTATTTGGAGTTATTTTTAATTAATGCCGATTCTAGATGTTTCCAAGAAAACAGGTGGGGAAACAATAGAACTGGAGACAAATATAAGTTAAAAAAATTAGTCCTTGTATTTGCTATTTACTTTTCTTCAATTTATTAGTGAATGTGAACTATTATTATACACTTTTTCATGATTAAAAATTCCAGTTATGTCTCTGTTCATCAATACTAAATTTTCCAAAGAAGAATCTATGATGGTTATCTGCAATTACCATATTATATGTGGTCTGTTTAAAAGAAACCAAGCAGTCACCACAAAAATGAAAGGATCAACTATTTCCAGTCTTTTTATTGATAGTATGCATTGCTAAAGGCCAACTCAATGATGAACTTATCTTTTCCAGCATAACTCCAAATTCCCTATCATAGTATAACCTATTGACATGCTGTTTCATTGATCAACAATCTGAACACTGAAGTTTCTCTCAACTACCTGCTAAAGGAATGGCACCACTCATTTAAACCCTCAATTACTGTACATTCTTCCAAAATCAAAAATCTGTGGCATAAAAGCCTCCTGGTAAAATGTGAGAATTTTATTTTGTATCCAGTAATCAATAGTCTTTAGTCATTAGTATGAAATCAGTTCTGTGTGATTTAAATTCAGTAATTTTATACCTAATATATATAGTTTCTATAATATTTTATGCTTTTCATTAATTTTCCTTTATGGATGAATTATTAATTTTTTTTTTTTAGTAATTAACTCTCAAGAAAGTTCTTTAATGGGCATTTTATATAAATAATCTATTTATAAATCATTTATAAATTTTCTTTAAATTTAAGAAATAGATAAAGTTTATTATTGTAGTTAGAGAATTATTTCTTTTGATTCTCCATTATTTTAATTAATTCTTAAGAAGGTTATTTAATCATGTATTTTATACAAATACGCATTTTCAGTTAATACTTTAAGTATTTAATTTGTGCAATTGGCTCGAACTTGATGAAACTATCTGTCGTATTATTATTTTTAGTAGAGTAAATGAAAATTGTACATGTGAAATAAATAATTGTCCATCTTTATAATTTCTGGGATCTATCAGTGTCTTCATTATCTTTGCCTTTGACAGCTCTGTCCAAAAAATGATGTATATAATTTTAATATTTTTTTTAGAATAGCTGTCTGTCTTGATCTCACACTGGTTAAGCTTTATTATAGCTACCAGGGCTTTTCATTTTATCACTGCTATATTCAGTGTGAATCTTTCTAAGTCTTTGTCAGCAAAGTCTCTTTCAAGCTATGCTCTCACAATGTTGAGAAATACCATATTACTTAACATTGATAGGCCAATCAGAGTTATTATTGCTGAGGTTGTCATATGAATAGTGTCTCAGGTATTACTTTTATATTATTTGTTTCTTATGTTCTTATTATTTTGGACAAGGTTTGGCATACATGAGAACAAGTTAAAGTAAAAGTTCAGAATTAATGGAAAATATAAAATGTTTAGATATTTTGATATTATGGTAAAGTGGTTGTATTGAAGTAAAAAGGAAATTAAGATTTCTGAATTGAATATCAGACAATAATAAACTAAGTTTGGATCATTTGGTTAATAAAACCATCCATAATTGAAATTAATCGATTTTAAATTTATTGTTGTTTTTTTTGTTTCTTATATTTTACATTTTCATTTTAGTAATTAATAAATATTATTTTCATTATTTAAATTTGTCATTTCTTTACTGTTGTCTATCAATTGCTTAATAGTTATATGCCTCATACTCTAAGCTGAAGTAGCATCAGGATCAAGTATTACATCAAAATATCTCTAGACACTTGTATATTCATTCACACAATATAAATTTCCCAAACTGATAGACTAGTTTGGTAATACCCTCAAGTGTTTAGATGTATGGGATCTGGCATAATATAAATGGCAAACATCATAAACATTTAAAATATATACATATGATCCAATTATGTCTTATGTAATAGATTCTTAATTGATATTAATTCTTTTAAATTAAATAGATTATTGTACATCGACCTTTATCTATAAAATGCTAGATTAAAATGTATATTTATGTAATACAAATGTGTTATATGCACTTTTCAAAATGTAAGAGAGTCAAGAACATTCTTGATCTTTATATTATATAAAAAAAAATAGTTAATTGAAACAAAAATATACTAAAGTAGAATCTACCCATTTGGTCATGTTATTTGAAGGAAATAAAAATAAATACTTGACATTAATTTATAATCAGCGAATAAGAAGATAAATATTTTAAAATTGCTATACAACAGGGGTGGCCAAACTTTTAGACATTGGGGTGACTTTTTTGGTGAAAGTGTACCTGAGAGCATCTATGTTTTTTTCAGGTCTTCATTCCGGAAACCAGAAGAAAAAAGTTATTTTTACCAGAACAGGAAACAATAATGATTTGTAATCCTGATTTCTTTTAGAATGTACTTACGAATTGGTGGGTTTTTTTATAAGGGCTTTTTAGGTACTCACAAATATTGGTGATGTTTTTAGAAGATACTTAAGAACTGATTGTATTACTAAGACTATTATTAAATTACCGCAGCTCCCCCTAGAATTACAATTTTTGTCCATGTTACTTCATAAAATATTTATTAAATTATAATTATTAAATTACCTATAAATAATTATTTTCTAGAGCTGGTCCTGAATTTAAAAAAAAAATTCAAGAAAATTATTGTTTTAGAATTGTACTAAAATAAATTAGATGCAAATTTTACAAAAAAAAAAAAAAATTACAAAATAAAAAAAAATTTATTTTGATGACACTTTGCTAGAGAGGAAAAAAAATACATAACAATAAAAATAATATTTTATGAAAGTCCTCTATTTTTGTGACTTGGAAAATCACTACATTTTCTCTGCTAACAGTCTTTACAATAAGTAGATATAAAGTTTGTTTCTTGTTTTGACACCCATTTTCTTTTATAGATAGGAAAAAGTCCTTTCATTTTAAAACTTGGAGATTATTTGCTAGCTAGACAAAGTGTTTTAAAAAGTTCACAACTTCTTTGTTTTAAAATCAGTTCATTAAAATCCTTGATTCTCCAGGACAAGTTATTTTCATTTCTCCTTGGGAAAGTATTACATAAAAATAATTTAATTTTTTACAGCTTCTTCCAACCTGGATTTATTTTTAAGATTGACAATAACAACAGGAGTTATTTTACATTTAACTATTTTTAAACAATAATAATTTTGAATTTTTACTTCTTTTATTTTTTATTATTTTTTTATCTTCAAATCAGCTCTGAATTTATCACTATAATTTATTAATGTTCACATCAGCTTTGAGGCCAACTTCCAGAGACCTTGCGGCTGATGTCTTGGCCACTTTTGCTATACAATATAAATTTGAATTTAGAAAAACATAACTATTATATTTTATATATGTTTAAAATAAATCCCTCCTTAAATTATACTACCATTTATATTCCATACCATTATATATGTAACAAAAAAAAGTAATAATAATATATATATTAACAAACAACCTGATTAATTGTCCACAAATACGACATTTCCAAAACCGTACCATAGTTCTGAGGTCTGTTTCTTGACCCCCGATTCGGTGATATTTTGTTATTCCAGAAAAATAGAAATATCATGGAAAGTTATTATATTCAAAGCCCATTTTGTTAGTTACAATATTTTCTAATGATTGATATGATATTCTAGGTGTATAGACACTAATTTATATCCATAATAATATAATATTGGCAATCTTTCCTTTAACAAGTATAAGATTCATAAAATATAAGTGAATAGACCTTAATTTTATTCATGATGATGCAATTGAAATTGAGTCCATTTATATCTTGCATGAACATAATCTTTGTATATATTTTTATGTTGTTATCCTTTATATCTCATCCCTGAAAAGTAAGTAATATCCATTTTTAAAGCAAATAAATATTCTGTTGTTTTTTTTAAATGCTGTGAATTATTTTCATTCTCTTTCTCATAAATTTCCAATAAATCTGTCCAGTTAATGGACGAATACTATTGCATTCATTCTATTATTCCATTCAGTTAATAATTGTTCACTTTTAAAAATAAATAAATAAAAAATTACATAAAGGAACTGAAGCCAAGACATGAGAGAAAGACTTTAAATTGTTTAGTCCTATTTATAAATTTTTTTAATTGACATCCAAGAAACTATAGCAACACTCTGCATTAACTCTTTGGTCAATTTTAGCTTGTATTCCACAAATTAAAATCTTATTACACAATAATAATAAAAATAAATATTTTTTTAATTTATTATACATACAATATACAACATTTGTGTCTTAAATACCAAGAGTATTTTTTCACTCTAACATAAACTAAACAATTTAGATTATATTTTTTTATGCTACAATGAAAACATGCTTTTATACATAGTTTCCAACATAATATTATACAAATAAAATAACAAACACACTTGAGACCTTAAATATGTAGGTGTATTATTTATGACCCACTATTGTGAATGCAGTAACAAAAATATACATAAGGAAAAATAATGAGAGACTATAAACTTTATTTACACTCATTTTAAAAATGAATGAAGTCAATTCACAAATTTTTATACTAGAATTAATAATAAATATTTCTTTCTCCAATATTATTGTTGTTGTAGCAACATATTTCAATGCTTCCAGGTTAATATATTAACTATTAAAATCAAACCAAAAAAAGTTATGTTTTACAAGTGACATTATACCACATATTGAAATTTATTTCAAATTTCAGTAGGTACAATATATTATAATTTATTTTTACTAATTTTATATCTATATCTAAAAATAAGATTTTTTTTTAAATATCTATTGTAAGGATAGCTTACAATCCAGTTCAAAACAACTCTTAAGTGTTCATGACATTAAACTAAATATATGAAAAACATAAACTGAGATAATAGGTTAGATAAGTGATATCAATTTTCTATATGCAAACATACATATAAATACATACACACTTGAAACTTGTTTTAATAAGTACCAAACCAAAATAGTGTTGAAATGAAATAAATGCTTTCTTTTACTGGAAAATAAAAGCTTAATCATAGAAACCTTTCATATATATATATAATAACTTGTTTGTAATGTGTAAACGTTATGATATAAGACAGTAACTTAATAGATATGGTGATAACCTAATGTCAAATCAATACCTAAGCAACCAAGTGTTAGAAAATGTGAGTAGAATTTACTATATAATTTTATTACGTAATTTCAATAACCATTAATTCGTGCAACAATAGGCACCTACAGCAATGGAAAAGGAAATTGAAAATGTGAGTTTGCTGAACAATGAATGTTAAGCCCAGTATAAAAACAAACCCAATTCATTTCTATTCTCTTTCATATTTTATCAAGTGCTATGACAACAGCAAGAAGTAAATAGCTTAATATCAAACATTAGAAATAAAATGGACAATGTGTTCAAAAATTCTATCTCTTTTTTTTTAAATTTTAATGCGCTAAAAGTTGAAGCAAATTGTAATCAGTATTTAAAACAGCAAAAGTAGTCTTGCGTTGTTAGCCGAGAGGTATCGCAGCCGCCATGCAAGCAAGTAGTTGGTTGCAGACGGGTGTGGGTTCGCGTCCCGGCAGATGCTATGACATATGAAAAACAGCAAAAGTTAATGAACTTTAGCAACATAATAAAAGAATTAAAATAATTTTATATTGATAATCAAAGACAGAAAACTGTGCTATCAATCAAACAAGAAGAAAAATAAATGTTTTATCACCCAGAGCATACTGATAAATGATGAAGTAAAACTTTCTTTTGCATAAATTTACTAAACACCAAATAATAAGCTGAAGAAAATTTTTTGTTTATAAATTACCAAACAATTTATACTGGCTAGATACGCATGCCATAGGACTGGGGTGCTGTTTTAATTGCCATAACGCATGATGATTTAACTCACTCATATAAAAAATGCCTAGAAAAATATCTAACATCTTATCCAAGCTCTCTGAGTGGATCCTGGAAGAGAGTGACATCCGAAATGGAAACAACCTCATTCAAGGATGTTGCCGGAGAATCTGAATGAATGATAAAGAATTTATCAGACTGGACTGGAGAGGAGATAAATGGAGTGTATCCACAAAAGGCATTAATGTTAAAATTACAAACTTAAAAATAGAATTTTACAAATGCATAAAGTAAAATATATATATAAATTATGATTTTGATCAAATATTCCTGATTAAAGTTTAATTACTCTCACAGTTGGAAGTTTCAGAATGTTTGCAATCAGGAGAGTCCATTCCATAAGAAGCAATGTAGAACAGGGGGAAGATTTATTAAGCTAGAATTTTTTTTTGTAAATAAAATTTAGGCTAATCCCCTCCGTTCATCATTATCATTACATAATATGGAATGAGATAAGAATTTTTGATGCACATCCATATTAATTTATATACACTAGTACAGGACAGAGTTTATTGTTATTTGTTTATGTTTAACTAATAATCATTACATTTAGTTTATTCGATATGAATGATTAATATTCTTGTGTGAGTCTTTTTCTATTCACTTTAAGCTAGTAAAGGGAGGGGTCCCCAAAAAAGATAGAACTTCTCCAGCTGAAATTGGATAATGGAGTTATTGTAAATACAGTGAAACAATTTTGTAAATAGTCAACTTCGCAATCATCATGACAATGAAATAATTTTTCTTTTTAATTTTTTTTTTGCTTTAGCCAATATTATTGGTTTTGTAAACAGGGGGTGTTGATTAAGGCATATCTACCATGGGTATGGGTTGGAGTAACTAATAATTTTAGTCATCAATATGGTAGAGATGCATATGGGACACGTATAATCACAATTTTGCTATGTTAATAGAATTTGGATTTTTCTCTGTTATAAATAAAAAAATTTAACATGTTTTAAATCAAATTGGTCTCTAATTTATTAAACTCATTCATACACTCACTCATTAATTTAATTAACTAAATATATATGCACACACACATGTATTATTATAACATATAACATGGCAATAGGGTTGGATTATCTTAAGTCAATAAAAACTTAGTTGCTACATAAAGTAAATTTACCCTTGAAGAGCAAAATTCTTCCTGGGTTTGAATACTGAGGTGTAATGGAATCCGAAAGAAGGGTGAGATATGGATGAACTGGCCTAAATTGTATCTAGATTTAATGAGTAAACTAAGAGCTAATCCATTGGAGATGAAAATGATTATTGGTTAGTTACTTTATCACATTATTCACAGCATCCTACACGAAGGCCCTAGGTCCATTTGTAATTAGATGTGTTGCCCCTCTTCTGGTGAAAAACCCAGACCATTACCCTGTTTTTAAAATATGTACAAAAACAATCTTTCACAAGAAAACATTGGTTCCAGTCCTGTTTTTTGGGGGATCAGCTCTGTATTTATATATGTATATAGCTAAACAAATTTTTAGTTTGATGCAGTAGCAAAGTGGCAGAATCTGGAACTCAAAGTCTATGGATTATGAACATACCCTATCACTTCTGATGCTTAAATTTCTTGTGAACTTTCAGAGCAATAAAGTCATTCAAACTAAATAATGATTGATCTAAGTGAATATTGAAATATATATCTATAAGCTATGAAAATAAACAATAATAATGATCAAGTATTTGATTACAATACTTCTTAGTTATTTTAAACAGATTCTGGAGAAAACTTACATAGATATGTATAAACATGTTTGAAGATGCTACTTATCCTACCATTAAAATTCATAATCAGTAATTAGAAAATGGAGAGAGATTGCCACAAGAGCATAACTTTTGATTAATAAACTTTATAATTAATGTATATTTGACCAACATATAACTCAGTGAATATAAATACCTCTTATAATATATGCTGAATTTGGAAAATATGGAATTATTTAAGCAATTGTCCAATTAGAAGATAGGATTCAGCAGATAACATTGCTATTCCAGAAACCAATATCATATCAGCATGAGAAAGAACCTAATATTGTCGCGAACATCGATAGTGTTATTCTAACGTTTTCTTTTCAGGACATGAATAAGATATGAGAACTTAGAAAAATTAAAATCCTGTTAACAAAAAAGTTCTGATATACTACAATCATACTGTCTCTCTGAAAATCCAAAAACAGCTTAGAAAATTTTCATAGACAATATTGATTTCTATTAAAATTTTGCCAAGCTTTCAATACAACGATATACATTCATATGTAAATAGTCTCACTAAGGCTTGTTTATATTTTGATTAACTATATTCAGTATTATTATGTAAATATCTACATACATTTAGTGATATTATTTAAATAAAATAACAATGTATTTAATCCAAAGAGAATCTAGATCATTGACTTTTTGTGAGTGCAATGTAAATATTTATATATTTTTTTTATTTCTGTACATAAAGAAAATTATAATCATAGCTTGTGAAAATTACATACTTATGATATATACTCTATGTTTATTACAATGAATTGAAGGGGGGTGTAAAAAATATATATAGCAACTTGTGATATAACAATTAATAATAGAGATTTTCTTCAGAATTCTATTTAAAATACTTATCTGCATAATATTTTATGTCTAGAATAACTTGGAGTCTTTATAGTGGGATTGTAGAAGTAATTATATTCTCTAAAAGTTATCACATTTTAACATAATTTCATTCAAAGCCTTGATGACAAAGAGATTAGAAGTTGGGAACTCATTAATTTTTCAATGACTTGTATAGGATATTAAAATAAAATATTTACCAATATGTTCTTATGCAACATTAAAAAATCTCTTTGCAATAGATAATATTTAAAGTTTAAATTATTATCAAAGCATATCAAAGAAAGATTTAAGTATGTAAAATTATGATAAGTTAATATTGTGTACCAAATTGTGCTGTCTTGAAAATTTATGACAAAAATTAAAGTTCTTTCTAAATAAGAAAATAGTTATAATTTACATCGTATACTTTCTATTGAATTGAAGAAAAAAAAAGATTAAAATTCTAATTTAAAAAAGTGCAATTCATCTGCAAAAGTAATACTAGAATTAATTAGAATGTCAATGAATTATAAATTACTCATGAAAAACTCCACTAAATACTGAAGCATCTTATAATAAGATGTTTGTGAAATAAGATGTTAGTTATTATATAATAGCCAACTTCTGAAATGTAAACTGGTTACACATAGTTTACAAAACCAATTTTAAAAGGAAGCACTAAGTTTTTAAATGTTAGTAATCACAAATCAGAATTAGTTGAAATCTTTTTTTATATAAATTTTATTTGCTTTATTTAAAATCATGTGATCTTTATTTAAAATGTGATATATATATATATTAAATATGGTGAATTTTTTTTCTTACTTTAACTACACATTTCATCAGAAATTTTAATGAATTCTATTTTGACATTAACAAGAAATTTGGGCATTTGATCATCAGATTTTCAATGGTATGGATGGCTGAAGAGTTAGAATGTGGAGTAGATTGAAGCCTATTCATTAAAGTTTGAAGATTTGCTATATTAATATAAACTGAGTACTTATTATATATGAGTGTGGAAGATGATGATATGGACCAACTGATAAGGGCACGTTCAGCATGAAATATGTATATTGAAGATCATATATCTTTTTTACATGTAAGTGGTCATGTGGATAGGTTGTATGAGATAGAGTGGATACCTGGGGAAGCTTGAATGTCTGTGTTCAAATCCCCTATAATTACATTTAAACTCCAAGTATATGAATTATGCTCGTATTTCAAAAATATCAATTTTGATTTGTATAATATGGGCATGTAAGGGTTTATCACAGTTGATGAAAGGATTCCCTTATTGCCACCTTGCAAATACTGCATTAACATACTTTACAATACTAGTGTTAACTATTACATAACAACTAATATATCATTTCACAATAAGCTTTAATAGATGATACTTCAATGCTGTGACTTATTTGTTATAAGTTTTGACTTTTTTAATATATAACTTATAAATCCAAGTCACTGAATAAAATTTAAATATTTGGTGTAATATAAAAATTAACTTGCAAACCCATAAAATTTTCATCAATTTATAATGGAATGGATCTGAGAATTACAAGATATTTTTTCTTTAAAAATATCTTTAAAAGATAAATAATTGTAAGAATAAAATATGAGCTTTCTTACATTTCTACTAATCATGTTGATATACATCTAAAAGTTTGTTATCTGTCATTTGTGAAATCTGCTGAAAGATTTGTCTTATCCAGTAGTTGTTTCATTTTGATTGTAAGAAAAGATTATAAGTGGAATACTAAGAACAGATTTTGCTGAAGCCCAAATGTTTATCTTGGCTCTAAACATCTCCATTATTCTACATGATCAATCTTATGCTAGTTTGTCTCTTTACTATATCTTTTTTGAAGTCAGTTCATAGAATATCATAACTTAGATAATGTTTCAAAGTGTTATTCTGTGTTTAGTTGTCATGATGAAAAATCCTGTTTATAAGGATGTTGATAATAAGTAATTATACTTCAAAGACATTATTGCTAATAGTTGTAGTTTATGACATCTTCCTCTTTGTTGGCAGAATATACAACTCTAAAATAGATCCTTATTTTAACTTATTAATTCAATGCACAATTTTTAGAAAGCTGTTGCATCAGTTTGTTGCATCATCTTGGATATTTGTGTTTTGATAGTTTGTTTCTGTTTGGATTTTGGAACATGAAGTTTAGGGGGCAGATTTTTCTCTTATGAAAAATAGCAATGGCATTTAGTAGTTGTAATATCAATGGAATAATAATGCTTATATGAAGGTGATGCATAGTAAATTAAACCATGTAACATCATATGGAAATTTAAAAAGAAAATATATTGTTAATTGAAAACGTTACAAAAGACACTTTATTGGGATAGTTTTGTTTATAAAATGTAAATTCTTCAATGATTTTTGAGAAAATCTTGCATTATTGGAATTAAACTTCTTATAAATTTAATGCAGTCATTATATTTACTGATTTTAAATCATTATATATCGCATTAATTTTAAATCGCTATGCATCATTGTTATTTTTTTAAAATCAGAAATATGTATTTAAAGTAACTGCATTTAAAAGATGTTTAAATGATTGTACTTGTAATTAATATTTTAAATCATTTGATTTTATATAGCGCGCGATGTTTATAAACTGTAATATTTAAACAGTATTAAGCTGTTGCACATGCGCTTTGAAGATCTTCAAAGCGCATGTGCAACAGCTTAATGCTGTTTAAATATTACAATTAATATTTTATAACTGAAACCCAGGCTTATTATATACCTGTGTCTATATATGTAATATATAGGGTATATGAGCACAGACTTTCACACCACCCACCATTCTCCCCTCTATCTCATAACACTGATACACTTAAACACATATATGTCGAAAAGATAAATAATCACCAATATACATATTTCATGCTAAACCAGCAATCATCAGTTGATCCAGATTACCATCTCTACACATATATGCTATAAGTGCTCAGATATATCTTAAGATAGCCAATCTTCATACTTTAATGGACAGGTTTCAATCTACTCCACACTCCAACTCTTCAACCGTCCATCCAATTGAAAATCTGATGATGTAATGCTCAAAGGCCACCCTGAGGTCGAGATTCTTGTCACACCCATGTTGATCATAGGTCAATCTGACCCCTCATGTATAGGACATAATCCATTTAATACATGTACAAGGGATGGGCAGACATCTCTACTATGTAATAACTGAAACACAGGCTTATTATATACCTGTGTCTCATGGGTGTGACAAGAATCTCAGCATCAGGGTGGCCTTTGAGCATTACATCATCAGATTTTCAATTGGATGGATGGTTGAAGAGTTGGAGTGTGGAGAAGATTGAAGCCTGTCCATTAAAGTATGAAGATTGGCTATCTTAAGATATATCTGAGCACTTATAGCATATATGTGTAGAGATGGTAATCTGGACCAACTGATGATTGCTGTTTTAGCATGAAATATGTATATTGGTGATTTTTTATCTTTTTGACATATATGTGTTCAAGTGTAATATGAGATAGAGGGGAGAGTGGTGGGTGGTGTGAAAGTCTGTGCTCATATACCCTATAAATTAATATTTTAATAAATATATACATGATGGTATGTTCAGAAAATATGACTTTCAAAATTTAGTCATGCTCTGAAAATAAATGTATTGATTGTAATAAAATTATAAAAATGTGATTTTCATTGTTTAGAAAGATTCTAGTGACTAATGGCCCTTTTTTGTACAGAATTGAAATTGATCTGGCAATGTGTCTTTTGTAACTTTTCTCATTCAGTTTCAAGTTAATATATATATTCAATTATGTCAATTTACTATAATAAGAATATTTTTTCTATTACTGATTCATTTCCAATTCTTTAGTAGTCCTTTGATTTATTTTAGTCTTATTCATGGGTTTTCTTCAAATGTATTTTTATTCTTTTTTTTTTTTGAAAGATTCTTTCCAAATTATAAACTGCTTGACTTTTTATATTTAAGAATAGTATTTGTCTATTTGTTTCTTCTGAGGTAATATTTAATATTAAATTATCTCTTTATGACATCATAGAGTGAATTATGCTAAGAGAATGGAGTAATAGGAAACTATCATAATGGTTACATATATAATAATAATCTCAATATTTTATTTCTAATCACTTTGTCTCTTTGGACAGACTATTTAACATAGATATTTACTATATGCTCTAGTTTAAGATTTGTTTTACTTAAATCTTGTAATTATTTATTCCAGTTTGAAATTTAAAATATGGAATTATTTAAGTGATTAAATTAATCAATTGAAAACATTTTTATCTCTGTATGAAGTAGAATTTAAATCATGATTTGAAGTGTGTTTTAATGTGAAATTAAGTGCTCATAATCTTTGATATTATTCAAAGTTTAAATTGTAATTCTACTAAGTACATATTTTTTACTATCATTATTGAATGAATCTATAATAACCATATAATAATACTTATGAATATCCACAATACTAAAATAGCAGAGACCAAAGCTTAATATATTAATATACTCCCAAACAACATCAATTACACAATCATCTATTTATTGTATTAATAAATAAGAAAACATAAAGAATTCTAAACTTGTAAATAGCAATTGAGTGATTGAAAATTATGTCATCATAAAAATGACTCTACTTTATTTTTAATTATCAGATAATTAATTTATCTAGAAAAAAAATCAGTATATTTTCATCCAACAGATCCTTAGGAAGAAGACATTGCTCACCATCCACGTTTAGTGGTTAGATTTAAGCTTCTCCCCTCCCCACTATTGTTTTACCCTCCAGTTAGTCTTTAACTGCTCTGTCCTTTTCCTGATTATCAACCCCCACCTACCCAGCATTATAGAATAGGCAATTCTAAAAGAAAATATTTATGTTTATATTAAAAATGCTAATACCATTAAACAAGTTCTTAGAATCTCTGCAATATACCTAACCACATAAGAGTATAACAATTGTGCTCTCATAACATAGTCTAGCCAGATGACAAATAGAACATTATATAATCATATTATTGTACAACTTATTCATTTATTTATCATTTATTAGTATGTAATCACTATTTATTGTTAATAAAATTTTTGTTGAAATGAAAAATTTTAGCAATCCATATTGGATATTTATTGGGTTACCTATGCGATAACTACCTAAAAGATAAATCTTAAAACTGATTGGAATTTGAAATAATATGTTTTATCTGACCTGAATTGAAATCCAATTCACAGACAAGATAAAAAGTATGAGGCCCTCTAATAAGTACTGACATTTTTTAATTAAAATTTTTTTTTAAATAATTTTGGTTTACTATTCAAAAAAATAGTGTTATTTTTTTTTTTACAATTTTTGTGAATTTTTCAATTTAATAAAAATATTTTATTTTTTAAATTTATTAAAGAAAGCAAGTATTTTATATGTGCAAGAATAACTTTGGACACTATAGCAAATCATTACCATAGTTCTTTAGATATCAATGAAAATAATAAACTGAATTTGTTGAGCAAATTAATCATGAATGACAATCTAATGTTTCATTCTTATTATGAATATGACTTATTTAAATGAATAATGTACTAATAAAGGGGGTTGTAGCTCAGTCATTAATGAATTTATCTATTATGGCCCATCTTAGAATTCAACTCCAAATATATTTTGAAAATTTTCAGATAGTGAGATATTTAGGATTTTGTTTAGGTACAGGTCTATAGCCAACCCAGACAGATTTGCTGTATTACTTGGAAATTAGTGTTTAACTATTCTAGAGGCCGATGCAATATTCATTAAGGACTGTGTTCACATGTATCTTTTTACTAATTCTAGATTATGTAATCAAATAAATGCATTAATTAATTTAGATGTTATGGACAGTGAAATAGTAACTTTTCTAATATAGACAATCTTGTGTGAAATTATTTTGTAGTAGTTAATATATTGTGACTGTTTTTTTCTCTATGACTATAAATCAAATAAACAAATTTAGTTCAAAAACAGATTGGGGGGGGGGGGCATAAGCAGAGTTGGCCTGTATAATTCCCAGAATCCATTTTTATGTATATAGATAAAATATAAAACAATTTTTATACAAATTCTTCAACATCTCTTTACAGAAAAGCAGTGAAAAAGAAAAGATTAATCAAATATAAGGGGGGGGGGGGGCATTTACGATGTATTTTTATTTAGAGTTGTTTCTAGGATCTTTTTTTTTTAATCAGGATCTTTGTTTTTATAAATAAATTGATTAAACTGAGAGATATTGATTTCTCAATAAATATTTAAAGTAATGAATGTAGAGGCTACTTATGTATATATTTATAAATGCATTGATACTATCAGTTTTTCTGCAAGTGCGGAAACTCTCTCTAAAGCATGTGACCTCTATTTGCTTGAGACTAAAAATGACGTTATTTTTTAATAACATTAGATATTTTATAAAATATAAATACTTTTTTATAGTATAATTGATTTTAATTCATCTTTCAAAATCAAACAATCTATTTGAAAAACTTTTTTAATTTTAGTAATATTGTAATGCATCCTTTATTATTTATTATGGAATGGTATATAACTATCCTATTTTTTTCAGTAACCAATGTAATTAAAATTTTATGTTATATATTTATTTTAAATTCTTTAGCTAAAAGTAGAAGGTGATTCAATCAAAGATTTTGCATTTTGATATGGAGTTATAAAAAAAAATAAAAAGTAGAATGAGACTAGGGAGACCATATTTCCAAAAAGGAGGATGAGACTAGGGAGTCCATATTTCCACAGTGCCTAACGAGAACACACGACCAAAAAAAAATCTTCATTGGAGATACAAATAAAAAAATCACAAAACATAATTACATTTACAATACTAACAATATACTCATTTTGTAACATAAACAAAAGCAAAGGACAATGGTTTGTAGACATATTATCTATTGATAAAAAAATCACAAATTGAAATCACTTATTACTAATGTACCAAAATAATGGGGAGCCACTTCCATTTTGGGAAAATTACTGATTAACCAATCAAAAATTACTTATAAAATATTAAACAAATAAATATTAATTTACAAAAAATTAAAAGTTAAAAAATAAAAGTAAAAATAAAAATGAGTGATTAAGAAAACTGGGAAAGTTAACATTCCGGAAAGAATATGTCAGAACACTGCAAAAAGAGAGATAAATGTAATACTTATTTAATACCATATTGATTATAATTGTCAGAAAAAATGTCAAGTGTTAGTGGCCCAGGTTTGCTTCCTGATCAACGCATTTGACATATGAAAAAAAAAATCTATTCGTCTTTCCTTTTTTTTAAATAAAAAGAGCAACATGCATGTCTTCATGTCATAATGGTCAATGCATTAACCTGACATGCTTATGACTATTCTTCAAACCTGAATAGCTGAAGTATTAAAAATTATTTCAAAATTTATTCAAAGTAGCTGTTTCATATTAACTGTTATAGAGAACTAATATTAATCAGTAAAAGAATATTTAGATATTCCTAAATAGTTGATATACTGATTGATCATAAATAACAAACATTAATGTATTACTTTGCAACTTTCATCACTTCAATGGGGATTTTATTGTGGAAGACACAAGCATATGATTTCGTTTTATTAACATTGGGGGTGGTGACAATATATTAATTAATTATAAACAACAAACATGAATATAATACAAATTATCCTTCACCACTACTGAAAGAGATATTACTCAGAAGGCACAAACTTAAAATTTATTTTTATGAGGGAAGAGGAATAATTGCCAATATTTGGTAATTAAATACAATAAAGACGATTGTGGTAAATGATTTTTTTTCCCTAAAGATAACAACAAATGGACAAGATTTTGATTTTTCTCAGCTTGTGCGCTCACAAACGAGATGATTAGAATATTTTCCAACGGCTTATTACAATTCTCATTTTAATTTGATATCACTTTTTTTACGTCATTACTATTTTGTTATCATTCTTTCTAGTTTACTTTTTTTTCTTCTAATTTCAATATCTTATAACTAATATCTATTCTGTACAACCGGATATAAAGTGATATTGGCGACAGTTGGTCGGTCATAGTCGTATTAAGCTGGGTTGAATAAAGCAGTTATAAAACTATTCTGTATACTATATTAAATTTTTTTATTAATGGAACAGAATTATATTACATGATCACAATGAGGCAGTACTAATTTGATGTTATATAATAACGCGGAAAAATATTTTCGATGATGAATATTATGGGTTCCTGTAAGTAAAAACGTTGAAGAACGTTTCAAAAATCAGATTTTATAATTATAAGAATGCGGATTTTCCCACATAAATTATATTTTCCTCTTTTTTTTTTTTAATCATTTATTGTATTGTAATTTATACAGAGAGAGAGAATTTAATTTTAAAACTAAAAGCAATTTTAATTTTTCTTTGTTACTACCAGATGAATATTCATGAAATTATTATTTTTTATATACAAAAACAAATTCACGATTTAATTTAAAGTTATTAATAAATAATTTATTAATAAAATAAATCATTTTCTTCAAATAAATTCAAAAATAGATATACATTTGGCATATACATATCTCTGAAATATATCCATACATATTGTAGATATTCATTTACTGCAGAATAAAAGATTCTCCGAGTTTATTTAATTAATTTCAATAAGTAGGTTCTTTTCTTCACATCACACCAATTGGGCTTTTTATCACTCATTTTACATGTGGTGTCTCTTTGGATTTACTAAGATTTCTTGAGATATATTTTAAGATTTCTATTGTCTATTTATTGTCACTTCTTCTGGTATCCCATCCATTTTAACTTATATTTCAATTTCTAATATTTATGATTATATACTTATAATCTTTTTTGAGGTTCACTTTTGAATTCTATTTATCTAATCTAACACATTCTACTATATGGACTATAGTTTTAGTACTGATTTTTTATTTAGCATTTACCAAGGATACAAATGTTTGCCTAAAATCTTCCTTTTCATGAGCCTAGTCATATTTTCTTTTAATATGAAGTTATTTCTAGTAGAAGTACTCCACCAATTAATTTCATAATATTGTGTTTTTATCATTTCAACCAATTTATTACTAACAATATTTATTTTCTACTTTTTTGAAGCACATTAGTCTATTGACTTTTGTAACCTTTATCTTCAATCATATTTTATTGTTTCATCTTTATATAATATTGTTTATAGTTCTGCAATACTGTGGAAAGAAATAACTATGTTATTCATGATATAAATTAACTTATTTAAAGTTGTTTATAATTTATTTAAATTAAAATTCAATTTTATTAAATACATATTTCATCTAATATTTGGAATTTATTCTATTAAAATCTTTATTTAGATTAGGCATGAGTCACATGTGTTTCTTTATGATTTTTTTGTTTGACAAGCTTAATCATTTTTGATCATATAATACTAAATCATCCATGCACTTTATTACTGTTACACGATGCTTTATTTACGACCCCCTTTTACAGATTACAGTTTCGATTGCCCCAGCAATTTTCTTCAGAACTACAACATAATACAAACATATGAATACAAATATAAATATACATGAACATATGATTTATATTCTATATATGCATCCTATGATCATCATCTATTTATTTTCTTTTAAATATATAATTTTTTACCCTTTTTTATATTTAATTAAAACTTCCTATACATATATATTTTATCTTTATTCCTTATTTTATTTTATTACTCTTTAAATACTTAACTCTAAACTTAATATCTTTTATATTTTACATTATTATTAATTTTATTAACCATCAATATTTATAATTTATTCATTCAATAATTTATAATTTATTTTAATCTATAATATTATTTTAAACACATTTAACCCACCTTTATATCTTCTAACTTCAACTGCTAAATTCAAATTTTAAAAATTTACCATTATACTTTTATTAGCTCCCTCTTTAAATTTTATTAGCAACTCCCTCTTCCTATTCTTTATATAACTAAATTTTAAAAAAGTTTATTTTTATTTTATATCAAATTTTTCCAGGCCCAAATCTCTATTCAAAACTGGCTTAACCACTCTGCTGTTAAATACGGTTAGATTTTATCCCATTTTAGTTCTCATTCATATTATTTATGGTTTTTGGGCATCGTTTGTGCCATCTCTTGGTCAATTTTTGGTCTTTTTTTCTTCATTTTAGGCTTATTTTATAGGAAATTTGAAATTTAAAATTTTAGTTCTAAAAAAGTCAGCATATGGCGATATATTTTTTTAAAAAAATCAATTTTTATTGCTGCGTATTGGTGTGTAGTACAGCCTCTTTTCTCTCATTGGATGGCTACCAACTCTGGAAATTGTGCCATGGGTATTTCTAAATGACAAGGTCAGAAATCAAAACAAAATGTTTTATGCATTCTTTATTGATTTTGAATGTAAATAAATATATTTATCATAATTTTTTACATTCATAATTAGGATTTTACATTACTTTATTGAAATATAAACATTGATTCAAGAAATTTTAAATTTTACAAGAAAAATAAGTGGGAAAGTGACTGCTCTTTGAGAAAAGTTAATAATGTTGACTGCTATAAAACTGAATAATGAGACACTGGTGTTCACATAGATTGGTTGAAATATAATTCTTTTATTTTACCACTGGCAATTTTTTAAATGTTTTTCATACTTAACCAATTTGAATCTAAAATTATTCAATTTTTAGAAGCTGAATTGAAACAATTCTGTGTATTTTAGATTAATATTTTATTAATAGAAACTGACTAGAAATGAAACTGATGAATAATAATTCTTAGATTTAAGTAATGGACCAATACAAAAATTAGTATTTAAAGAGCAATAAGAATAAAATAAAATAAAGAATAAAAATAGAATATATATGCATAGGAAGTTTTAATTAATAAATATAGACTATAAAAAAGGATAAAATATTACATAATATTTAAAAGGTAATAAATAGATGAATGATTATAAGATGTATATATAGAATGTAAATTACATGTTCAAGTATATTTATATTTGTATTTATATTCATATGTTTATATTATGTTCTAGCTCTGAAGAAGATTGCTGGGGCAATCGAAGCTGTAAACTGTAAAAGAGGGTGGTAAATAAAGCATTGTGTAACAGTAGTAAATTGCATGGATGATTTAGTATTATATGATATACATTTGGCAATGCAATAAGAAAGATTAATCATTTTTGATTATACCAGTATAATAACATTCCATTAAATTTTTATTCATTTCCACCAATTATAAATAGGTATTCTGTCGAGACAACAATTTAATTTTGTATTATTTATACTAAATATGATCTTTGAAATTTTTTTTATTCTAGTTGTATGGCCCAATTTATAATGAATAATGTCTTATGATGCCATCTGCTCAAAAAATTGTCTCTGCCTAGTTTAATTTTTTTTTTTTTCTAATAGGTAATTAATTTTTTTTTTTTAAATTTTTGTTTAATTTTAAATCTTTTTATTATTATTATTTGGAATGTATTTTTTCTTTTTTCTTGAGCTTATTATAATATCTATATAAATGTTTCAAACATCTATTCATGTTTCAAATATTTATTCAGACAAGCTACTATACACCTAGGTCTCTTTTTACGCGGACTTATTTAACACGATTTTGAAGTTACGCGATTTGTCTTTCACCGGAAGTAGATGCGCTATTACTTTAAATAATAAATTTTGCGCACTTACGTTATATTGAAAGTAATAGCACATTATTGGAATTCGACTTTCATCTCAGTAATTTCAATATTTTCAGTGCTTTATAATAGTAACATTTTATGCAATAATGAAATTAAAATCATGATTTCCACATTTTATGTATACACACATTAAATTTTACAAGATTATAACGTAAATTTGTTCAAACATTGTGCGTGTTAATTTTGCATTTTAAATCACATTCTGTTTTTGCTTTTTAAAAAAGAATGTAATCAATTATTATTTTCTTATTAATAACACTAATCATTAACGTGCTCTTAAATTCCAATGAGAGCTAAATGGTTGTATGTCTGGATATCGCGAGCTTCATAAACAATTAATAAAATCATCGTCTCAAAGATTAATTACTAATTATGTTGTCACCAGAAAACCATTGATACAACATGAGTGTGAAGTTGGCGTTAGTTGTATTTCCTCTTGTGAAAAATTTGATTTTTTACCAGTTTACAAACGTACGTATTTTTCAGCAAATAGCAATAGTAATTAAAATGTGTATAAAAAAATGTAAATTACTGTACTGTAAATTATGCATAAAAATATATTATTTTGAATAAAATTAAATATTATAGTTAAAAAAAGTTTGTCTTGTATCACTTTTTTTCAAATTTGAAATTTTTTATTAATCATATTTTATTTCCTTATTTTTTTTTTTGCGCGAATTTTAAAGTAATTTTACGTTGGTGCTTTGCTTTTACGCGAATTTTGAAAAATCACAGACAGCATCCCCCCTTTTTCAATGTAAGTTACGTCTATTTTTGTGCGATTTCGTTTGCGCGTGTTTTCTGAGTAACCTATCTGTCGCGTAAAACGAGACCCAGGTGTAGCTGAAAATTATTTATTATTTGCCTGGCATGCTTTTGACAAATCATATTCATAGCACCCATACTTCTCTGTTTGAATCAATTTAATATTTGAATCTTTGAATCTAGCATGCCTTTTGCAAATTTATTTAAATGTTTCATTTTTTTGATGACTCTTTTTTATGTATTGCATATAGGTCTTTTACAATTATCCATCTTTTTAATCTTATGTTTTCTATCTTCACTTTCTGCACAAACTATTTTAGCAATTATCAAGTCAAATGTGACCTGATTCATATTCAGGTTTGATAAATATCAACCTATACTCATCTTTCTTTTTTTCTTGGTGTATAGATATCTATATTGAGCTACCCTAGTAGATACATTCACCTAGGACCCATTTTGCAAAGCTGTATATTATGGGGAATCATGGGTGAATGTTACTAGAGTAGCTCAGCATTGATATTTATATAACTGAGAAAAAAAGAATGATGAGTATTGATCAATATTTTTGAAACATGAATGTGAATTGGATCATACATTTGACTTGACAACTGTTAAAATAGTTTGTGCAGGAAGAGAAGATAGAAAGTGTAAAGTTTAAGAGACTTGGATAATTACAAAAGACTCCTACCCAATAATTAAAAAAGAGTCATGTGTTCCACTGCCAAGAAAATGGAATATTTAAATAAATTTGCATAAGGCACACTGGATTTAAATATTATATTGATTCAAACAGAGAAGTATGAGTACTCTGAATATGACAAGAATTGTCAAAAGCATGCTAAGCAAATAATAAATAACTTTAAACTATAGTACCTTTTCTGAATAAATGTTTGAAACAGATATTATTAAAACAGTCAAAACTCTCCATACAGTAGCGCCACTTAGTGCAAGCCAGAATAATCAATGGATGCCAGAAGGCTTGTGCATAAAATCCCCATCTAGTGCCTACTCATCCAATATCACCAGACTAGTTTCTGACTTGTGACCTTCATCAGTGAGGAGCCTTGGATCTGAGAGCACTGCACCTAAATCTTAGGATATTATTATTTTTGGGGTAGGTTACTATTAAAGGTTTTTTCAAATGATTTAAATTTTTTTCCAGTTTTTTTTATTTTTATTACTTTGAAAAAATTTTAAATTTTATATATATTAGTAAAAAAATATAATTTGAATTTTTCAACTTTTAAATTGAATATTTTGAAAATCATTTGGAATAATTCTTGTTGCATTCAGTTGCTTTAATTATTTTTAACTTAGTTTTGTAATTAAATGCACTACTACTCTTTTTTAAACATACGTATATAAGATTTATTAATGTTTCCCCTTTTTAAAATTTATCTTGGTTAATTATGTTATTTTTAATTTTGTAAAGCCATTAAATGATGTATTGTCCTATTTAGAATATTAAAAATATAAGATGTTAAACAGGCTAAAGAAATAAAGAAAAACAAAATGACATTTAATTTTTATTATAAAATTAAATTTAGTGACTGATGAAAACAAATAGAAAATTAATTCAGGAAATCTAGCAATTTCTAGAATTGTAAGAAATTGGTAATATAAACAAGTTTAAAAAATAATAAATATTATCAGAGATGAAAAGATTATATATTGTAGAAGTGTGATACAAATTTAATGGAATATTTATAAAAATAATAAAAATAGTATAAGAATATATTAATGGAAGTAACAGAAGATATAATTGAACTTTGATAATGAAAGTAATGATTAAAAAATAGAATTGCAACAAAAGAAAAATCTTAATACTCGTATGAAATTATTAAAAGAAATGAAAAAAAAAAATAATGATATTAGAGATGAGCATATGAAGGAAAATAAGGGATATAAGTTTAGTAATATATAAGTGGCACAATGAATAAGTGAAAAAAAAGATTACCTATTGAAGAAATAATGGGGATAAAAAGGAATTTGATTTGATATGTATTTTAAGAAATTATGCAAGATATGTTGAAAGAATCTTTTAGTGAGTAAAGAAAGAAAGATAGAAGAAAAAGAAATGGCTTTATGATCATATGAAAGGAAGATTTTATAAAATATTTGAATAACAAAATAAGGAATATAAAGCTCTGAGGATGTTGAGCTAGAATTGGTGTGTGAAATTTGCCTTCTAATAGATAACTAATAATAATAAAAAGTCATATGGTTAGTTGCTTAGAAAGTCATGTGATATTTTTAATAACCAAGTGATAGATTAATCACAACAGTTCCATTAGTTGTTTTTTTTTTGGTTTTATTCAATTGTGGATTCAGGAACCTTTATCTTATGTCACTCTATTAATGCATTCATGATTATTACTTACCATCAACTGTAACTGTAATTGTTGTATATACTGTACAACATTTATTTTATTTTTTAAAGTTCATTCTAGTTTTCAAGTTTTTAAAATTTTCAATTAAACTTTCAATATTTTAAAAAAATTCTTTCTTATCTCAATTTTTAGAAAAATGTTTTTAACTTACATTAAATATATATTTAGGTTTATTAATAAAAAATTAAAAAGAAAAAAACAACAATAAACAAACAAATTAAACTTATTTTAATCATAATAGAAAAAAATAATATTAATGAACAACAAAAAAAAGGCATTAAGACTGAATAAAAAATTTATTTAAAATTATTATTCTTTTAAACATTTTGAAATGTTTTTATTTCACTTGTTTTCATTTATCTAATAGACCTTTCAATTCAAGAAACGTTACAAAAATATTAATTGGTTGTTTATATATGCTATTTAATATGTAGCAAACGTTCTTATTTGAGAATGTCATTAAATAAAATAATTACCAAAAGTTTAAATTATTAAAATAAGTATAATCTCAAAATAATAATAATAACATATATATACTATTGCAACTGAAAGCAAGTATTAAAATGTAATTTTATGTTTGAACATTCATAGATTGATCAATTCTTAGAAATGCTATGGCCAAAAATCAATGAATCATTTTAGGTTTCCATATTACGTTATAATAATAATAACATGAAGGTTTCAGCTTTATATCATCTGCTTGTGCTTAATAAATTAATATATTTACATATTACGCTATGTAAATCAAAGTTTACCTTGTAAAACATGTTGTACCAATAAAGTTTAAACCTTTTTTTAAAAAAACAACAACGTAATTTTATGTTGAATTACTTCCATCATTAAAATATTTCTAGAAATATTCAAACTTTATTTTTGTTTTCCAAATACATTCAACTGCTAATAATAATACTCAAATTACTATACAGTACAATGTTTCTTCAGGATGTATTGTGTTTCCCTCTTCTTCAGATATTGCTGGCTAACCATTGTCAGTATTAGTATGGGATTTGAACCAATGATCTTTAAATGTATAAATAATATAAATGACACTCTAAGCAACTAGGTTAATTTTTTTAAATAATCCATAAATATTTCACATACTTATATATTAAAATTTTATATATTTATTTATGAGGGTCCTCGTGATTTTTCAATTTTTTCTTTTTAAGAGCAAAGATAAAATTAGTGCTTTATTTTCATTTTTCATATAAGTAGCTTCTTTAATTTTATTTTTTCCTCTCTGCCCAATTGAGCATATGTTCATTGGTACATGCATGATCTGATACTTTAGATACATCTTTTCTCTCCAATCATTTCTTGATATATTTAAATTATTTTTTGATAGCTAACTGATTTTAGTGATGTGTATTCTTCTACTTTTGCATAATATTTTATAGAAGTGGTTCTTGTTTTTCACAATCTTGCTTTTAAAAAGCAAAAATGAAAAAATCAAGAGGACCCTCATAGATAAATATATAAAATTTTTGATCAGTCTAGCTTCAGCTGGGAAAAAAAGATAATAATGCTACTTAAAACATGTTTTCTAATGATCTATGTATTATTATTAATAAATGAATGTATTTATAAAAGTATAAATTCAGTTTGATTTTTGTTTTAGAAATATTTAAAAATTAAATTAAATGATGGAACTAGTCTAACATATAATTACAAGTAAAATTCCAACATAAATTTCAGAAAAGATCAGGCATTAAAATGTATATACAAAAACAATTATTTTTAGCATTTAACTTTTTTTTTTTTTTACTAGAATGTCCTTGGTTTATGTATATAAATAAAAGTGAAAAACAATCTCAATAAGTTCACTGCAGACAAAGGTATCTTCAGAAAAAAGTAAGAAAAAATAATTACTATTTGCCAGGTTAGTGGAACATCATTTTAGCAATATTTTACTATTCTTCCAAAACATAAGCTTGTAGTTAAAACCTGTAGAGGTCCCTACTATCACATTTTTACGCCCACATTCTTGAGGTTACAGCCTTAATAAATATTATTTAGTTAAGAATAACTAATTCAAGCATAGATGTTAATGTACATATCTGCCACCACAAAGACCTGGGAATCAAGTCTGAGCTATATGAAGCTTAAGATATTTTTTCATCGTAAATAGACTTAGGATTTTTTTTTCGGATAGTTTTCCTGTAGCCAATCATCTAATCATTCCAATATTTATAGCAGATTATTTTTCACCTTTTCTATGCCACTTATTGTAAGCTCTAATAAATAGTAATAGATGCCAGATGATAGTGCTTATTAAATTCCTATCATGTGATATCCTAGTTTCAAGGTTATGGTTTTTCATCAATAAAGAGTTTTGGATCATGGACCAATGCAACTGGATCTTTAGGAACTAATGAACACTATCCTTCCAGCACTTATTTACCTCTCTGTTATATTATCAAGCTATCAGTCCAAGATAAAAAATATATAAATGTTTTCAATTTAAGTCAATTTGCTTGTATGGTCATATATATCTGAAATGAGTTCAGTTTCTATATATTACGTTGTCGCCAGATTTTAATAAGCAAGGGTATCTCTATTCTGTGGCCATGATTTATTATAAAATCAATAAAATATCACCTGACTACATCGCAAGACATTTGTTTACATAATGCTGTTATAGTAATATAATTTTCACCTTCTTATGTCAATCACTATAAGCTTTAGTAAATAATAATAGATGCCAGATAATAGTGTTTACAGCTAGTGGTAAAGAAAAAGTAAAAATTATGCTGCTATAACAGCAATATGTAAGCTAAAGTTATGTGATGGAGCCAAGTGATATTTTATTAGTTTGTAATAAATCCTAGTCACAGAGGAGAAGTCCCCTTAGTTATTAAAAACTAGAAACATCATAATATATAAAAACAGAACTATACAAGCAAGTTGACTTATATTGAAAACATTTATATGTTTTTTTTTTTTTTTAGTTTGGGTTTATAGCTTCATAATATAATGTGGAGGTAAATAATAGGTGCAAGAAGGAGAGTGCATTAGATCTTAAGAGCCACTAGCCAAAAATCCAAAGCTCCTCACTGACCAAAGCCATAAGTTTAAAACTGCTCTGGAGACATTGGATAGGATGCACAGAATATGGATTTAATAAGTATTATCATTTGACATCTATTATTACTTATTAAACTTACAATAAGTGATATAGAGAAGATTAAATTATACTACTATAACAGCAATATATAAGCTAAAGTCATGTGACGGAATCAGGTGATACTTTTATTGATAAATACATATATAGTTTATTATTAGTTACAGGATAAAAGCTGGATTAATTTAAGTCAGTGAGATAAGAATTACTGTTTTAATTTATTGTGGTCTTCATAACTGATGGAAATGTTATACATCTATGTTAAGGATATTGAATTTTTAGTTAAGAATATACTTTAATATTTAACAGAGCAAAACTCTCCATACAGTATTGCCACCTGTGCTAAACAGAGTAATCAATGGATGCCAGAAGGCTTGTGCATAAAATCCCTATCTAATGCCTACTCATCCAATATCCCCAGACTAGTTTCTGGCTTGTGGCCTTCGTCAGTGAGGAGCTTTGGATCTGAGAGCACTGCATCTAGATCTTAGGATCTAATGCAACCCTCTAGCAACCACCTTTTATCTCTACTTAACTACAAAACTATGAGAATGAAATTGAAAACAAAAAATATTTTCAATCTAAGCTCAATAGCTTAAATAGTCATATGGGTGCTGAACTCAGTTCAGCACCCATACATTTTGGTGTCTTTGGCTTTTACAACCATAGCCACCACTATCCTATTAGGCAGGATTGGTGTTAAACCATTAAGCATCACATGATCACATTTCCTATACTAGCACATTAATTATTGATAAACAGAGCAAAACTCTCCATACAGTATTGCCACCTGTGCTAAACAGAGTAATCAATGAATGCCAGAAGGCTTGTGCATAAAATCCCCATCTAATGCCTACTCATCCAATATCTCTAGACTAGTTTCTGGCTTGTGGCCTTCGTCAGTGAGGAGCCTTAAATTTGAGAGCACTGCACCTAGATCTTAGGATCTAATGCAACCCTCCAGCAGCCACCTTTTATCTCTACTTAACTACAAAACTATGAGTCTTAAATTGAAAACACTATAATATTTTCAATTCAAACTCATTAGCTTATATAGTCATATAGGTCTGAACTCAGTTCAGTACCCATACATTTTGGTGACTTTGGTTCTTTAATAACCATAGCCACCACTATCCTATTAGACAGGATTTGTTTTAAGCCAATAAACATCACATGATCACCATTTCTTCTGCTTGCTTTTAACTATTATTAAAAACAGGCAAAACTCTCTATACCTATATGACTATATAAGCTTAAGAGCTTGGATTGAAAATATTACAGTGTTTTCAATTTAAGACTCATAGTTTTGCAGTTAAGTAGAGATAAAGGCTGGCTGCTGGAGGGTTGCATTAGATCCTAAGATCTAGATGCAATACTCTCAGATTCAAGGCTCCTCACTGATGAAGATCACAAGCCAAAAACGAGTCTGGGGATATTGGATGAGTAGGTACTAGATGGGGATTTTATGCACAAGCCTTCTAGCACCTATTGATTATTCTGGCTTGCACTGAGTGGCAATATATATAGAGAGTTTTGTCTGTTTTAATAACAGTTAAAAGTAAGCATAAGAAATGGTGATCATGTGATGTTTATTGTTAACTCTAAAGTTTACAACTATGTAAGCATTGTGTCTCTAGGTGTATCTCTAAAAGTAAGTGCATTTATTCAAAATATGGATAAAACCAGTATTGTTAAATAACAAATAACAAATATAAATTTATTGATTATTTTATTTATTAAAATTAACAGAAATATCACTGTAAAGATTTTTTTTGTTGTTGTTTTATACAAAACACATAGCATACTTGCATTTCAGTAACTAATTGCATGAACTAATAGATCTAAGATCTAATTGGTTATATATATTTCTTCAATATCATAGCCGTATATATATATATATTAGTAAATATAAACTATTTTCAAATCATGAAATTGTGTTGAAGCATTTATATATATATTTGAAGGTTTTTCTATACTTTCATGTCCAAATGTATTAAAAAAACTTCTCACTTCGTGACAAACTTGAAATATTGTACTTATAGATAATCATTGATTTAATCTAATAGTACCAAGAATTTATGAGGAAATGTAATAATTTTTTCCAACGCATTGTAACAAATAGCTGCTGTACCATGTTCTTTGAAGAAAAAAAATGCGTGTATGTTATTATTAAAACAGGCAAAACTCGCTTTACGTATTGCCACTCAGTGCAAGTCAGAAATGGTGATCATGTGATGTTTATGTGTTATTATTCAAATAGTGGTTGGCTATGGAATGACGCCACAGCAAGCTCAACTGATATATTACACTTCACTTTCATTTGATGATTTATTACAGTATTTTAAAAATGTTGCATAATTTGTGGAAACCTTTCGTATGTATGCGTGGGTGGGTGATCAATGTATTGATTAAAAATGAAAAGGTTATATATTATATGCAGGCATGGTTTAAAAAAAAAAAAAGATGACAAAGAATAATTGGTATATGTGCTAATATTATACTAATTTTAACGTTGATAAATTAAGAGGAAGTATAAAATTATTATTTGAAGCTAATTATAAATTTTTTAAATTAGTATTTTTTAAGGTGCTTTTTTTTTTAAAAAAAAAAATCTTATGACTAATTTTCACATCTTTTTTGCTGTATATAACAGACAAACAGATGGATTAAAAGATAAATATAAAAAAAAGGAAATAACGATTATTTGATAAAATTCTGGAAAAAACGGTATTTAGAATTATCTATTGTTAAGGAATTAATTTAAATCTTCTTCATTCTCGTGGAAACCCCACCTTGGCATATAGAATCTATGAAAGTTATAATTTTTAAAAAAGTGCGTACAAGGAAATATTTAGTTTTTTTTTTTTCATTGATTCAATGTAGTCAAATGACGAATTGATTAAAGTACAAAAAAAAGATTTGATATATTTACGCATTTCAAAAATTCCATTTCAAAATTCTAATTTAAAATTTCCATCATTTGAAAATGAACATTGTGAAATAAAAACAAATGTTTTGGAATTAATATAATATTAGTCAACTATAATCAAGTAAAATAATTATAAAATTAAGTAATTAGGAAATTATATGATATTTAAACGCTTAAACAACTCCGTTGACCAAAACTAAGATTTTGTTTTTACTTTCTTCAGTAGGGAATTTATTCACGAATTTTCGGCTTTTGAATTCATGCTTCTATCATTGTGTTAAACTGCACGGGATGTCAATTATGATAAAACACTAGAAAGAGATAAAGCTTCATATTGCAAATTTTTATGCTAAATATCAAAGTGAATATTAAATGAAACTAAGATGAAAAATATGCGTAATTGCTTATTTTACTAACCTTCTAATCACGTTTATCATTGTCCAAAGCTATTTTTCTATTTCTTCAAGGTGATCGTAATGTTTAATGACTTAAAACTAGAACCAATAGAAGCCATCTTTGGAATTTCATTGCTGTCAAAAATAAACAAGAATAACAATAAATTATTTTTTTAGAACTGTGTGCAGTGAATAATTAATCAAAAATTAATAATACATATATGAGTATGCTTTAATGATTCTAATAATTGTAAATTTAAGGTAATCTATAACAGAAGTACAAATATAATACCATATATTCCTTATATAAACACTTTCAATGCAATTTAATATAATAGAATTTATTTCTCCTTGCTTATGGTTTCAACTATCCAGCTGTCATCATCAGAGCTAAAATATTCAAATATATATAACCATACAATTAATAAATTAATAACTTATCTATGCATACATACTTATAAACAATATACACCCTAAAAACAATATCCTATGTTATGAACTTTAAAATACATTTCATTTTGCAATGAACCCTAGAAGTATAATTTAGAACAAGAGTTAAATTTGAGTAAGTTTTATAACTTTTCAGAATAACATCCAGAAATGTCAGAAAATTATTATTGTATAAAATATTTTATAATTAAATAATTTTGATTTAAATATTAAAATATTTTGATTTGCATCATATAATAAAAGTAGAATTTTTGCATGCCCAATAGTTAGTAATACATGATTGTATGTATTTGTAGCATGTATGTACTATTATAATACTAGATATACAATCTATGATTATCTGTTACTTTTGGGAGGGACTAAAATTTAATTCCATTTTGGTCAGCACTGTTGTTTCAGTAATAATAAAATAAATGGTTCAGACAACAGAATCAATTTCACGCATATGTGAATTTTAAATAGGTTAATTTTATTTTTTGCATTAATCATGTTTTTGTTTTTTTTTCTGTGAAAGAGCAAAACATAGAAGTATATTGGTGAAGACTCTGGTGATTCAGTAGAAAAAAGTAGTAAAAATTCACTTTTAAATAAGATCATATTCTTAACTAATAAGAATAATATTAAGAAGAAACATATGATATTTGAAGAATCTTCAGATTAATTGCATGCTTAACTAACAGGTAAGTAAGATAAAGCTCTAGTGAGAATGTGTAAATCAAATATATCTAATTTACATACATTATAAATGTTACAAATAAAAAAAGAAGCATCATACAAAAAAAAAAAAAACAATGTGGATAAATTGACAATGACCCAGCCAAAGCAAACAGTTTAATCAGAAGCTTTGTCTTTTAAGATCATCAGTAAAAGATTCACATATGGACTATGTATGGAGTGTAATAATAATTTGTATTGTAGACTGCTTGCATATTCATGTTATTCAGTTTATTAATTTTCTTTTCTGGCTTTCTTCAAAATATGCCTGTAAAAAGTATTTCTATAGCTTGGAATATAGTTGAAACTAATATAAGATGAATTAATTCTAAACAACAACAATTTAGCCTTGTGTAATCGGTTTAATCATTTTTGTTCACTTTTTCTTTTTTTTAATTATGGAAACCAAATATTCTATAAGTTCTAAAATGGACTCTCAAATTTATTTTGCAAGTTTTGGCTACATTAAATTTTCAATACTTTCTATTTCTTCTAATGGTATTGTGATTTTTATTCATAATAAATCATTACTAAAAAATATTTAAAACTTTATACTTGGACCAGCACATATCAGTTATTATTTTCCATCGGCCATCTTTTATTACCTCTTTTAGTTATACTATTTATCAACCGATTAGTAAAATTAAATTAATTTTAATCACCAACTCTTATAGAGCAATATTAATTGTGATTTTAATTTGTCTTACATGAACTTTGATAGAAATTTAATGGATTCTGAAATCTTCTCAGATCTCTGTTTTTATACTAAAAAGCATTCCATCTTATTTGATCTGTTGAAAAATTAGTATTAATTTAAAAGTACAACCAGCATTTTTTTTTTGTTATTGTTGTTGTTGTTTTATAATAAAAGTGAACACTTTTAAAAATACATACTCTGAAAATAGTTCTTTCTGAGATATGTTATTTATTTTAATAAAACCAATATTTTGATTATAGATCTCAAGCCTACTCTCATTTATTAATATAATAATATCCATTATCAAATATTATACAGGGAAAAAAATCTCTGCTAGAATTGAATACAATCTATTATACATTGAAATATATCACCCCTAACATCTCTTTTGTTGACACAGTCATCTTTCTTAAGCAGAAATATAAGAAAACTGTTATTAAGAGAAATGGAATATAATTTTTTAAAAAGAATGGAACTATAAAGATTTAATAAAGTTTATCAACTGCATGAATTTGTCAAAATGCATTAAGAAAAATTTAGAAAATAGTATGCGCGCACACACACATATATTATAATGAGTTTCACACATATATTATAATGAGTTTGCCAATAGCTCTTAACAAGATTTTCAGAAGCTAGAAGCAGAAACCAGTCTGGGGTTGGGGATATTCTGAAAAGCTTATTAAGAACTATTAGCAAGCTCATTAGATAACATTTGTAATACAAGCTTGTTAAATTAGGTCATGTGACATATGACTATTTTTTTTGCAAATATATATAAACATTGATTCATTTTTAATATACTCAAATAAACAGTTGTTTTGACAATAGTTTGAGATTGTTGATTGTTATTTATATTAGGATTGCCTAAGTTTTAATTGAGTTCTAATTAATGGTTTTATATATATATATAACAATAAATATCATAAAATCTTTCAATCTGCATAAATACTTTTGGTTAATTCCTTAACCTTTCTCAACTTCCATTAAATTCAATAGTTTTTTAATTAATGGACATCTTATTTGTATTATATATATCCAGTAGTTAAAAAAAAAAAATTTGAATCCAAAGTCTGGCCAATCAATTTAGATGTGTGAGGCATGTGTTAAAAACTATACTTTTTAAAATTATTGAAAATGTTTATTTAAAAATAACTACTAAATACATTTATATTCAAATATAATGGCTCACTTTAGTGTCTATTAACCTATGACACTAGATTTGTTTTTTGTTTCTTTTATAACAAATAACATTATCTTTACTTTGCCTGATATAAAACTTCTCTTAAAGCAATAATGCATTAGTATTTTTGTAGCTATTTTAATATTTTTTTTTTAATCACATTTATTATTAAACATCTTTAGACCAAATGAAAAAATTGAATTAACAGTGTCTTTCTTATGCAAAGATAGACAAGGCTTACAATTCAAAAATATATAATAAATCTGTTACTTGCATAACATCAAGGCTTAAAAATGTGCTTATCTAGGATCTACCACTTTTTAAGATAGTCTTTACATATCTAGTGATTGAAGATTTGGAAAACCTGACATTCAAGATTATATTTGTTTTATTGAATTCAATATCCAGTTTTACTTTCTGTCCTCCAACAAATCTTCATAAGGTGAAACTGACATTTTTCCTTATCTTTTTTATTTTTATTTTATTTGCTTCTTTTATTTGTTTTGACTGTGTTTTTTTTTTTAATATCGATACTAAGAAATGTCAGTATAAAATAAAGTTTATGATAATTGGTCAAAATTGTGTTAAGAATAAAATATTAATTCAAATGACATAGAAGAATTCAATCATAAACGATTCCCATATACGATATTAAAAATCATGGATAGTAAGATAAATGCTGAGAGTTAATGTTGTCTTCATGACATCAAATAATATAAATAACAGTTATATAGTAGTATGTTTTTTGTTCTATTTACATCATCTTTGATTTACAATTTAGTTTATATTCTTATTCATTTTACTGTACATATAAGAATTAGCAAGACATTGATCATAATCAAATGGTGAGTCGCTAAAAAATCTTGTGTGGATCTCTAAATTCAAACAAAATATTGTAATTTTTCCAATAATTATCAAAATATATTTTAAAGCAAATTCAAATTATCTATTCAAATTGATTTGGAAGAAAAATAATTAATTCATATTCATAAGTTCCTTTTTTAAAAAAATGTGTTTAAGTCATCATCATCATCAACAACAACTATTATCAATCCACTGCAGGATGAAGGTCTCTCCAAGTTCAATCCAACTTCTCTGATCTTTAGTTTCTTTTCTCCACATCACCCCTGCACACTTTCTTATTTTATTCATCCATCTCACATGTGGTCTCTTTCTGTGTCTTTTACAATCTCTTGGAATCCAGTTTAAGATTTCAATTGTCCATCTATTATCATCTCTTCTAGCAATATGTCCAGCCCAACTCCACTTCAGTCTTTTAATTTTTTTAATGAGGTAAGTAATTGTTGATATATATATATATATACATATATTGTAACCGGACCACCATACAACCCTTTTATTACTTCAGTTGTAACAATTTCCTGATGAGCATGTTGCAGGAAGGAACTATCAATTGGCATTACCCAATGCAGATGTTACCCCCCCTACAACAATATTTCCTGCTCATCAGGGGATGTAGCACCATAGAGGCTGGAAGCATCTAAACATTTATATGTTTGGTTTTCCAAACGGCACCACTAGAGTTCCATCTCACTACAATCTGACTTATCTAGGTCTAGTTATGCCAGACGTAGCTCAGGAGCATGAGATTCTCATGAACAAATGCAATGACTGATGAGTGATGCAATAAAAACAAAATAGAATTGAACAACTGGATAACTAAGATTAATTTTAAGTAACAATAAATTTATTTAACAAATTAATTTGCAAGTTCTTCTAATAAAGTTCCTTCATATCCATGTAAAGATTCATTGTTTTATTCATTTCTGGTCCATTGGGTTTCTTTGGTATACTTCAGTATGACTTAAAGAATGTAACTTGTTGAGAGTATAATAAAGTCCTTTCATAGTTCTTTTAACAACTTACATCTTTAGTTACATAATTAATTCACAGAGAGGAATGTGTCAAAGTGAGATAACAGAGAGAGAGAGTAATGAAGACAACTGATAGCATCTGATGCAGAGTTCCACTTAATTTAACAAATATTTTGTTTGCAGTTCACTGTGTATCTTAGTATACATTCAATAATAGTACAATAGGAATTAGAGAATGCAATTTCTTTAACAATTTACCTTTGGTGTCTCATTCAGAGTTCCAGTTAATCTTAAGTTATTTTATTTGCAGTCCATTAGTATTTCATTAAATTTATTAAATCCAGTAATGTGGTTTAAATTACTCCCACGAAATCAATATTCAGGTAAGCATTAAGCATTTGTAATTTTACATTAATATGCAGATAAGCATTTAGAGTCCATATAGTATTCCATTACATTTAACTAATGTGGTTTAAATTACTCCCACAAAATCAACATTCAGGTAAGCATTAAACATTTGTAATTTTACATTAATATGCAGATAAGCATTTAGAGTCTATATTATATTTCATTAAATTTATCAAAACCAGTAATGTGGTTTAAATTACTTCCACAAAATCAACATTCAGGTAAGCATTAAGCATTTGTAATTTTACCTTAATATGCAGATAAGCATTTAGAGTCTATATAATATTTCATTATATTTAACTAATGTGGTTTAAATTACTCCCACAAAATCAATATTCAGGTAAGCATTAAGTATTTTCATTTATACTTTATCACGAATAAGTGATTTTCATAACTTTAGTTACATTCATAATTTTCCAGTAACAAACGTATTTTTTATGCAGCTACATTTATTAATAATTCTTTTTTTTATATTTATAATAAAGATGTTTGGTTTGTCTTTTAGAACATGTATAATTTTAGTTTAAGAAATACGTTTTGTTTATCTTTTAAAAACACATATAATTTTAGTTTAAGAAATACGTTTTGTCTTGTCTTTTAAAAAACATATATCGAATATTTTTATAAATCATTACCTTCATTTATCCAGTTGTCGCTTCAAAAAGGGGTCATCGCATTTCAGCTGAATGGTATTATTTCCTTTCTATGATGTCTATCCAGGCAAATCTAGAAAAATCATGGCTTAGAATGAAGAGGTAAAGCTGTTACATTAGCCCTCCATCGTTATGTTTTCGTTAATAATGTTTTCTTTTTCCATTATTAACAGTAGTTGTAAAGGTTATATTCCACGGTGACGAAAGTCAGAGTTGAGTAACACTTAAATAAGAATTTTAACTTTTTAATTCTTCACTTTTCTTACTATCTTTTTCTCAAAAAAAAATCTTCTTTAAACATACACTTTAAAAATCCAATCTAATCTGCCTCTGAACTTCCAACTTGACTATTTATATTTCATTCTTGGACTGATTAAACAGCCTTTTCCCCCAGCTCATTGGCTATTCTTTTTAGCAGTAGAAGACCGTTTTTAATTATCTGGCTATGTGTTTTCGAATTCCAATTAATTTTACATTTCTTTGCCTAAAGGCATTGGCTTAACACCTAAGTTATTTTGCCTTACAAATTATTTTTCTGCAATACAAAATAAACTTATCTTTTTTTAATGTTTAAATATATTTTTTTCTTTTTTACTTTATTGAGTTCCTTTTTTTTTTGATTGATGAATTTTAATAAAGAAATATTTATACTTTCTTTTAATTGTAGATTTAACGTATTTGTTGTGTCTTTTTTATTTTTAATTTGACCAAATTAACTTTCTTTTTTCATTGCTGTCAATTTTCATGATTCCTTTGTTTCTTTAAATTTTTAGTTTTCCTCAACCATTATTAAGTCTTTTCTTTTCTAACAACAAATCATGTCGGTATTTTTAAATGAGGGGGGGGGGATCTTTTGAATATATATGCATGGAACAGTATACCTGTTTCATTACCCCCCACGAAATTTTGGGATGAAATCGCCTGGAAGTACGATTTTATTCCACATATTATACACTTCATCTCTCATTACTGCATCTCCATTGGTTTTAGATGTGCTGATGAAATAGGTAAGATGAGCTGGAAAAGTGAATACATGAACTGTAGCCTCCAATGCCAGAATAAGTAGATGGCCAAGCACAAACTACCAGTACACACTGCCCCATGATGTCACGAGAAAATATCTCATTTTTAAGCACTACCTCTCTTGTACCTAGAAGGATCATCCAACTAAGAGCAGGAGCCAGAGGAAAAAAAACACAATTTGGCACTTAGCCAACCCTGCTCAGCTTCTGTGAGTCTTAGGGGCTATCATTTGGTCTATTCATGAGACCAAGGCCTATACATGAGGCCTATATATACACATTGCTGGACTACTCTCAGAGCACAACATCCAGGTCTGGATAGTGCCAAGCATATACTTTGGAGCATCATAAACACAATGCATCCAAGCCACTTTGCTCAATCATCCACCCACCTCAACATGAAAAACACAAGTTCATGCATCACTACATCACACTCACAAACTGTTTCAATCAGCTTTCTCTATTTTATTGTTCTGTATTGTAACTACAGCTTGGTTTAGGAGACTGAGGATCATGATCAGTTCTCCTATCACATCTTTCTTTGTTTTGAGTTGATACACTTCTGTTTTGTTCTATTTTTGGGCGTTTTTAAGGCCGTACATCATCATGATGGCTTGCATTTCTAGCCACACTTTCTAGCAGGTTATGATCACTATTTGATCTTCTTATAACTCAGATTTGATAAGGGCTCTGCATGTTGCCTGTTGAATATCTTCTTTGCCTTTTCCACGGTGGTGTCTGATTTCTTTGGTGCTGATACCATGGTGGTGGGTCATAGTTGCTATATTGCCGAGGAGGTGTTTTCCTTTTGTATCTGATGGCTCCTATTCTAGGCCATCATCTCTTCTATAAGGAGGTTTGTTTTGTGGTTGCTTTGCCCCTCTTTCCTTGGCTGCTGATACACCACAGCTATCGTAGGCTGTTAATAGTTCAGCAACCTGCTCAATAGATTGACGATCAGTCCCAATCAGCATTCTTTCTATGTAACTTGGGAAGCTGTGCTGTATCAATCTAATAATCTGGAGTTCAGATAGAGGGTCAGAGGTCAAGGCTCTCAACCTAGCCACCTGTCTTCTAAAGAAGGGTGTATAAGGCTCTACAGGTGGACATTTCTCCTGGGAAACCTTATATTTAATTCCCTCCTGATAATCATCGCTCCAGTAACAGTTCATTAGTGCTCCTTTAAACTCATCATAATTTGTAGGTTGGGTAAACAGTGAATCCCACCATGCTTGTGCTGCACCTTGGAGATGACTACATGCTATTGTCAGTTTTGCCTCTTCTGTCAATACATTAATACTAAAGTATCTCTCCAAACTTTTTACATATTCTATAGGTGCTTCATTACAGCTCCCTGAAAAAGTTCTGATTTTTAAAAACTGGTTTACAATTCCAGATATTTGGTTGGTTATAGGGACTTCATGAATAACTTGGTAATTCTCTTTCATTTGACTTTCTTTTGGGACTGTTTCTGCCTTTTCTTGTTTAGGCAATGTATTACTATTTTTTATTTCTATCTCTTTCATCTGGGTGGTCAATATATCCACCTTCTCCTGCATGGATTCTTGCATTCTTATTATTTTCATATCTCATGGCCTCACATATCTGGGTCATTTTAATTTCTTGCACTATTAATGAGCTTTTTACTTCCTCCATCACTTCCTCCTTAATTTTTAATATTTTGTTAGTCATCTCTTTTATTAACTGGTCAAACTTTTCATTTTGGCTTTCAGTTATTTCTCTGATTTGTTCTTTCAATTCTCTTTTGTCTTCTTCTCTCTGTTTGTCCCTTTTCTTGTTGTCTTCTTCTCTCTGTTCATCTCTTTTCTTGTTGTCTTTTTCTCTGTGTTTACTACGTTCATTTTTCTCTTCCTCTCTTTTCTTGTTGTCTTCTTTTCTCTGTTTGTCTCTTTTCTTGTCTTTTTCTCTTTTCTTGTTGTTTTCTTCTCTCTGTTCTTTCTGTTCTTTGTTATTTTCTTTTATCATTTCCATTAACTGGGCTAACATGGACATCTCCCCTGTTTTCTGTGATTGCTTTTGATCATCCGCTTTGTCTTCTTGTTTAGCTTCTTTCTCTGAAAGGTTGTCTATACTTTCTGTATTCATCATCTTTTTTGCTTTTGATCTGGTTATCATCAATTTTTTTTAAAATTTTATTTGTACTTTTTATTTCAATTTTGATAAGCTTCCCTCTCCATCCACACTATGATTTAACTCCATATTCTTTGAAATGCCTGTTTTATTCTCTATGCCATTCATTTTTGTGTTGTTTTTCTTTTAAACTTTTATTTTTCCACTCTTCTTGAATAAATCACATCACTGCATCATATGCACTGTTCATATCACAGAATCGTGATCTGCTTATGCCTATGGGTAGGCTAGCTAGATAAGGCCTCACAGTAGGGCAACAAATGTAACTGGACCACCATACAACCCTTTTATTACTTCAGTTGTAACAATTTCCTGATGGCATTACCCAATGCAGATGTTAACCCCACCTACAACAATATTTCCTGCTCATCAGAGGATGTAGCACCATAGAGGCTGGAAGCATCTAGACATTTATATGTTTGGTTTTCCAAATGGCACCACTAGAGTTCCATCTAGGCCTAGTTATTCCAGACATAGCTGAGGAGGCATGAGATTCTCATGAACAAATGCAATGACTGATGAGTAATGCAATAAAAACAAAATAGAATTGAACAACTGGATAACTAAGATTAATTTTAAGTAACAATAAATTTATTTAACAAATTAATTTGCAAGTTCTTCTAATAAAGTTCCTTCATATCCATGTGAAGATTCAATCTGGTCCATTGGGTTTCTTTGGTATACTTCAGTATGACTTAAAGAATGTAACTTGTTGAGAGTATAATAAAGTTCTTTCATAGTTCTTTTAACAACTTACATCTTTAGTTACATAATGAATTCACAGAGAGGAATGTGTCAAATTGAGATAACAGAGAGAGTAATGAAGACAACTGATAGCATCTGATGCAGAGTTCCACTTAATGTAACAAATATTTTGTTTGCAGTCCACTGTGTATCTTAGTATACATTCAATAATAGTATAATAGGAATTAGAGAATGCAAGTTATTTAACAATTTACCTTTGGTGTCTCATTCAGAGTTCCAGTTAACCTTAAGTTATTTTATTTGCAGTCCATTAGTATTTCATTAAATTTATTAAATCCAGTAATGTGGTTTAAATTACTCCCACGAAATCAATATTCAGGTAAGCATTAAGCATTTGTAATTTTACATTAATATGCAGATAAGCATTTAGAGTCCATATAGTATTCCATTACATTTAACTAATGTGGTTTAAATTACTCCCACAAAATCAACATTCAGGTAAGCATTAAACATTTGTAATTTTACATTAATATGCAGATAAGCATTTAGAGTCCATATTATATTTCATTAAATTTATTAAATCCAGTAATGTGGTTTAAATTACTCCCACAAAATCAACATTCAGGTAAGCATTAAGCATTTGTAATTTTACCTTAATATGCAGATAAGCATTTAGAGTCCATATAATATTTCATTACATTTAACTAATGTGGTTTAAATTACTCCCACAAAATCAATATTCAGGTAAGCATTAAGCATTTTCATTTATACTTTATCACGAATAAGTGATTTTCATAACTTTAGTTTCATTCATAATTTTCCAGTAACAAACGTATTTTCATGCAGCTACATTTATTAATAATTCTTTTTTTTATATTTATAATAAAGATGTTTGTTTGTCTTTTAGAACATGTATAATTTTAGTTTAAGAAATACGTTTTGTTTTAGTTTTCCTCAACCATTATTAAGTCTTTTCTTTTCTAACAACAAATCATGCCAGTATTTTTAAATGAGGGGGGGGATCTTTTGAATATATATGCATGGAACAGTATACCTGTTTCAATATATATATATATAAGTTCTCAATGAATATCATTCAATTGCCAATATCTTTGTTTTAATGTATAGCCTGAAATATTTACTGAAATAGTGTAACAGATTATGTATTAATTTCTTATTTGTTATGATAGAGATCTAGTATTTAATATGTTATCATAGTAAAGTTACTATTTTTTATATTTTTTAAAAGAAGTACAATATCTTTGAAACAAATAAAAAAAGAAAAACATTTTAGAATCATGCATAAAAATTGTATCTAGGTTATTCATTAAAAGGTGAATTAAAAGAACTTAAGTCACAACTAACTGAACACCAACTGTTTTTTATTTATTTATTAAACCCTATAATTAAATCTCAGGCTGCTTTGTATCAATTTAATCATATATTATCAAAACTTTTGCAGATGTAGAAATTATAATGAAGCATTTGCAGATAACAGCAATTCATATTTGATTCTTTGAACAATAAAATTATTTATGCAATTAAAGATATTCAAATGTATATATCAGTAATAATGTTTAGCTTTGCCTTTTTTTTTTTTTATAAATTCAGCGTTATAATCAATATTTTTCAGCACTATATTTTTATAAAATATATTTTAAGGATATGCTTGTGAAAGAAGAATTATTAATAATATTATTTTTAAAGAAGAAAACACAAGATAAAGATGTTTTATGGAAAAAAATTTTTCCAGTTTATAAATATGTGTTGATGACTGCATTGTCGATGACAGAGAAAATCAATGGATTTCTGCATGCCAGGGATAAATTCTGAATGTGTGTATTACATTACAGAAAATATTAAAAAATTGTGAACTCTATTTCTGTAAAAATTATTTAAGAAAGAACTCTTAAATCTCAATTAAAATAAAATAAGTATGATTATTACATCATGTAGATAATTCATTGGTTAAATCACTATATTTTTGTCAATATTCAGATATTTCCTATAAGAGATAAAAGTTTTTTTTTTTTTTTTCCGAGTTAAGAAATGAAGCTATATTAACTTGGTAATCATGTTTGATTGATTTAGATTTAGTTTTCATTGCAGAGATAAGTATCTTTTTTTCCTTCTTATGTGTCATAGCATCAGCCAGGAAGCGAACCCACTAATCCGGGACAACTGCTTAATGAATTAAATTTAAAATTTGTGCAGATAAAACAAAACAATAGCTGAAATTTTTAATATATCAATACTTTCAAAAACAGGTTAAAGCTGTTATCTTTTCAATTGCTGAAGAATGAACTGAAATTTTTCAAAAATATTTCTGACAGATTGTCAAAAAATACAAGTACATTTAACAGTTCCAATACTACAAATTACTTTTGGAATATGATAGATGAATAAAAGTTACTTAATTTTAAAAAGGTTGCATTTAATCTAACATTAATTCTTTGGCACATTCTATTTATGTGAATATGTATTTTATATGTTAAATATAATTAAGATAAAATATTGCTCCTATCTCGGAGCCAATTCAAGACCAAGGGACAGTATGCGATGCAAATCTTTTTTGACAACTTATTAAATAAACTTTTGTGTTCCCATTTTAAATTTCTATTTGATAATGGGCTTTTTTTGTTAATGAATACATTATTTTATCATATGAGGTAATTATTACTATTATTACACTGTAATAAATACACTGTGGAGCATGAGAAGAAAATTAAAAGTAACTTGGATTGCAAAAGTCTACCCAGACATGTTATAGATCTCTTTCAACCATGGAATGTATTGCTAGCAGGGCCAAATGACAAAAATATAAAATTGTAATACCAGTATTAATTGAATAAAATAAATCGATCAAATCATATCTGTACCATTCTGCAATCGTCAGAATCCATTAAATCATTGATTTTTCATATAAACCCAGTATTAATTGAATAAAATAATTTTTTTTTAACAAAAATGAGATAATAAAATCAAATAGTATGAAGAGAGGAGATGACATCAGGGAACTGTTTTATTTATTTATTTTTGCCTACAGTATTTTTTCAATTCTATTTAATGCTTAATACCTGCCATTGTCACTTTACTGTCTTCCTGGAGAAATTTCAAGCTCTAAAATTTCAATTTTTCCATTCATACTATTTTATACATAAAGATTGTAAAAGACCCAGAAAGAGACCACATGTTAGATGGATGGATGAAATAAGAAAGTGTGCAGGGGTGGTGTGGAAAAGAAAAGCTAAAGATCAGAGAAGATGGATTGAACTTGGAGAGACCTTCATCCTGCAGTGGATTGATAATGGTTAATGATGATGACTATTTTATGTTTTTTTTCTTTCTATTTTTTTGTTTTAAACATCCAGTCCATTGTCTGCCTCTACAATCTATTTATATGTATATTTATATCAAATCAATTGCTTTCTTATTTAATATTTTCATTTCAATCTTTATCAACCTGTGATAATCCATTCAAAATCATGATTATAATCAAGTGTTACTGTTTGGTCATAGTATCTATTGGCAAATTATACAACCTAACTCGGGAAAGAAAAGTTGATGCATTTTTCAACTCATTCATCTCAAAAACTATTTTCTTTTATTTTTTTATAATTACTGTATTCTTTAGATTTTAAATTTGTATAGTAAAAGCTTTGATTAATTTTCATGTATATTTCTGTATTTTTGTCACATTTGTATTTCAAAATAATAGTTATGCAGCCTGATGTTATTCTTCTATAATTCCAATTATGCTAGCCTGAATCCTATTTGAATAAAAGTGAGGATTGATTGTTATAGTCGTTTTCTACAAATTTATTAAATGACACGAATTATTACTAATTTAAAATTCCATTTATTATTTTTTTAAAAAAAATCTATGATCCATTAAAGTACCTGCTGCTAGAACTTGCATCCTTAAAGACAACTTACTATACATATTACAGGATTTTTTTTAATTTAAAGACCAAAGGTTATTTATGTCTTAAATTAATTAACTCATTAAAAGTCAAAATATATATCTATTTCTTAACATTTTAAACTAGAAAGTAAGATTTTAATTTTTGATGAATCTACTCACATTCACGGCTAATAAAACATTAATCAAGAAAGCATTCGAGCATCATTTGGACCAATGATCAGAAAAATTGCATACAGGCAAAAATAGCAAAGTTAAATGAAAAAATATGTAATTGATCAGTATTGTAGCTAAGTATAATGCTAATTTATGATCTTAAGATAATGATCAATTGTGGATTCAAAGATCAGTAAAGGTAAAACAGCTTTTATATAACTTATTACAAGTCAAAGGCCTCTCCTACATTTCTCATAAAATAATTAGTGGGGTCTATTCATTAGGCTTGCCAATTAATGTTTGGTGAGAGTTTGAGTGGTTTTCCATCCTTGTTTTATTTTCTATCTAAGATTAGGTATTATGTATTTGCCAAACAATTTTGAATAGTTTTCTGAGTTCTTTTTTTTTTAATGTGTCGAAGCATCAAAGCATCGGCAGAAAGCAAGTTGATTATAGATCAGTTACGTAAAAGAAAAATCCTAAATTGTTGATAAAATATTCAAGCATACTCATCTCCAGATTTGAATTCAGGTCATATGCTTACCAGATAGACTTAAAATGTAATAACATTTCAAGAACATTTTTTAATGTTTGAGAATGTGGATGTTATTTTTGTTTTAAATATAATAGTTGCCATTTTATAATGTTTGTTTTTCTACTCATACAAACTATCAATTAAAATATTAATTGACAATAATTGCTATTATTCTGATCTATTATTACATCAAGACTCTTTAAAAGTATTCCTATTATTTATAATGTATGTGGTTTATATTATTTTTCATCAATGTATACAATTAAAATAGATTTAGTTATTGATCTAAATATAGGGGATGTGAACTCAGACTTTCAAGCCCCCTTCAACTATCCACACTATATCACTGATATATGATGAGTGCTGGTTCAGTATGAAATATGTATATTAAAACAGGCAAAATTCTACATACAGTAGTGCCACTCAGTGCAAGCCAGAGTAATCAATGGATGCCAGAAGGCTTGTGCAAAAAATCCTATATAGTGCCTAGTTATCCAATATCCACAGACTAGTTTCTGGCTTGTGGTCTTCATCAGTGAGGCACCTTGGATTTGAGAGCACTGCACCTAGAGCTTAGATCTAATAAAAATGTTGATCATGTGATGTTTAGTGCTTAAATACATTTATTGGTGATTATTTATATTTTCTTCATGTGTATAGTCATGTGTATCAGTGATTTGAGATAGTGTGGTTAGTTGAAGGGTGGCTGAAAGTCTTAGTTCAAATCCCCTATATTTACAATTAAGCTTCATGTATATAAAGAATGCCTGTATTTTAAATATTTAGTTATTGATCTATGGCTTTACTTAGTTCTACTAATGTTGCAACATGCTAAGTTCTCTTTTTAAAGGCAAATCTGGATAGAAGATTCTAGGCCAAGGAGTCACAATCTACATAAATTTAATAACGTTTTCAATCATTATATTTTTTTGAGATTATCTGTTTGATTTTTTCAGATTATTATTATTTTTAATTCTGAGTTGTATACATTTATTTCTCTACTGTCATATATTTAATATTCTCACAGTTCAATCATAATTAGTGAAAAATAAATTTTATAACTTGATTATAATTAGATTATACTATTGTTGATTTTCCTGGCTATTTAAAAAAACAAAACAAATGTTCCTGTCATCTTATTGTATATTCAGATATTTTCATGATGTTTGTCTTTTTTCTTTCAATATCTTTGATCTTTATATGCTTTTGCGATTAATGTAATTATTTCATAATATGAGTAAATTATCACGTTCTAAAACTAACTTTTGTGTTTCTTATGAAAATTAGATTTATTGTGATCCATTTTCTTGATGACTGTATTATTTCTAAAAAAATTTACCAATACTACTGCTTGAAAGCATCACATGATCACCATTTCTTATGCTTGCTCATAACTGTTATTAAAATGGGAAAAACTCTCCATACAGTAGTACCACTCAGTGCAAGCCAGAGTAGTCAACGGCTCCTCACTGATGAAAACCACAAACTAGAAACTAGTCTGGGGATATTGGATGAGTAGGCACTAGATAGGGATTTTATGCACAAGCCTTCTGGCATCCATTGATTACTCTGGCTTGCACTGAGTGGCACTACTGTATGGAGAGTTTTGCCTGTTTTAATGTTTGAAAGCAGCGATCGTTTTTTTATATCCTGCCTTTTCACTCCACAATCTTTAACACTACAATGTATAAATAAATAGTCAATCAAACAAGATTGAAATAAACAACTATTAATAACTATATTTAAATATAGTTAATAATAGTTGTTTATTTCAATCTATCTTGAAAAAGGTCTCAATGGAGATGAATGTCGGTTTGATAAATATTTAAATATAGTTATTAATAGTTGTTTATTTCAATCTTGTTTGATTGATTATTTATTTATGTATTTTGACAACATTATGGACAAATAAATTATATTGGATATTTGACCATTATAATGACACTACAATGTTTTAACTTCTAATTTTAAAGATAAGTTGTTGTTGTTGTTTTTTTGCATAGAAATTTTTTTTCTAGATGCTTTTTTATAAATCTACCAGGTGTTAGTTTATACCATTTCTCTTGACTGCGTATTAAATTTGAAAATATATTTTTTTATTTTAATCTTCAACTTCTCATTTAATACAAATATACAATTTTATCTTTTATTTTTTTAAATATTATTAATTTTACTGTCCAGAAATTTAAAGACACAATCATATGAGAGGATTTTTTATTCTATTTATTATAATTTGGAATTTTTTTCCATTCTGACTATATTAAAGGAATTCTCTTAACATTTTCATGACTGCCAAAACTTAATTTTTTAAGCGCGAATTATGATATTCTTTTAAGTAGAAGAAATACTTATTTTTGATATAAATTTGCAACATTTTTAAGTTTTTATTGAAAAAGAAAAATAGCTGGGAAAACTAATCAGGCAAACTTCTATATTCCTTTATTTTAATATAATTTCGTAAAAAAAAAAAAAATACCAATTATTATTTTCTTTTAAAACTTGTTTTTTATTTGAAACAAAAACATCATATTGTTATATCTTCTTCCAACATTTCAATCATTGTTAATAAATTCCCTTATCCATTTTATGTAAAATCCCCACCTTGTCATTCATTTTATAATATCTATCCAAGCGAAATAATATCTCTATAATATAAATCCTCTTCCTTTAAATATTTGATACATAATATAAACTATATATACTTTCATATAATTTTGCAAAAGGAAAAAAACCCACTTTTTTTCGTTTAAAACCTTTTTTTTTATTTGAATTAAAACATATTGTCGCATCTTTTCCCAACATTTCAATCATGGTCATTTTCAAGAATATATCATATTCCTTCTTTATTCCTTCTTGTATAAGATATTATATCTTTGTTTTCTTTCACCTTTCCATACAAATAGATGTTTTATAATCATATCTCTATCACACAAAATGTCTACTTTCCAAATTTGATCCATAATAAATTTTAAATATACTTTTATATAACTTCCACAAAACACACATTTTTTAACTTAAAACTTGTTTTTTATTTGAATTAAAAACTTCGTATTATTTGGAAAAAAGTAGGATCTTATTTATGCAAAAAGAAATAAGAAAATTTAATAAATACGTAAAAATGATTATAAAAAAGTGATCGAAATGTTGAACAAATGACAATATGATTCTTTTGGTTTCAAGTAAAAAGCAAGATTGAAAAAAGTGATTATTTTTTATAATAGAAATATGAATAAACTTTTATATAAACATTATACAATGAAATTAGTAATTATAAATAAGTAACCTCAAAATTGAGTATTTAGAAGGGTTGTGTGATATTCAAATACTAGAAATGACTCGATATCGATTCAGAAATGGCAGTTCTTGAGTCCTATTAGTATTTAATGTTTAACTTTTCACTAACATATGCATTTTTAAAAGTCTTTATAATGGAGAGGGGATTTAAATGACTTGCTAAATTATTTTTCATTTGGAAAAGAAATCAAAGAAGTCAGATTTATGGAACTTCATTTTATATATTAAATAAAGATAATTTTATGGTATCTTAATATTTTTCATTCAATTCCTAATAGTGTTACTCATTAAAATTTATGATATAGATATGAGTTAACATTTTCATAACTTTCTTTCATAGTTTAAGTCTAGAGCAGAGTTGGAATTGTTCAAATAATCAATAAGTTTATATATAAAGTCAAAATTTTTTTCAGTCAACATACATTTATTGCAATTACAACTACTTATTATTATTTTTTTTTCAAGTGTCATAGCATCTGCTGGAACGCAAACCCGCAACCCGGGCAAGTGCTTGTAGTCAGTTGCACTGACCTCTCGACCACCAATGCAAGACTACAACTACTTATTTAATGGTGATTGCTTATAACATTGCCATTTTAAAATCATACTCTCTTATTTTTTGTTTTAAATTTCCACAATTTTAGTTTACATAGCACAAAGATAAAATATGTTACCATAATTGTGACATAGTATAGAAATCATTAATGCTGAGAAATTATGGCTAGTACTATTATAGCATCTGATCTATTTTCCAGATGGAGGCATAAAGTACATATCAATGATTAAAAATTTAAGAAATAAAATCTACATATTTATTGCTGAATTTATGATAATAAAAGTATTAAATAAATGAATAAAATAATCACACTCGTGGAAAATCTTTTTTTAAAGTTTGAATTCACATATTTATTTTATTAGAATAGTAATAATAATCATACCTTATCTCTCTTTAAATTCTTATAATTCATTAATACAGTTACTGCTCATCTTATTTTAGAAATGTTAACTTCACCTTTAATCTTTTAATATTTAATTACATTTTTTTTTCTCATGTGTCATAGCATCAGCCGGGAAGCGAACTCGCTAACCCTGGACAAGTACTTGGAAAGTAGCTGTTGCTGACCTCTAGACCACCAGTGCTTGACATTTAATTACATATTTAAAATAAAATTTTATTTTGTTTATAACTATAGGTTTTTATTTTGTTTGTAAATTTGTATTAAAAGTATTAACATTTACTAAGATAATTAAATCAGAAAAAAAATTATCACAAGCAAACATGCTAATTTAATTTCTTTCTTCTTTATAACAAATTAATGATTAAATACAATTATTATTCCTTTATAAAAAATCTGATATCTAGATGTAATGAATGATAACACTGACTTTTTTTCATGTATTTATTTAATATGCTTCTTGCCTTAAATTCAATAAATCTTATTTATATGTTTTTTCTTTGGTGATATGATGGGATACACTATGGCTTCTCCTTTCTCAAAGTCATGAATCTCTCAGTGACTATGCCCAAAGAAACTATGTGTCTCCATCTAGTGGCCAAATTTATGGTATATCAATACCTTATTATCATTATTACAACATAGAAATTAAAAAATTAAGAATGTAAAAATTTTAAAAGTACTTTTATACTTATCCATGACTTTTGATAGACAAGATCTAATATTGATGTTTCAATGACAGTTGTATCACATTCTTCATAGAATTGTAATTAAAACCATATACATTATAAAATATCATGTTTGTGATAGTTCATGCCAATAATAAATAAAAAAGAGAAAATGTTTGTCTATTTTATTTTTTACTTAATAACTTTTTACAGTATTCAAAATGATATGTAAAGGATATCATTTTTTTAACAAAGCTAAAAACAACAAATATTAGACCATAACAAATTGTTTTCTTAAAATGTGTTAATAATAATAAGTTAAAATTAGAAAGTGCAAATATATATTAGCAGTAGCATGTTATATATAGAGTAAGTTAAAAACAAACTCTTATGAAGCTTCAAAAATACCCTCAACCTCAGACCGCGGTTTCTGCCTCTAGCGTCATCAGTGAGGTGCTAGGGAATAAAAATACTAGCATATGAAATGATGATCATGTGATGTTTTGTTGGCAAATATATATCATTATCTAATAAAGAAAAGAAATGAGATAATATCCATGTAAATAGAGATAACCTTTTAACCATATTTATATGCCTATAATTTGTATGCATACCCATATACAACAACTACTGATTAATATAGTAATGAAAACCTGAAAAATAATTTTGAGCTAATAATTCATCAGATTTTCCATAAATTTTGCTATCTTGTGGGAAAGTTATTCTTAAAAGGGCTATAATTAAGAGTGATATTTGCTTAAGGGTAGAAGACAAATCTCTAATGTGCCAGTATTGTGATGTACTATTGTAATAATATTGGTCTATAAATAAGTATCCATCTATTATTAACAAGAGAGTAAATAACAAAACATAAATTGAAAAAAATTTCATCAATTGGGAATTTATTAGTCTGGTGAGTAATATCTACTCTATTATTCCTAAAGTCTTTGTGATGCTTTAAGTCTTGGAATGGGCTATTTAATAATGTTTTTTCACACTTACATTATTTGTTTAAATCTCAACTTACTAACTCTTTTCAACAAACTGTAATTCTTAAACACTCATTGATTTTGAGTTTGATTGAAAAGGTAACCAATTAATAATATAAACTAATTAATAGCACTGAACTAGCTTTTGTCAAAACCCTGCCATAAACATAGTGCTGAATAAAATTATGCAGTATAGGTATACTTATATAATATGTAAATGAGTCCCATTATGCAAATAAGGCAATTAGATATTCCATTTTCTAAACAATGAAACATAGAAATTATTTTTGTTGATGGAAGGTGGATCCTTTGCAATTGCCCAAACCTCTTTGACTTTCTTTTCCTATAGTCTCTTTCTGAGCAAACCCATTGTGTTAAGATGAATGCCAAACTAAGATAATAATAATTGAATATTTTTGCTTGATTGTAATAACATATTATCCAAGCATCTAAACATGTTATGAGTAAATAAAATGTGGCATACATAATTCAGAGTAAACATTTTGATATTGTGCAATTGGATAAAATATTACTCCTCTTAAAACTCACTTTAAAAAAAGAATAGCAGCAAATCAATTTATGTGAGATTTAAAACCATTCAATCTCCTAATATTAATTAAAGCCAGGTAGCCACTTATAAATGATCATTGTCTTTGTTTCAAGAACCACATTTGATATCACAGAATGGACATTATATGGCAATAAAAATAGATCTTAGAATCCCTATTAAAAATAATGATGGACCTTACTTGCAATGCCAGCTGATATTCATTGATTACTCAGTTTTTGCCCAGAATTGATTCTAAAGAGAGAAATTTTGGCCTTTATAACTAAAAAGTGAAAAAGTTTGTTTGCTAGGCTTCTTTTTTTAAAAAAAAACATTCCTTTGTTATAAAATTTAAGACAACAATAAATCAATTCATTTGATTTAATATAATACTCTCATCAGGATTCACTGAGCTTTGTTTTGTTTTCTTTAATTGATATTTTTGTACAAGGTATAAAAAAAGAGAAAAAATATTATAGGGAGAATGTTTACATTTATTTGTGTATATATTTAAAAGAGAATAATATAGTTATTTAACAATATTCTATTTTTTTTTACTCCTGCAAAGTCACATATATAACATTGTGCCACAACATACAGTCTGTTCAGGATATGGAAAATAGAGCCTGATGCTTGGGCATCCATAATTTGGGGGAAAAAATACATATATATTAAATTGCCATGGGATCTCAGGAAATGTGGTTATGTTCGAAGCCCCATGTTGGTCACCATAATTGGGAAAAAAATAAACCTATGTAATAGTCAGATTTGTACATTCATGTAACAAAAGCCAGAATAGAGGCAAATACACCAAATCTGATTGAGATGAGATCTAGAATCTGAGCAAATGGCAACTCATTTACCAGTACTCTGTGATTTAACACCTTATGAATGACATTTCTGAGATTACACTCAGTCTCAATTTCTTCTGCAAACTGGTTCCAAATGGAAAAACATGAGACTCAAGGGAATTAATTAATTAATTAAAGGTATAAATAGACTACTTACATACTAAGTGAATTAACTAACACAATTCATATTATACATACAAAAATGTTAAAGGAATTTGGGTAATTTGGAGTTGGATTTTGAGCAAACAGATGTGAAACAATTTGCAATTTAAAATAGGCTTATTAAAATAATTAATTAAATAATTCAAACAAACAAAATAATATTGTGTCCAGTGTTACTATATATAATTAACACATGCAGTAATTACATAGTATGATATTATTATTAACACACTGTTCTCATCTTTAACATCTTAACTGGATTTATATATGTATTATGCAGTGTTTAAATCATGCCTATTATATTCTAATATGCCAAACAATTCTTTGCTTGTTTTGCTAATGTTATAAGATAAAATTCTGGCCTGTTTGATTATTATATACAACATTAAGATAGCTGTTATAATTACATTAACAGATGAGCAAATAAATAAGCTCAATATACAGATTCAATCTGGTAACCAAGATTACAGTTTCAGACTAATATTGAAGCATTAATTATAAAAAGAAAAAGTATTGGGTTACCTTTAGGGTCACATCTATAGACTACGTTGCTAAATAAACAAAGAAATAAGGTCGTGGTGGGAGTAATTGTTTATGGGCTTCAGCATTGAATGCTTGGTTCCCTAAGACTGAACAGCTTGCTGTAATAATCACATATCTAGTTCAGGAAAATCAGATAGGCTTTAAATATGGGCTCATGTTTCAGTTCTAAAAAATTCCATACCCAAACTGTGTGGACAGGAGCAATTGTGGGATGTTCCAAAAAACTGAGAAAAAGATGATGCAGTTTATTTGGTTTAGTTATATGTGGAAAATAAAATTTATTTGATTTAAAAGAATCTGTGTTTTGTTTGTGATTATTTTGATCTGTAAGTCAATTAATTAACACCCAGAATGTCAGTGTTAAAAGGGTAGGGCTTTACAGCCAAGTGTGGCGGAGTTGGTTTGACAGCTTTGAATTTTTCTTAAATCAATAAACAACATGCTTCTTTTGATTGGAAGAGAATTGACTCTCTTGACCAATATATTAGTCAAAATACCAAAAATTCTTTTTGTTTATAAGCAAATATGGACATCTGAGGCAGAGTTTGTTGGACAGCTTTGATTTTTTTGCTAAATCAATAAACAGCAACCCGCATTTTTAAAAATTAAAAAAGAAAGTGTCGATTCTAATTTTAAATAATAAAAAAAAGACGTCCCTTTTAAAAAAACAGTATATTAAAAGCAAAAAAAAAAGAAAGTCGTATGTAAAAATTGTGTATATTTGAGATCTTAAAAAACAAATTAAAAGTGTCCCTTATACTTTGAAATGTAACGAATCCAAAAAAAAAAAAAAAGACGTCTGTAAAAAAAACAGTAGATTTAGAATGGAAATAAAAAAAAAAAAGGCGTATGTAAAAATTGTGTACTTTTGAGATAAAAAAAAAGTAAAAGTGTCCATTATAGTTTTAAATTTATCAAATGAAAAAAAAAATTATGTCCAAAAAAAAAAAAAAAAACAATATATTAAAAAGAAAAAATAGCCGTATGTCAAAATACGATATATTAGAGAAAAAAAAAATCTAGAGGCCTGGTAATGTTATATCACTATGTTTTTAAATAGAAACAGCACCACCACAGGCTGTACAGTGAATTCATTACAAGTCAATTTTGCAAATTAAAATTATAGTAGTAAACAAGTGGATTTCTCCACTGTGAATCCATCTTGTGACAAAATATTATAGGATTTCAAAACAGTACCCTATATTTTTGGCACTCAAATTATATACATATTGCCACCAGAACACACCCATTTGAATTTTAGAATGATTGAGTAAAAGGACCATAGATTTGCCATTTTTTCTGTGATGAGATGGTCATCTAAAACCCCATCCTATATGCTATAATGGCATGTAATCATCATAACCATGTTGGAAAGTTTTAAGCCACAGACTGCTGTTGAAAGAAGACACCATTTCCAAGCAACCTGTCCAGAGAAGAGTGTCACTCTGCCTATTTTCAATTGCCTGAAGTCCAAGCTTCAGAAGAAAATTGGTAACATTTCTTCATAAACCGTAGAGCTCTACAAATTAATTTTAAACCTGTAAATTAAAATTAAGCCAGCTTATTTAATCTAATGAATGTTCAGTTTTGCTTATTAAAACTGTATTAAATTAAATTTAATAAATTGTATAAACTTGCCTGAATTCTAAATAATGTAATTTCATTTCTCTAATCAAAATAATTGTAATCAGTTACTATTTACATTCTTTAAAACTGTGGTCATGCCTATAATTATTGTCTGAATTATTTTATTTCCATTTATTTTAATATATATGTTATGGTATGCCAATATTTCAAGAAGAGAATATTTTACTTTAGTAAACTTTTGAGAAGAGATCATTATTAAGCTCTCCATCATAATATTTAAGAATGCTTCTTAGCATAGTAAATCGCTATTTCAAAATTCTATTCTGGTAGATAACAACCAAACAAACAATTGGTATGCGCTCATTGTTATCATTATGTTATTTATTAAAGTTTGCATAATAAGTTATTAAAACTTATGATTTATCCGTTAGTTAGAAGTAAGATGCTAGCTAAGGATATTAAAAGTTTATTGTTAATGTTGTTAAGGTCATTAAATATACTTTCTCCTCACAAACTTAATTGCAATTATATATAGATTCAGTGTATTAATTAGATTCATAATTTAGTTAGCTTTTTTTATTTAGCATGATTAGTATGCTAGTCTAGGACCTAGATTAAGTTAGTTTAGCAGATAGAAACTATCTAATCAGATGCACTTAATCAATTATAATATATTTGTATTTACTTGTTTTGCGAGTGTGTCCTTATTAAACACCCATTGGGCCATTAACACCTTTCTATATCTTTCTGAAGGTTTTGCAATGGCAGCCACTACCATTCACACAGTTTGAGTATGGCATCTTTTAGAATTGGAACATGAGGGTTCAGACCATATTTAAAGCCTAGCTGATTTTTCTGAACTAGATATGTTCTTATTATTGTAGCACAGAAGCCAATGAATAATTTCTCACTTGCACTGCAACCTTACTTCTTAGTTTATTTAGCCCATAGTCTATAGATGCAACTCTAAAAGTAACCAATACTTTTCCTTTTTATAAATAACACTTCAGTATTAGTCTAAAACCATAATCTTGGTTACCAGGTTGAATCTGTATATTGAGTTTATTTATTTGCTCATCTGTTAATGTAATTATAACAGCCATCTTAACGCTGTATATAATAATCATCCAGACCAGAGTTTTATCTTATAACATTAGCAAAACAAGCAAAGAATAGTTTGGCATATTAGATAATAGGCATGATTTATTGACTGCATAATACATATATAAATCCAGTTAAGATGTTAAAGATGAGAACACTGTGTTAATAATAATCTCATCATTTATGTAATGCCTGCATGTGTTAATTATGTAAATCCTGAGTGCATTAATTATATATAGTAACACTGGACACTTAATATTTTGTTTGTTTGGATTATTTAATTAATTATTTTAATAAACCTATTTTAAATTACAAATTGTTTCATGCCTATTTGCTTGCAATCCAACTCCAAATTACCCAAATTCCTTTAATATTTTATATGAATAATATCATTATGTTAGTTACTTCAATTAGTGTGTAAGCAGTCTATTTAAACCTTTAGTTAATTTACTAATTACCTTGAGTCTTATGTTTTACCATTTGGGGCCAGTTCACTGAAGAAATTGAGACCAAGTGTAACTTCAGAAATGTCATTCATAAGATGTTAAACATGGAATACTGGTAAATGAGTTGAAGTTTGGTCAGATTTGAGATCTCACCATCTCTTCTCAATCAGTTTTGCTGTATTTTGCATGGACTCTAGATTTTGTTACATGAATGTACAAATCTGACCATTACAACATTAACAACTGATAATGTTTAAGTGTTGTTGTTTTTTCAATATCAAAGTTCCTAAATATGACATAATTTTTTTCTGACAATAAAACTGTATTTTAACATTATTATTAAGTGTCACCAAATTACTGCTGACTGCTAGTAGCTGTGTGACTGTTATGATGCTTGTTCAAATAATTTTCAACATAGTATATACAGAAGTAGATTGTACAGTTTTCTCCCATAGCAATATAAATTTGTGATTTTGCTGTTCATACTAACATGATCTACACAAAGGCTAAGCTCTCCATTCAGAAGCACCACCAATACAAGTCAGAGTAATCAACATATGCAAGAAGGTTTGGACATAAAATTCCTAACTAGTGCCTAATCATCCAATATCCACAGACTAGTTTCTAGCTTGTGGCTTTCATCAGTGCACCTTGGATGTGAGAGCTTGTGTAAACATAAGAAATGATCATGTGATGTTTAGTGTTTTCTAACATGATCTACTATCATCAATATTATATGAATGTTGCCCAATATAGATTTATAATGAAAGAGTAAAAAGTCTATTGTTTTTATTTACTTGGAATGACAGAATACTTGTAATATATATATACCCACAAAATAAATTGAACTATTAAATTCATATTTTGAAATCTATCTATATTATCTATTGCAAACTACATTATATAATTTAATATGACAAATTAAAATCTTTAATTCAAAAAATAATATTATATACAATTTAAATTTCATTTATATTTAATAATAAAAAATTTGTAAAAATACATACTTATTTTTAAAAATATTGCGCACAATTTCCTTTCCTGATTAATAAACTGTATATTTTAATTACATATTTTTCATCTTTTCTCAGAATTAAAGCTGGAAAAAAATCATATTTCTTGTACTTTAATTGAAAATCTTCAAAGATTTATGATAGAAAAATAAAATAAACTCTTACATTTTAAATATTGTATGTTGGATAATAAAATTATAAATATATAAAACTTATAAAATTTTTATTATGCATAAAATATTTGAAATACAGTATAGACATTCTTCATATACCTGGAGCTTAATTGTAAATATAGGGAATCTGAACACAGACTTTCAAGCACCTTTCAACTATCCACACTATCTCATCTTATTTATGCCAATTTTTTTTTTTAATCATCAGAATCGCAATTAGCTTTTCATGATCCGTGTGCAAGATTTTATTTTGATATGTCTCCCCTCCCTTTTTTTATTTAGAAAAAACAAAAAAACAAAACAAATGTGAATTGAAATATATATATATAATAATAAGCCATCGTTTGTTCTTCTTTTAGTTATGCAAACAATATATATTTTATAATATATAACTAATTAAAATTTGTTAAAAATACACCAACCAACAAAATTTGGGTTGTGAATGCAACAAAATGTTGGTTCAATAATAGAGGCTACGATCATTCTGAGCATGATCATTCCACAATTTTATCTACCTGAGCCAGACAGCTCACCACTGCATTGCTATTTTAGGTAAAGGATACAATTTATTACATTATTAAAAAAGCATTTATATAACATCATCATTTTCAATCCACTGCAGGATGAAGGTCTCTGCAAGATCAATTTATCTTCTCTGGTCTCTAGCCTCTCTTCTTCACATTACACCATTACACTTTCTTATTCCATCCATCTTACATGTGGTCTCTTTCTACATCTTTTACAATCTCTTGGAATCTAGTTTAAGATTTCAACTATCCATCTGCTATCATCTCTCTTAACAATCCCAATTCCACTTCAGTCTCTTAATTTTTTCAATGATGTCAGTAACACCTGTTTGTTCTCGCACCCATGTATTTTGTTTTTGATCTCTTCTTGTTATTCCTAACAAACATCTCTCCATATTTCTTTGAGTGGTCAGAAGTCTCTGTATTGCTCTTTTATTAAGTGTCCAAGTCTCCGATCTGAAAGTAAAAACTGCTAACACACATTTATTAAAAACCTTCCTTTTCAACCACATAAGCACATTTCCTCTTAATATTAAGTCATTTCTACCAAAAGTGCTCCAACCAAGTTTAATTCTATGTTTAATTTTATCCATTATGTTTTCATCTGTGGTGATAATCTGATCAAAGTATTTGCAATTGTTAACTTCTTCTAACTCATTATTATCAATCTTTATTTTCTTTTTTTGAGAAAATCTATTGAACATTACTTTAGTCTTTTTAACATTTATCTTTAATCCTACTGTCTTACTTTCATATATAATTATTAAAAAAAGATTAAACAATATTATTAATTGATATTTTAACAATGCTGTAACTTATTTAAAATCAAAGATTAAATAAACTTGTGTAGCCCTACAATATAAATGAGCATTTTCTTTATAATGTATTTATTAATTATAATATTTTCTTGGATAAATGATGACTTCATAGTATTATTTCCAGGAGCTTTCATATAAAAAAATATAATAGCTAAATAGATAATGTTTCAGTACAATAACAAGTACTTTTCTCAAAGAAAAAAGAAGCTCTGGGGAAAGTACTTGTTATTGTACTAAAATATCAACTATTTAGCTATTATACTTTTTATATGGAAATAATATATATATATATATTAATATCATTTATATAACTTCTATTTAATAGGTTTTTTTTTTCAGCTCTTATGAATCAAAATGACAAAAATAGGACTTTAGCAAATGTATTAGCATTTAAAAAAAATTGTATTGATTTAATTTAATACTGGGAGTTAAACCTTTCTTTAGCATAATCAAATTTAGTTCAAGAGTGCTGCATTACAATTTTAAATATTTTAATTTCAAATATTTCTTGTTAACTTTACATTTTTCAGCTTAAATGAGTATTATCAATGTTATTGTAAAGTTAAATATGATAAAAAAACACAACATTTAAGAAATGTCTCTAAATCCTTAATAAAAATATAAAATATCTGAAAAATTAATAATTTGTAATAAAATTAATTTGAGGAAAGCTCTTTGAAACTTTAACTAGGATAATTTCCAATATATGCTATGTCAGCATTGGTTTAGAACAGTGGCTCTCAACTTTCCTAATGCCGTGACCCTTTAATACAGTTCCTTATGTTGTGGTGATCTCCAACCTTAAAATTATTTTTGTTGTTACTTCATGATTGTGTTTTCCAATGGTCTTAGGTGACCCCTGTGAAAGGGTTGTTTGACCCTCAAAGGGGTTGTGGTCCACAGGTTGAAAAACATGGGTTTAGAAGAACTTTTATAATCAATTATAACTTAAAACTTTTTTTTTACAGGTAGTTACAGTAGCATTTTTGGTTAATAGAATGTTCAAAATGAGCCATAAATTTTATAACATTTTAATTGACATAACTACACTTAGCTTCTTTTTTATTTGATAAATATATATATATATAGCTTTTAAATAGTTCATTTAAAATGTTTTCTGATATGAAAAGTTCTTAAAATATTCTTTATTTTAACTCAAAAGTTATAACACCAATATTTAATATTTATTTGACTGTTGTCGTAATTAATAGGTAATTTAAGAAAAAGTATGCTTATGAATGTGCAGGCTTTTTCCTGGATATAATTATTTTTGCAGCCATTGTTCCTATGTAGCTTTGGTCAAATATGTGAATAAAAGAACTCATCCAGACCAATTGGTAGAACAGACATGGGGTCAATTGAAGATGTAGCAGAAATACAATCACTTAATTCAGATTCCTTTGTGCCGGCTTACGTTATAACTGATTATGGACTTTCCATCCTTGCCTCAACCTGCAATATACAATACATGTAACCATTAGAAATCACTCTCTTTTGTGTTCTTAATTTTGTATAATATGCTATAAATAAAATCTCTTTTTGAAATGTAAAAAAAAAAAAGTCTGAATGTTGAATAGAACCAAAAGTTTACTTGAAATATGGAAGACAATTTTCCATATTTTGTAAATATTTTCTTTTTCAATTTTTCTTACTTAAGTCTGACGTTAACATAATAAACTTTTCTCACATTTATTTTTCTGTTATCACAAATGGAAAAAAAAAAAAAAAAACTATTTTATTGTACTTGTTATTAAGTCAAATGATGCACCAAATCTATAGTGGAATATATACTGCTCAACTGTCTGTCACCTTTAGTAACTAAGATATCAGTCAAATGGTGACCAGAGCTTAATAGTCATCAGTTAGTTATATTGGTTCAACAACATAATATTATACGTCTTGATTATATACAAACAATGTAAGAGACTTTATTATTTTATTATAAAGATCTAAATTTGAGTTGCAATAATAAATTATGTTAAAAGTGTAGCAAACGATAGCAAACTATGACCAATAATGATTGATCAAACGTTATCTTTTGTTAACCCTTTTGCCTAATTACTTCAATCTACTTTTGGAAAAGATTTAGCATACATACTGAGATGGATTGATCTTATGATACACAATGTGGTATATGTGCACATATATTTAAAGCTTATAAAGAAAAAGTAGAAATGATTACAGAGAAAATCACATATATAATTATTTTTTAAAAAATTAAATAATATTATTAACTAATATTTTGTCAATGCTGTAACTTATTTAAAATTAAATATCAAAGATTAAATAAATTTGTGTAGCCCTACAACATAAATAAGCATTTTCTTTATTAAAATAAAATGTTAAATAATGTAATATTTGGAAGAAAAAAGGAAAAATTCAGTCATATTTTGGCTTGTGGTAGGGTTGGTTATCTTGCTTATAAATTTATGTTTTTTAATTTGCAAGTTAAAAGATGATAATTAACTTAATGAGGCATAATTAAGGGGTTAACTTTTCAAAATAATCAGTGCAGTAAAATTAGCTGTTTTTTTTTTTTTTAATTAGGTCCTTGTTGTGTTATATTATTGTGTCATGGCTTAAAAAGTATTTAAACCATAATTTTTTTCCCCACGTGTCATAGCATCGGCCGGGAAGTGAACCTGCTAACCAGGGACAACTGTTTGTAAGACAGCTGTGCTAATCTCTCGACCACCAATGCTATGTCTGACTACATTTTGAAAGACAGTAATTGCCAATTAAATCCTCACCAATGAAAACTATAACAAATAGCCAGCAAAGCAAGTAGAAGTAAAGGAACAATACAAAGCAATTATCCATTGCAAAATCATAGCATTATGAAAAAAAATCACTATCTTATTAGAAATATAACAATGAAATATTAGACTTAAACAAAAGTACTATACAGATCCTCCAAGATATAGTCTTGTTATGAAACGTAGATGGAAATCTTTTTAAGGCTTCATAATAAAAGCCTGTTGAACCTGCTAGGGAACCAGCTTTAATTTTAATGCTTTTTCTCCTTTATAGATGTAACTGACAAAACAAATGCTTATTTTCAGTATTATGCATAGAACTGGGAATTATGTAAACTAAGAAGAGAAAATAAAAATATAAAATTCAAAGCAGATTGCAAGAATTGAGCTTTTATGTTGGGTAATCAGTTTAAATAATTACCAAAGTTGCAATTAGTTTTGCATTTTTAAAAAGAAAACTACTTTGAAAAGACTGAAAATATCTGTTCAAGGAAGTGGAGACTGAACAGATATTTTCAGTCTTTTCAAAGTAGTTTTGAAAATATCTGTTCAAGGAAGTGGAGACTGGAAACGTGTGTCTGGAGACGCATCTGAACATCGATCGCTAAATACATTCAGGCTGATCTGCTCAGAATTAGTGTCCTAGTTTAGCACAATTCCGTGTATATGATATTCCTGATGCCTTAGTCGCACGGTTGTGTATCCGTCCAAATTCTCCACCCCTGGGTGGGGTTACCCGGGTATATTCTGGCCAACTACTCTAGAAGCTTAGCTTAAGGAAGTGTAGACTGTCTTATCATTGTGAATACTGAATCGAATATGTAAAAGTAATCAAAAGGGAATGGTAAAACAGTGTTTCTTTCTTTTTATTCTTCTTATTAGAGCTCTCAGATTCAGAAAAAGTTGAAAACCGAAAGTATCTGGGTAATAATTTTATGTCTAATTCATTAGACTTTTTATTACTATTATTAATTAATACCATATTAGATTTCTAAATCATTTTATTATTAGTTTCAGCTGTAATTTTAAATAAGAAATTGTGGTGTAAATGTTTATTTAATCTACATTTGTATATATTACATAGCCAAATGCTCATTTATGCCATATTCAAATCCTTGTTAGAATTCACTATTATTTTAATTAAAATAATTTTGTTTGTTAAAATTTAAAGTGTTACTCTATCTTTTCTCTTCTATGCCTTATTACCATTAATATGCCAAACTAAACTTCATTATTTCAGTGTGATAATTATATATTAGTTACACATGTTATGGCTGTCTACCACGTGTAAAACAGCTAGCATTTTGGGATATATATATAGATGGATTGATTGCATGATGACATACTTTTAAGAAGTTGGTGGTAAAAATTCAAATCATCATCGTCATACTACTCTTAGACCTCTTTTGTTTGATCAACCCATGTTTCTCTGCAAACTAACGCTTTTATTTCAATTGAAAATTAGTTTGACAGTATGTCATTTTTCTTATTTAAATACACCGCACACCATAAATTGAATATCATCTCTAAACACTCCACTTCAAATATATATAGTGGATATAGATGGATTGATTGCATGATGACATACTTTTAAGTAGTTGGTGCGTAAAAATTCAAATCATCATCGTCATACTACTCTTAGACCTCTTTTGGTTGATCACCCGTGTTTCTTTGCAAACTAACGCTTTTCAGTTGAAAATTAAAGTTTTGATAGTATGTCATTTTTCTTATTGAAATACACCCCACACCATACATTGAATATCCTCTCTAACCACTCCACTTTAATTATCGCTCCGTTTTTATGCATTATATTTATAATGATATCCGCCATCCATCTGTTAATAACCAACAGTTATAGGAATTAAAGATTTATCCACCCCCACCCCCAGTTTGTCAATGAAGTACTCTTACTGACAAAATATTTCTCTTTCGACAATAGCAGTTAACTCCTACATTTGTTATTATTTTTAAAGATTTAAATCATATTAAAAATATTATGTATTACCATTAAATATGCCTCCCACCCCATCCCCCCCTTTTTTTTGGTTAATACCAAATAAAGTTATATGCTGTATATAGATACCCAATTTAACATAAGCAAAATAAATTTACTGTCTGACTTTTTTTTTTGTTCTAACTTAATCGGATTACTTTCTTTAGAGTTTGTCTTGTTGATATTGAATTATTCGTAGAAGAAATTTAAAACCAAGTTTTGCCATTTGTCACTTGGCAGTAAATGTAAATGACATTTATGATTTTTTTTATTATTATTTTAAAAGCACTTACTCATAACAATGTAACTAATTTTAATTTAGCTTTAGTGAGTTCGTTTTTAATAGCTGAAAGATAAATATGATGAACCCAAACAGAGGCTTCATAATGATCGTGATCTCCCCAGGAGTCGAGGTTGTTTGGGTGATATAGGATATTATATTTTAACTGCATTCATCTTTCCTCCTACACATTTAATTTTCTTTTATACAAAAAATAAGAAAGAAGGGAGTAAAATTATCAGGTTTTAAAACAACACAAGTTTTAGTATTACGCAAATATGTATTATATATACAAACCCACATACGCATGAGGTTAAGCTTATTTTCGAAACATTTGTACAGTAATAAAACTTTTATTGTAAATATTTATATGCAATCATTGCTCAGGGGATCAAGTAATGTTTAAACTACAAAATTTGAATTCAGCTGGAAATCATCAAAACAGCTTCGCTTTTATTACCAATGGTTTTGATATTAATTATAGAATAGTGATTTCAAATGCTGATCAAATATTAAATCCAATATGTCTGTTATTATAAAATATAAATCACAGTACGACTACTGTATAAAACAGAGAAACATTAAAATAATATATATATATAAAAGTATAAAAACACTATTGCCAAGCAATTTCAACTCGTTTGAATCCTTATCAAGGCTGTATAAAAATCGTCATCAAAGTATTACTGGGCATGTCCCGAGAGTTTAGTGTATTGATGTACGAAGTACATGATAAAAACGTAAGATCAAGGAATCATAAGTTATAATAAATTCTTCTGGTGCTATTAGTGCAAAGTTAACTAGTTTTCCGATTAGTTGTTCCTGGCTGATATAATAAAATGTTCGCGATTTTCGTTTTGTAGAATATAACTATTTTTATACAGCCTTTATAAGGACTCAACCGAGTTGAATTCACTTGGCAAATAATGTTTTTTATATTATTTTAATGTTTCTCTGTTTTATAAATTTTTACTATGATTGATAAAATATTATGAATCCTAGATAGTTAGTTAGCTAAAATAGATTCTGAATGCATATTAAGTTGCCCATCTGAATATAAGTGAAGTTAGGCAATGAAGAACTACAATGAATCAAGTAATATTTTATCATCACACATGATAGCTTGCCAATGTTTGTAACTCATTAATATAATTTGTTATAGTACATTAATAACTAAGAGAAGGTCTACCACAGATAACTTCTAAGCCCATATCTTGGAATCAATGTATTAACTATATAACAAAAATCGAATACAATATGAGGAAACTTTATTGATGGAGAAGGTGTCATATTTCTAAGGATACCGGAGTCATGCCTTACCTTATAATGTTCAGAGCAATATAAATTCACTGAGAGTTTTCCCAATTATATATTTATCTATACAGATTAATCATATGATCAGTTGATTAAGAAGTGAATTGAGAAAATGAGGACAATTGTCCTATTCAATTGCTTAGAAGTGAGAGGTTTTTTTTTTTTTCAAACTCCTTAGCTAAGAATTATTCCGTGAACGATTTATTAAATCTGCAATTTTCATCATTATTCTAATTAAAAGGATTTTGTTGGGTTTAATGACTGAATTAATTGTTATTAAAGAAGCATGATGTAGATATACTTACTGGTTAATAAACATCACATGACCACCACTTCTTATGCTTGCGTATAACTTTTAAAACAGGCAAAACTCAATATACTTACTGGTTAATGAGCAGTATTTTAGAAAAGTTAAGTTTTACATAAAACCATAATTATTTGTTTCTAAATCTGCCTTTCAAAGCAACTGTTGCTAATGCCTTTGTTTATGCCAGCGAAGAATTGAATATACTGCTTACAAAATGTTGAAGAGAATGGGATAGAAGGACAAAAAAAAAAATAGTAAAAAAGAGAGGTTGTTATAGAAATTAAAAACATTGTACATGGTAAAACAAGATGAAATATTGTAGCTGAAAAAATTGAAAGAGTAGAGGAAGTGAATTAGACTAGGAAGTCTAGGGTAAAGAAAGTTACTAAAAAATAAATAAATATGATATGTGATCTATATAAGTTCAGAATAAAAATAAATATTTCGTATTAAATTATAATAGTTTTAATAAAGATAAATGATGCAGTTATGGGATACATATAATAATAAAAAAACTTATGGTGATAGATTTCTTTTTAGAGTGAGTAGGAAATATCAGAGAAATTACAAATGAAATAGTGGGAAAAATGAAAAGGATTATAAAAAATGAATAAAAATAACAGAAATAAAAGATTAGGGTTTTAGCAATATTTACTATACATTAATTAATAATAGGCAATACCTATTAGGGGTGACTTTAAACAACAACGTGATTTCAAATATATATTATGTTTAAAACAGATTAATTGTGATTAAGCAAATATGTTGATCATTAATCAAATATAATTTATTGTTGATTTACAAGTTCCATTTTGAAGAAAAAAAATTATATATTTATATAAATATTAGTCAGGTTGGCGCTATTTCAGAATCTACATTTATGTTGTTTACATCATTTCGAATATAAATATTAAGTAATTAATCATCCCTTTTTTAAATGTGTCTTTCCTTTTGCACATAATGAAATAAAAATCTGTAGAAGTGAGTTGTGGATTTCTTGTTAGAACATTTTTTAAGTGTTTAAAAAGTTAACTTAAAATTAATTTTTGGACATTTTAGCTATAAAGGTGATTTCATTTATGTTTGTTAGATGTATAATTTTATGCATTATTTTATGTTACTATTATACTAGAACTCATTAAAATTTGTGATGTATCTGTAAATAAAGTTATCATGGTGCATTAGTTAATGGATTACTCTATATCAGTGTTTCCCAACCTGTGGTACGCGTACCACTGGTGGTACGCGAGTTGCTGGTTGGTGATACACGAAAAATAATCAATAATGGTGGATATAAAAAAAAATTTAAATCATAAAAATATCATAGAAACGTTTTTTCCTATAATTCATAAAAATTATTTTAATTAATAATATTATACAGTAAAGTTGTTAATATATATAGTCAATAACGACCTTTATTGTTAATGATAAAATTGAAAGTATGATTAAGAAATTAGATTTTTGGAAACAGTGTATCGAAAACAATCAACCGGAAGTATTCAAAACTCTACATATTTTTTTGTTTGCAAATAAGATTAGTCTGTCTCAAGATATACTAGAAAATATAATAGCACATTTAACAGGATTAAAATTGTCTTTCATGGAATATTTTCCAAAACCCGAAAACACAAATGATAATTGGATTTCAAACTCCTTCTATGCAGAAAATTTAGAAAAAGCTACATCATTATCAATAAAGGATAAAGAAAATTTAATAGAATTATCACATGACAGAACTTTACTAGTAGAATTCAAACAACACAATCTAATTAATTTTTGGTTAAACATTAAAGAATATGAACAACTTTCTGAGAAAGCTCTTAAATTATTATTACCATTTACAGATATGGAATTAGTAGGAAGAGCTTTTTCTTCATATATTTAAAAAAAAAAAAAGTATCGAAACAGATTGAATGCAGCTGTAGATTTAAGGGTATACCTCGCATCTTTTGAACCAAATTTCAAAAAATTATGTTGTTCGAAACAAGCACAAGGATCTCATTAAATTTATTTTATAAAAATATTTGATTATGATAAGAAAATATATTAATTGTTTTTTTATAATTTTGTGTTTTTATTAAAACCATTTATTACTAAATGAAATATGACAAAATAGTAGATAAATAATGAGTCAGATCAAGGCAAATCAATCTAAATTATTTAATTTGAAAGAATGTATCAGAAAAAGATCATACCCAGAAATTAGACTCTCATTAATTCTTGATCATATATTGTGGATTACAAGATGTAAGCTAGTATTTAATCACAAAAATTTTAATCCTATTAACTTCATGCAAAACAATATAAAGAAAACAAGAACAAGAGATAGCCTGATAACCCCTGAGGTTATTTTTACTATGATTTGGGACATGCTGGATTTATCCTCTCCATGGCCCAAACAATAGCAAAATGCTCCGAAAAAGAGAAAACAGACTCAAATTCGGGAAAACCAAATGAAGGAATGAAAAAACACTTTGAACAAAATATGTACCAAATAACCTTTAATGTAATAATGTAATCTTTAATAAATTATTTTGGAAAAAATATGAAACTTTGAACAAACACATACATATAAATATGTTACAGTGAGTTTATAATCCGGCGTGATGTTTAGGCATATTTCAGTGTAATTTGTCTCATTATGTGATGTGAATACATACATGGTCACTATAACATTTATAATGCAAATAAAATATCACACAATAACAAATTTCACGAAGTACAATCATTTTTATGAAGTGGTACAATTTAGCGTGATGTACTACCAAGTGGTACGCGAGCCAAAAAAGGTTGGGAAACGCTGCTCTATATCATGGTGCTTAACCAATGAAACTGATAGTGGTTTATATTAAAGTGGAACTTACACATTTTTATAGATAACCAAGAAATTACTAAATGATCTCAGAAATTTTTTTCAAGTATCTGTCCCATAGCCAATCGGGTAAGCATAAAATATTGATAGGTAAACGAATATTCAATTATTTTTATGTGAGCATTAAAGCTATCAATATTGATCAAAGAAGTATTGACAAGTTTAGCATAAAAAATGTATTTTTTATATATTGCAATATTCATCCTATATACACATATGGATGATTAAGTTCATGGTTTAGTTTTAGTTTTTTTTTAAAAAACTTCTTAATATTAATTGCTATAATAAATTATGTTAAAAATAAGACAAGGAATAGTAAACAATCCATGACAATCATTAAGTATTATCATTTAGTCATGGTAGTTGCTTTTAAATAAAAAACTTTACATACAAATATGAGATAATTTTCAAGAGATACATTTATTGCAAGTCTTTGAGATAATAAGGCGACTGATTCTTTCTCCAAACTGCCTAAAGTACCATATGTAAATCAAAGCATGTATTACATATTGACATAGTTTATCTGTTCACCACAAAAATTTAAAGCTAGTATGTCTGTATCATGAGTTATGACATGAACTGTGACAGTTTGTTTTGTACCTTTCCAAAACCTTGCAAACTATTTGAAAATGTTTTTGTAACTCATAGCTTTATTGCCATACATAGTTTGAATTCCAAATATTGTGTAAGAGTTTTGTCCATTTCAAAACAAAATTTAATTTTAGAAAGTTGTGCCATCATGGATTAAGGGATAAAACACTCTGACACATGATTCAGACTTGCTATCATATTAAAATTTATGTAGTGAATAACTAAACTATATTACTATATAGTTCATTATTGATTAAGAAATGGTAACATATTATTGATTAAGAAATGCCATAGGCAATTTGGAAGCAAAACCAGTCATTTTTTACTGGGACACACTATTTAAAAAGATATATTATAATGATAATTTAAAACAAAAACATTTATAATTTATCTACATTTTAAATATAGAGGATTTGAACTCAGACTTTCAAGCATCCTTCAACTATCCACACTATTTCATACAACTGATACTCATGACCACACTCATGTAGAAAAGCTATCTAATCACCAATTTATGTATTTCATGCTAAACCAGCACTCACCAGTTGGTCCAGATTATCATCTCCCACACACATATATAAGCAGTGTTCATTTTATATTAAAATAACAAATCTTCATACTTTAATGAACAGGCTTCAATCTACTCCAACTTCCAACTTTTCAGCCATCCATACCATTGAAAATCTGATGATAGAAAGCCCAAATCCCATACTGATGCCAATATTATTGCCATGTGCATGTTGACCTCAAGTCATTCTGACCCCTCATGTATAGGACAATACATAGAAGAGGAATGGACAGGATGCAAGTGTAATGTGTAAATATTTGAAATATAGGCACTCTTCACTTATATAGAGCTTAATTGTAAATATAGGTGATTTGAACTCAGTCTTTCAAGCACCCTTCAACCATCCACACTATCTCATACAATTATACATGTGACCAGGTAGGTAGAAAAGATAAATAATCACAATATACATATGTTATGCTAAAACAGCATTCATCAGTTGGTCCAGATTATCATCTCCCCCACACACATATATAATCAGTGCTATTTTAATATAAACTGAGCACTGATTATATATATATGTGTGGGAGATGATAATTTGGACCAACTGATGAATGCTGGTTTAGCACAACATATGTATATTGGTGATTATTTATCTTTTCTACATGTGTGTGGTCATGTGTATCAGTTGTATGATATAGTGTGGATAGTTGAAGGATGCTTGAAAGTCTGAGTTCAAATCCCTATATTTACAATTAAGCTCCAGGTATGTGAAGAGTGCCTGTATTTCAAATATTTCTACATTTTAACATAAATTTTTTAAAAAAATTTGTTTGTAACACTTTTTTAAGTCTAATGACACTTTTGATATGGACTACATTTGATAGTGCATTCAATTTTGCAGTTAGTTTTATATATCTAACTTTATTTGAGATATCAAACTTGGAAAGTCATATTGGTGTTGAAATAACATTAAACAATTATAATAGACACACATCTGATAAAAGCATTTTGCTATGGCATTTACATGTTAACTCAATGTCCCATGTTGGCAATATGGCCATTTGCAGTTACATTTTTATGGTTATAAGATTTCTTTTTACAATACTATCTGCAAAATTATATTATGTACCATAAAAATTAAAGTCTTGATTTAAAAAGATATAAAACTTGAATATACAATGATAAAGAAACCAATAGAATGGACAATAAAAGATACTTTGATTGAATCACAAACTGTATTTTATGATTCATAATATATGACAATTTGCTAATTAGTCATTAATTTACAAATAATGTATTAAACACTTAATACAAATTAAAACAGATACAGATAATCACAAAGCTTAAGTAAACAATACATTGTGCCCTTTTTTTATTACCCTTTTTTTTTTATGAGAATGTTTAATAAAAGCGAAATAACAAAAGAAAATTTATATCATAGCAAAATTATTTTTTGGATTCATTAACCATACAAATAGGTTCTTTGTGGTACATTAAAATATGGTTTATTCTCTCCTGGTTTGTGTAAGACAGGAGTACTCTATAAAGTTATTTCAATAAACAAATAAGTTCAAAAATTTAATTTCTTACCAGTAAGATAGTTCATAGAATCATTCCTTGGTAATACATATAATTATCAGGTTTTCTACATGATATGTCCTTTAGATTTCAGATTTGACATGTGACTTCTAGATTATGAGGGTGGCATCTTCACTCTTCTAAATCATCTATGTTCCTTTTATATCCTCACGAAAATTCAATACACGTGTATGTTGAATATCATCCGCATTTTTTCGTCAAACTTTTATCTTTCTCTAGATTTTTGTTCTCAAAGCTCTTTTTCTTTTAGTTACTGTGGCCATATTTAATTACCACTCTTTCCTTTGTAGAACATCTGTCAGTATTTGCAATCAGTACTCGCTTTTATTTAAACTTGCTCTTTTCCTTTTTTTATTGAATGAAAAGAAAAAACCCTACAATATTTTGTAAAAGTGAAAACTAAAAAAAAAGTATAACTCATACTATGTAAAGAAAGAAAAATAGTTTTGATGCACACAAGAATTTGAATTGTGTAGTTTATAAAAATAAAGTATTTTGTGACTCTTCCTGTTTTGGGGTTACTAAAATTAAGAAAGTTATCAATCAATTTATAAAAGTTGGTACTTTCTTCCTATTGATAATATAAATAAAGAAAAAAAATTATTTTTTTCTTATTGCTCATTTAGTTATAATTTAAAAGTATACGCAGAATTACTTGTTTCCATAACATGTGAAGGGAATCAAGACAGAGATAAATGTGAAAAGGTTAGAAACAATTATAGCAGTCTATTCCAAACCTTAACTCAAGAAGCAGTATTGCAGTGATACCATATAGAGAAGAGAAACTGCTGTTTAAAATAGTTTTCCACTGTAGTTTGCATTGCCATACCTTGATGTTGTTAAAATTATTTTTCAATACTAAGATCCAGCACAGCAATTATGACATTGCTAGCAGAAATCCATCTAGTAGGTGTGGCTAGAAACCAACAACCACATCAGTCAAAACGTTTGGAAATGCAATCTGATCTAGTGATGAACAATGAAGTTTGCTAAAACCAGCCATCATCTGCATTAATGATGCTCTAAGGAAGATCTACCAACATCTACTGTATATTCTAACATCACTTATGCCAAAAGGATAACCAAGAGAATAACTAACATCCTGGATAAACTAATCAGGATTTATTCATGAAGAAAAATCTGCAGAAAAACATGGTTTTGAATTTTTCAAATTTTACATTTGATAAGGCTTTAATTTTAAAATATTTCTACTAATTATTATTTTTATTATCTTTACTATTTTGAATATTATGCTTACTAATAGTTGCAAATATATAATCAATTATTTATATCTACCAGTAATAAATTAACTTATTATTATTAATCAATTTAGTTTGTTTGCTTATCAAATTCACTCCAAACATATGTCAGACTCTGAAGAATCATGCAATCTACTGGAAAACATGCAGGAAGAACTGTAATAATTTATAAATGATGATGACTGAACATTGATAAGTTTTCTAAAAGTAAACTTTCTATTTAGAAGGTTTGGCACTAACTTTCTTTTTTATATATATTGAAATTAGAAAAACAAAACCTAACCCTTCATTGCTAGGTTATAAACCATTATCATCATCTTCACCAATGTTTGGTTAATAATATTGTATATGTTTGAGTTGAATCATTTTTATCCCATTGGTATAATATCCATTTTATAAATATTTATTTTTGCATACTTAATGTTGTTTTATTAGGAGCAAAGTTCAAAAATTACCATTACAATATATAAAAATAAATCTAATTATATACTTCTAATTCAAAAATTTGAAATTTATTTTTGTGTTTCTACTTAATAAGGTCCACGGTTCCCAAGGGAGTCAGCTCCCAGTTTGAGAAGCTTTATATTAGATCTACATGGTATTTTTTTCCCCATGCTGATGGTGGAACTCAAATATTCTTACATGATTCATTTTTTCCCCCATAACTTTGTTTTAAATTTGTCAGTATAGCACAATATTTATATTCAGTACAGTTTGATTTCTCATTAGCATGTAAAAACCTATAAATAAATCTGACATCATTCTCACATTAACAGAAAATTTATATATTTTATATGCAGAATTCGAACTCAGACTTGTATATTGATGATTATTTATCTTTTCAACATGTATGTAATCAGGCGGGTCGGCAATATGAGATGGCACTGAGAGTAGTGGATCGTGTGAAAGTCTGAGTTCGAATCCTGCATATATTACATATATAAATGCAGGTTTAAGCCCTGAACAATGTATTAATAATACAGTTTATTAAGTAATGTTTTTAAATTATTCATTTTTTTTTTCATGGCCATGCACATTTTTTTAAGCTTTCATTTTGTGAAATTATTTATATTGTAATTTTCCAGACCTTGAAATTTCCAATATTTGAAAAAGAGAGAATTTATCTCAATGTTTTACAATCATTCACTCATGATTGTGCTAAAGGTAATGTAGGCAAATGTAAAAAGGATTTTCTCCCCTTCTATTTCCAAAAAATATTCATATCTACTGCCTATTAAAGATTATGAATTTGATTAATATGTTAATAATTTATTATTTAAAAATAATTAATATTGGATGACAATATTAGATATATAACTTTCATTTATCTTTTACTTCATTATTTTTATATTTAAATAATGAATGATTAGAGTATATGGAACCAATAATATGGAAGGATTTTAAAATGAGAAATCGTCCAAATTTCAACAATCTTTTTTTTTTTCCATATGAAGCACTTGGAAGGCACTCATTTTTTTTATATTTGTAATATTTTAAAAGCTGGATATTTATTCTTTTATTTTGGATCACTTTTATATTGGATGTTGAGTTTCATTCACCTGTTTCATTTTTTACTTCTCTTACATTAAATATTAAACTTCACTTTTTCTACTTCTAATCATTATTTTATTTAAGAAAATATTTAAAATAATATAAATAATTAACTTTAGTTATATATTGAAATGTACAAAAGGATTGTTTAATATTTTCAGACTTATTAAAACATAATAATAAACTTAAATACTACAAATTTCTCTCTCTTTCAAATAAGATTTATTGTTACAATTCACATTAGGCTATTATACAAGGAAAGAAATCAAAGGATACAGGCGAGGGGAAAATGAGAATATAATACTTTTAGAAATACCTGTGCAATATAAACTATCATAAACCTTTGTGAGGTAAATTGTACATAGTCAACAATACAAAATGATACTTGGGTAAATGGTATATAACTAATAATTGTATGCTACATGGCATAGTGTGATCTTATCAATCCCTTAGGACCAGGTGACATGATTACAAAATGAAAATACATATATGTTAGCCGGGAATGTTAATAACAATCTTACGGGGAAAGGAACCACTTGATCTTACTTGTCTTTCAGAAGTTCTTACTATAGCATAATCTGCCCCCAAGTCTGACCAGCCAGCCAGAGCTCACGTCTGTCTATCATCTTCACCAATCCTATGTAAGGTTCTCATGAAAAGTTCTTCGATGGAACCACTAGCCCCTTTTCAAACAAGAGCTTACACCTAACAGACCATATGGCAAAGTTCACAAAAGTGGCTAATCTAATTTGTCCAAAACAGCTTTTCTGTATAGCAGTCCTAAGCAGCATGTTGCCAGGATCAGTACCATTAGTTCATTGTAGGAAAAAACCCCATAGCTATTTCCATGACTCACATTCTTCAATGATATGTATCATATATTCTTCATTTTTCAGGCACAATGGGCAAACAGTATCAATATTATATCCCCTCTTGTAGAATAAGAATGCCCTGGTAGGAAGGAAACCCAGGTTGACCTTCAGCAGGAAGTATCCAGCAACTGTACAAATATCACAAAATTTCTAAATAGATTCACTCTTCTTTCATAAATCTTTTCATTCTGTTATTTAAAAGCATATGCAGTAGACGCCAGAAACAAAATGAAATTGCACAAATAATTTTTATTTGTCCTCCTTTTCCCGAATTCCAATAAACATTATAATTAACCTATTCATTCAGTGTGCTAAATGCTTTCTATATAAGTAACTAGAGGGATTTGAACCAAGCACTAATTGTATATATGTGTGGGAGATTATGATTTGGCCCAACTAACGAGTGCTGGTTCTGCATGAAATACATATATATTGGTTGTTTAAGATGGAGTGGCGGATGAATATAGACGGAAAAATCCTAAGTTCAAATCCCTCTATTTACTTATAAACATTATAAATAATTAATTTTTTTTTATTTTCAAAGGATCTCCTCCCCCTATATTTCCAAAAAAATATTCATATATACTGCCTATCAAAGATTATGATTAACATGTTAATAAATAGTCTATAGTGCTGACTACATATGTAATATAAAGAAGGGAAGAAAACTTCAGTCATGCGCTTTTACGAATCTACACGCATTCGCCTGTGAGTATCAATTTAAAAAGCGTAAGTTGTACAGAGGCTCCTGCTTAGAGTTTATCGTTATGGTCAACATTTGCTCACTGTGTTGAAATCAGGGCTTTAATGTTTGAAACTTGTATATATATGTGTATTCAAGAGAGAGAGAAAAGTATTGAAATTTTTTTCTAAGTACTTTTAAATATCTGATTTTTTTTTTAAATATACAAATTGACAGTGAAAATTATAGTTAATTGTAAAAGATAATCATAACTTCTGATTTTAAATATTTTTAAAAAGAATTATTTCAATATTTCTAACTATATGATTATTATCTAAGTGCTTATTCAAGCGTATTTAGGTTGCTTCTACCCTAAGGCATAATTTTTAAAAAAATTTGTTCTACTATATTGTCCTATATAAACAGACAATTGTAAAAGTTATTATATAGAATATTTTATTCAAATGATTAGCTTTTAATTTTCTAATATATATATATATGTATGTAATAATTATCAAATAAATATTTACAAAAAATTGTAGATAATGTTTACAAAGTTATGCTTAATTTGATGGAAATTTAGAAATAAAAAAATATAATTTTTCTAATAAAAGAGACGTTGAACAAAAATATTTCTCAGGCTATATAAAAATATATAATTTGTATTAATAAGATTATTTTTTGTCTCTACCCACCTACCTTACATTTTAATTTTATGTATGTCTGATATACATAGATTAGAAACAAATTATTTGGTATATTAGTGATAATAAACATGTACTTTAAATTTTCAGCCAAGAGATGATCCAGATATTTAAGCAATAATGTACTTTTTCATTTTTCTTTCATAGCAATCACATGGAAAGAAGCACAGTCATTGTAAGCATAAAAAAATAGGCCCTGATTTAGTTTGTGCTCACGGCCATTTTGAAATTTAAAAACCACAGCTGACACATCCAACTGATAAAATGACATAAATAAAAAAGTACTTTAAATTCATCTTTTAGAAATTATAAGGTAGTACAAATAATATGGTTTGTTTTATTATGGATTTTTTTTTTAAAAAAAATACCTTCGTAAAATATTTAAAATATGATGGGGCAAAGCGCCGGAATTTGCGGGGGGGGGGGGGTTGGTCGACACCTATCATTTAAAAGTTGCACAAGTCTGATCAAACCAAGCTTATAATTTCCAAATAATAAAAGATTATATGCCCATATGAAATAAAGCATTATTTTTACTAGATTATAATTTCTAAAATATGAATTTAAAGTACTTCTATTCAATATTTATGTCATTTAACAGTTGTATGTGTCAATGGAGGTTTTGGCTGGTCTTTAGGTTTCAAAATGGCCGTGAGCACAAACTAAATCAGCATGGAAAAATAAAATACAAAATATTAAACATGAGATTTGTAATGACTACACAAACCAATCTGTATATCATCAATACATATACTTACATCACATGCTGATTTAATTGATCAAAATAATTGTTACTTCACATAAAAATCTGAGTACCATGATATAATTGAGCTCCAATTCATGGAGTTTGAGGCTAGAACCCTCCACTTATCTATATCATACAGGGCTTTTAGCCTAATTATTAAACATTTTACTTAGGTATTGAATTTCTGCTGTGAACTTTATTTTTTTAAAAAAGACTTCTCCATCTTGCATAATTGTAGTTTTATCCTCAATCATATCTTTCAAATAAAAACAATGAATATTTACACCATATTAGGTCTTTAAGATAATCCTTATAATGTAAATGAGGTTTGCCTCACAAACTATCCTCAAGGACATCATAAAATTTTTTTTTTAGAAAGTCTTCATTCACTTTGCATAATCAATTCAATAAAAATGCACAATTACAATAGTAGATTCAGTAATCCAGGAAGCTGAATAAAGAACATCAATTGATCTTGTATCTTAGCCATCAAATATCTTCTAGAGCACCTTGAAATGTTTATCCAATACTATGTCAGGAGGAGTCCATATCGTACTTCCATTGTGCAAAATAAACTTTATACAGCTAATTTAGTTGAAGTAGTCATGATTATGATGAAACAATATATTATGGCCAAGTGATAATTGATCATCATTATGGGTGAAACATCATTAGTTGGCATTTTCTTAGTACTTCAACATCTTTTTTGAAAGTTATATGTAAATAAGAACTTTAAGAAATAGATCTACTTTTGAAATTAGACACTACAAGTTTAACATTTTATTTTGTCGACGAGAGAATATTTATGAATTAGTCATAAATTTATTTTCACCAATAGTAGCTCTGTTTCTATATTCTTCACGAACTATTGTAATTTACTCTCATTAATCTGGGAATTAAAAATGCAAGCCATTGTATTATTTCAAGAAGAAAAAAATGCAATCATATTTATTTGGTTTCCCAAATATAGCAGAATTATTTTTTTTCTATATTACTCATATTAATAAATACTATTTGATCCATTATAGTGTAGAGAATATTTAATCCACAAAAATAAATAATTCTCCAATGATTTTAGTAGAAATGAAAACTTAAGCTAATGCCACATATACTTTATACTGATCCATGAACTATAGTAATAAAAAATATTTAGATAGCTTAACTTGTTAAATATTTATTTAGAAATAAGTTCTACTTATCTAAATAATTTGTACTACTTATATGCAATTATATCTATAAAGAATGATAAAGCTCCAGAAAATGGTGGTCTTATTTTAAATAAAGCCAGTAAAATAACTGTTGGCAGTCACACTAAATGATTGGAAGAAAAATATTTAAGGAGATAGATATTACAAATTACAGACCTGTCAGTTTACTATTAATTCTATTTAATAACATTACTAAGATTATGATAACATATTAGAGAAAATTGGACTTTAAAAATGGTTATACAACAGTAGATAATATCCAAATATTAAACAAAGTTATAGAAAGAAACAATCACTTAATTCTATAAGCATCTTGCACTGAGTAAAGCTTTGAAATAAACGTAGAATATTACCAAATTCCACAGCGATAATTAGATTACATGGGGTGATTTTATCTCAAAAGTTTTAAATGAGGTATTAAATAGATTAAAATAGAAAGTTACGGAAATAAAAATAATTGGATTACTTAATTGATATGGACATTCCAAATGTATTTATTTTTGAAATCAGGAAATTTTAGAAAAGCTATCAGTTGAAATCACCAAAGTAGAATTAAAGAAAATACTAAAAAATCTAAAGCCGTGTTCAATGGCTTTTCAAAAAAGGAGAAAATGAAGATTAAGATATAATGTATTAGAAGAAATTAACAACTATAAATACTTTGATCAGATTATTAATCATCATCAGCTTAAAGGTAATTAATACAGAAACAAATTAATTTATTAAAGTGTAATGGATGAAATTAATTACAAAATTAAAACTTAGGTGAAGTAATTTTGGTAGAAAATAATACAAAAAAAAAAAAGTTTAACACTTGAAAAATGTTTTCAATAAGTATAATTTACTAGTGCTTACTTAAGAATATGACATTTAGAATTTAATATAATAGAGATCAAACTACATTGTGAATACAGAAAGATATCTATTTGGATTAATAAGAAGATATAAAAAAGTACAAGTGATAGAGCAAATAGATATCACTAATAACATTGTAAGAATTAAAAACTGAAGTGGAGCTTGATTTGGATATGTTGAAGGTTTAAATTGGATTCCAAAAAAATTGTGATCTAGAAAGATATAAGGGAAATTTTCTGGAATATCATGAGAAAAGTATAGATTACATATTTTTGTTCTGTAATGGATTGATCTTCTAATTATCAATTTGCCATAATATTCAATTTTTTTTCTTTAATTTCTTCTAGCCATTTCCTACTTATACATCTTTCTCTTAGTGAAATTAGTTTAATATCCACTATTTTTGATTTTTCTCATTACTTCTGTTATACCAACTTTCTTATAATCTTTGCTAATAAACTGTTTCAGTAGCAATCAATTTCCTTTCCATACTATTCTTTACTATTTCACTATAATCACAATTTGTCGGAATCCCATTTATTATTGCTGTAGTTTTTACATCATCTATAATGGTTGAAAATTTACATATATTTTTATTTATTAAGCACTTAAAATTTTAAAGTATTGAATTGAAAATATTGTTTGAATATAACATATTGTCAAAGTGAAACGATAATTTTAGCTGATGAATATTTTATAAGTAGCAGACAAAAATGCCCTTTAACAATTTATGAATGTTGCATGATTTTATTTAAAGTTTCTTAAGCAAATAAACTTGAACATTGTTTCTCTTAGGAAGGAGATAAAGAGAAAAAAGGCATTTTTATTAAATGATTCATTCTTTTTAAAATTTATTTTTTCCAGATTACAAATGTTTCCATCATGTAAAATTCTTCTGTTATAATCAAAAGTATCTTATCATATTGTATATTCCCTATGTAAAATGCAACTACATTGAATAAAATATTATTTAATGGGAATCAGGTTTGCTAAATCCAAAAGTTTTTGATAATGGATACTGGGTTAAAATAATAATAAACATTTGATCACTATCAGCATTAATTTACCATTTTATTTCTAATAAAAGTTCTTATGGTATCTCATTTCAAGATTTCTACACATTGTTATCAAGATATATATTCTGGTAAGCAAACCACTAAATTTCCTGTAAAATACATGTTGAATCTCCTATACCATTTAGCACATTGGTAATTGATGTATTTGAGAGCTAAATATTTCTGAAAAGAGGCATATGCTGGAATCTCTAATGTTCTAAGTCAAGACTTCCTGAGGAAATTCTCATTTATTTGTTATGAGATATGGATAAAAACAAAGTTATACCTGATTTTGTTTTATAAACAAGAAATTATGTATCATAAAGTTTTTTAAAAAAGATATTCTCAACATTTTCAACTACTAATATTAGATGAACACAGTATATAAGCGATTACATTTAATCATTATTAGCAATAATTTACCCTTTTTGTATTTTAGAATTTTAAAATTTAGAACTTGGAAAAACCAAACATTCAATTATTTTGGCAATTTAGCGGTAAACTATAAAATTTGATGCACTTTTAATATCAAACTGATTGAAAAATAAATGACTTAAAATCACTATAATCTCATCCATTTATTTTCAGGTTTATAAATAAACACTTTCATTGTGTGTATAGTATGCTTTCAACTAGCTTATAATCATAATCATAGCATTTCCTCTAGACATTCTCTTTTGGATCTTTTTTCACCAGTCTTTATACTTTATCATGCATTCAATATACTGCAATTTCCCCTCTGTATCATCCGTTGCCATGCTACAAATTTCCATTCACTGTAAAATTTCATTATTTCTAATATACATTGCTTTGATTTTCATTTATTCTTCAGATTATAAGTCCATATAATAAAATACCTGTATGTTCTATTTTTTCACATTTTTCTATTTTACTGTACTCACTCCATTTATATAATCTAATGCATGAATCAAAATAAATACAAATTTGAAGGTTAAAATAAATTTTCATTAAAGACTTTATGCAATACATATTCCAATAAAATAAATATGGATAAAACTATTTTTGTTTTGATATGCTTTAGTGGTTACACTATTTTCTAGCAATAACTGCAATATATGGTTTGAATTATATAGAACTTTGGAATTCTTTTCCAGGTTTATTGATAGTAAATGACTCTCTAACTATTTTTAGAAGGCAAAATACAACAAAAAACTATTATTAATTAGCGATTCACTTGTCTGATAAATTATTTCTTCTCTTAAGAAATATTAGAGGCTTAAAAAGTAACTATTTAAAATATATGCAAATTTTATTATGTAGAACTTAACTATCTTTAATTATATATCAGAAGTCTTGGAAGAATTTATCAGCCTGCTTTACATATCCTTCATATAATAATGTAAATTTTTCAAGGGAGATTAGTGTTTAAAAAATTAAACTGCATAATAAAAAGTTTTTTTAAAGATATACTTAAAAGGTCATTCGACCAATCATTCTTGACAGAAATGAAACAAGAGTGTAGAAAGTTTGGTACTTATAAATCCAAATTTACTAAGAGAATTTCTAAATATTTTGTGACAAAATGGATTAAGTTTATATAAAAAGTTTCAAATATCTTAAGAATTTAAAATTAAGCAGACTTATTGGAGTAACTTTGTCTGATTTAAGGTCAGCAAATTTATTTTAGTATACTCATTTATAAGCTAGAAAAATTACATATTATTTTTAGCAAAGCAATACAGAGACTTCAGACCATTCAAAGAAGTATGGAGAGATGCATGTTAGAAATATCAAGAAAAAAATCAAAAAGAAAATACATGTGTGAGAACAAAGAAGTGTTACTGACAACTGAAAGAGTTAAGAGACTGAAGTGGAGTTGGACATGCTGATAGAAGAGATGATAATAGTTGGACAATTGAATTCCAAGAGATTATAAAAAATCTAGAGACCATGTGAGATGGATGAAATAAGGAAGGGTGCTGGGGATAATGAGAAGAGATGCTAGAGATTGGAGAAGATGGATTGAACTTGGAGACCTTTATCTTGTAGTGGATCGATAATGTTTAAAAACAATGATGATTCAATATTATGATCATAGAAGTTCAGCTATTTTGTTACTGAGCACTTATGCTTTTCTTCAATTTTGCCTATTATTAGATATCTCCAATGTCTAAAATAAGACATATAATAAGATGAATGTCTTGCTTCTGTCTCCTCACAACACACTTGCATCTTGAATAATTCTAGTTAGGAATTAACTCAAAAAGTGATATTAAAACTACTATAGTTAGTGATTATATAATGACTTTGCAAAGAAACTCTTGTGTCAATAAACCTGATTTTTTAGAAATCATTTAGATATGTATATGAATCATTTTTAAAGTCTAGAAAGAATTTTAATGCTTAGGAATTCTATTTCTGAAGCAATTCATATATTCCAAGAGATAAATTTATCTAAAAATAGTTACTTTGTACTGTCAGTTAGCACTCAGTATTATTGATTGAATGCTTGATGTAGTTTGAATTTATAGTAATAATAGGCACCATTGAAAACATTACAGAATCCAAGCAAATAAAAAAAAAGGGGGGGGGGGAGATTGTTCTATATGTTCACTAAAATCAACTTTGATTCAATAACTAATCTATTTTAAAACTTTATTTCTGTACTGCTTACATATAAAATGCGACTCATAAAACAATATACAGAACTGAATTTTAGTGCTTTCAAATACTTTCATCAGAATATTACTTTTGTTTAAATTATTTGAATTTACAGTACTAGTACTTTTAATCCACAACTGCAACAGCTTAAATTGATTTTCAAAATAACTAAAGATATCTAGAAAATAAAGTAACGTTTTGCATTAGTAGCTGCTTGTTTAATAGTAATAACAATAGTTTTTAAATCATACATGCAGACTATTTTGATAGTTTATGTTGAATGCCATTTTCTTTTCAGAGTGTCTTACTTCTGTTTACAGTATTTGCATTATGCCTAACAATTTCTTACACTTTATCAAATTATTATATATTGTATATAAACTAAACAATATAGCTTATACATTTAGTGCTTGTGATTAAAAAAAAAGGAATCTTTTTAATTTACTGTGTTTTATATCTATACATAGAAACAGCATAATTACTTTTTTTGACCTATCATTAAGATGGGAGAATGTTTCTTCAATACATTTGTAGCTAAGTAATTTGAATATTTTAAATAATAAGAAACAGATATTTCTCTTTTAATTAAATGGTCAATTATTTAAAAGAAAAGGGAGAGACATAACCTTCCATTTATATTGTTTTTAAAAAATATATATATATTAACTATAAAATTGTTTATTACAGGGTATCCATTATTACAATTATTAATAAAAATATATTTCAAATAAAATACACTTATTTTATTTAATAAAAAAGATGCATTTTAATATCATAGCATTTTGTTTTTGCATAAAACATTATACAAAAAATTAAACAAAATACTACTTCATACATGGAAAAAGTATTAAAAACAATTATTATCTTAAAGCATTTTTAATGCTAAGCTCCCTCCTTATCAAATACTTAATGTTTTCTTCATATATAAACAGTACTAGATTAACTTCAGTTTATTATATATTAGTGATAAAGTTAGTTTTTATACAAAAAGTTGAGAATTGCTTATAGTCACTTAACATATTATTGTTTTTAAATATTTATCTAATTGTTTATAATATGGTAAAATAAATAATTCAATATAAGTCCCCATTCTTAATGAAATAGTATTTTTGCAATTATGATAAGCAATTCTTCAATCAAAAAATATTTAATTCTGCTAACTAAAACTTTATAGGGTTTAACCAGTTAATAGAGTTTTTTTTATATTATCAAAACTTTTTCTCTCTTAATAAATGCACCTTTTCTATTTTGGCAACAATTTAAATGTGAAATCATAGTTATTATATCTTCTTGTTAAATAAAATAAAGATGGCCTGTTTTTAAGTTTATTTACTATTGCTAATATAAATTTCTCTATGGAATATCAAATATTATTATTACTACTTTCAAAAATATCGATCTTATATCTAAACATCTGTTAAAATCTCTCACTCAAATAATTTAAAATACTGAATCCTTTTTTCATTCTCTTTTCTATCAAGCAAGATAATAGGATTTACTCGTTATTTTGACTCTTGCTGTCCGATATTTCTTCACTTTCTATGTTGCGCTACAATTGTAAAAAGATTTTATTTATTTATTTCATGAAATCACTCACTAAGTATTCAATTTGTCATTCAATACAATTTAACTTTTTAAATATGTTTTTTTTTTTACCTTGCTTAGCAAAAATATGCATGCTATGTTCGGAAATAACACTGTAAAATCTAAGCATTATTTGATTTACTAATGGCCTTAAGACGTGGTTCTTTCCTAGGATGTAAATTGCAAGATGCCTTAAACCAATTTTTTTACTTTTAAATAATGGCTAAATTTTCAATATATCAATTATAGTTTTAAATAAAAAAGTTGATGCATTGGCATTATTACAAACTTTAATATACACTGTGCCAGAAAAAGTAATTTTTTCCAATTTATGTCATAATAGATATCATATCTAAGTATTTATACTCATTGTCTGATTATAGTTCTTTTTGATTGGATTTTATTTTTTCAAATTTTCCATTTATTATTATTATATGATTTAAAATACTTGATGCTATTACACAAACAAGGTTTGTACAGTGACATTTATGCATTTGATATAAGAATGTTTCTTTGGAATATATATAGAATTCCTCAAATTTCAAAACAGATATGAATCATTATTAAAAACAATTCACAAAAAATTATAAAAGGAAAATAAACAGAAAATTAAAAACATCAACTCAAACAAACACAAAATTATGCAAGCTTAATCCAATGATAAATAATTTAAAAGATAAATGAGAGAAAAATGAAATGCAAGAATTAATTTTGGTTAATGAAAAGATAATTAATACCAGAGACAAAAAAACAATTGAAATACAAATTAATATTATTGGAATTAGATTAGAAAAATCAAACTAAAGATTAGCAATGCAATTAATAATAGAAGTCAAAAGACTTGAAAAAATTGTTTTATATCTTAACAAAGAAATCATAAAATGGAAGATGTTGAGTATGTTCAATTTTCTTAAAAACAATTTAATAAGATTTTTAATGGATTGCTTATAAAAAGTAATGTTATATATAAAGCAGGAGAATAGCAGATCACACATAACAAAAATTGTGATGAAATAAAGACATTACAGACTCTTTAAAATGGAAAGTCATATAAAAAATCAATACCAAAGAATGGTATTTGGAAAAGAAAATGGCAAACAATATAAGCAATTTAGAGGAGAAATAGAAATTAAGTTAATATCAAAAATAATGATTTTCAGAGAAGAAAAAGAAACAAATTAAATATATAAATAAAAAAGTACATAAGTACAAAAAATATATCTACATAACAGTTCAAAAGCATACAAACTGGAAATATAAGATAACTGCAGAATATAACTCCCCTCCCCCTTCATCTCTAAAAAAAAAAAAAAAAAAATTTTTGGTTAAAGAGATATTCCAATAATTGTTAAAAAAATGCTCAAGAAAAGCTAATTTTGAAGAAAAATAGTCTTGAGAATAATTAATATACTAGATTTGATAGTGTGTCAAAAGTAATATAGAAATAAATGCAAACTCCTCTAATGGTTGTAAACTGTAAAAATAAATATTAAAGTAACATTTATAAAATATTACAACTGCAAAAAATGGCTGATAATGGAAAAAAACAAAATATAACAGATGAAACAGAAAATTAACATCTAAAACAAGATGAAAAATTATCATTGATTAAAAAAAAAAAAACTACAAGAAAGAGAGAAATAAAGTAATCACTGAAGCAATTACTAAAAATTATAAAAATAAGTTAATATAGGGACTAGAAGATGCATATAAAATTGGGGTAAAATATACTATAGAAAAACTCTATGATGTATTGGAAGTTTTAATTTGATGAAAAGGGATTTATTATTTTGATCTTATAATGTACTACAAAGGGTGAAAAAAGAATTCTTTTGGCAAAACAATATCATTAAGAATTAAAAAAAAAAAATTAACACTTGAATGTTATCAGTATTAATTCACCAGTATTTTATAATATCTCATCCTTAAAAATTAGTTATGATGATTCATAAACTTTAATCCCAATCTTAAATAGAAAAATGACTTGAATATGAATAATCACATGAGCAAATTCAACAAAATTCAGAAATATAATAAACTAAAGCTACAAAATCATGTAAATACTTAGTGTACACTAAAGACAGATGACTATTTAAAATAGCATACTTTTTATAGTAAAAATTTAGAACATGCTTAATATAAGGTATTTGTGTTTCAGAAATTTAAATTATATAATATATAAAGATGAGTTGATATTGTTAATTTCTACTTACTTACTGATGGATTTACATTTAAATTTGAAAAAAATTGGTGATAATTCTGAACGCTTTCCATATACTTTGCTTGAAGACAAATTATTTCCAATCTAAAATGAATTAGTTGTTAAATTTAGTATAAGGAGATGTACGAGTTAAGATTTTAAAAATCTTTCATATTTGGCAAATTCAGAAGACAAATGCAAAACAATTGCAAATAGCACAATAAGGGCACATAAAAATCATAAAAACTCAAGCTATTTGTTTATATATAGACATAAAAAACAACAATTTAAGTTTCAAGTTTTAATCTTTTTACTATACAAACTATCCTCAACTCGATTACATAAATTAAAAAAAATTGATAGTAAAAAATATGAAAATTTTTTTCATTAAAAAAAATAAGTATTTAAAAAATATACGGTTTTTAACAGTTGTTCAAATATGCGCATATAATTCTCATAAATGATTCAATAAAGCAAAAGCATTTGCCCAAACAGTTTGTACTTGGACAGAGAATAGTAATAAAATTCTTTGCATTTGAAACAAAAAAACTTTATAAACATACATAAGTCTAAAAAAAAAAAAAAAACATGCAGTAAATTAAATGAAATAAGAAAGCATAATTTGTTAATTCAAACTTTTAGATACTAATAAAACCACAATATTTCATGATATATCAGTTCAATTTATAGAACATATTCTCCAATTGTAGTTTAGGGATATTGTGCATTTGATTTCTTAATAACAAGTTCATCTAAAGAATGTGATTTGATGAGCAAAGACAGTTTTAACATGAAGTAAGACGTAAACATATTCCTAGGATCAGATTAAGACATATGGCAGTCAAATAATTGGTTTTATGCAAATTAACAACATTAATGTAAAAAATGTTTTCATAGCTAAAATGAGCAAGAATTCTTGTATGGGATAGTTTTATTGCTTTAATTATAGATATTAACTCCTTTAACTTTAATAAAAACTGCACTATATTGCAATTAATTTTTTCTATATAGTCAGCACAGTGATACTCATTTGTCACTGGTCCAGATTTTTTAGACCAAACAATATAGAGGGATAACTGAAAAGTCTTGATCTTGTTCAGAAATCCTCATCAATCCAACAAACAAAAGCTTCTATGAATTTGAATATCAGGTCACGATGTATAAATGTAAAAATTATTAAGCTCAAACAAACTTGATGTTAAATGGGACTCATCTTTAATACTCACTTTGACAAAAAAAAAAACTATTAACCAAGTCTTATATAAGTTTTTAAACTGCAGTAAAATAAAAGACTGATAAACAAAAATTTATCTACAAATGTAATGTGGGTATATATAACTTAAAAATAAATAGCTAATCTCTCCAATACTCTTATAAAATACTATGAAAAAGATACATAATTTTAACTGATGCATGCAATAAATATGTCCGCTGAGCTAAAGGGAATAAAGGTTCCCGGATAGATTTATAATTCAATCTGTCACTTAGAAACTGCATCACATGATCTCCCAGGAAACTGATCATAAGATACTTATTTTTAAAGTAATCTTAACTGATCATTTTACATTAAAATCCAAAGTGAAAATTATTAAAACACCTCCATAAATTAAGAAGTTAAAATGAATTGAAATTCAATTTTATACGTAACCTAAATAGTCCAGTTGTTCAATGATCTCGCGAATTCATGGAAATTATAATCTACCCTTTTTTCATAAATTATCAAAGAAAAGTTATTAATAAATAATAACTTTTTATATCATTGGATTTGCTTTGCTTGCATATCTACATAAAATTGTACTTCAGTTTTAAAAATGAAAATAATTATATACTGTAAAATATCTAAGTATATAACATTTTTTTAAATCAGGGTATATCCAATGAAAAATCATACAAATACACACTATTCATCTAATCAAAACACTTTACATATTTTATTTTGGTTAGTTGCAGATCACTCAGCTAATATTGCTCATATAAAATCAAAATATTTGAATATTCATATAATCCATGATTGTGCAAGTCCTATATTGAAAATGGAGCTGTGTATAAAATTTAATAATTTTCCTAGTTTCATTATTTATAATAAATCTCTATATAGCGCGATGTACACAAATTAAAAAAAATATTGTTCTGACCTCAATTTTTTTTGTTAAATTTATTCTTGATATTAATTCAAAACAAGGATTGCTAAGGTTTAATTTTTTTTCTCCATTGTATTAATGTGACCTATTTTACAGTCTCGAACAACAAATAGGTCACACCTTTAGAAGGTGAATTTGAATAGTTAGCTGTTCTATACTTAGAAACATACAATTGATTAGAAATCTAAAAAAGAAATCCAATAAAAATAATTTATAGTTTATAAAGATTAAATAAATGAAAATGATTTAAAAAAAAAATGAAAAGAATTACTGAGTTAAGACAGCATGAAATAAAATCACAATCGAAATTTTTACTTCCCATGACGCGTAAACTGAGTCATAAAAACACACACACACACAATGAATTGCACTTATAAATATTTTTCGGCAAGCAGATGGAGGACAAAAGTAAAAAAATATTAATCTTCAATTTCCTAAAAAAAAACCTTAAAGAAAATGAAGATTAATAGTTTTATTTTTTAATGTTAACTGTAATCAAGCTTAATTTGAAATAAATTTTGACGGCCAAGATTTTTTGCATAATTTTAACACTGAACTTCGATCGAGTTACAAAAACGGATATATCCCATAAGGTTAATCTGACGGCATAAAACTGATCTTAACTCTAATTTTATCTTCCTAAAATAGTAATACTATTAAATAGTTTTAATCTCGTAATAGAGTTGAATTAATTTTCTCTAAAACGATTTTAATAAGTTCAAAAACAAAGCATTTGCCATTTTTTTTAACTAAGATTTTTTTAGACTGAAAGGTTTACAAATCTACGAGAATGCAAAATAAAGCTAAAAAACGCTAATGAGTGTAGTTTGTCATATTTAATAAAAAAAAAAAAATTACCATTTAATACTGCCTACGTATGAAAATTAAATAATGAACTTTCAGTCGTGTATGTATAATACAGTATACCACGCTTCTTAATATTTTTTTTTGTAATCATCTAAATCAAATATATAAAAAAAAAGATGATTCAAATTCAGATTTGTTTATATCATAGTCGACAATACTGGAAACGCAAAGCTTCCTTTTCTAAGGAAAAACCATTAGTAACTATTAGCTTGATCGAAGCCACCCCCCCCCCCCTTCTTCAGAAAAAAACCAACAAACTATATCAATATATAGTACAGTGTTGTGTATATACACATACTTTTTAAAAATGAAATAAGGTCGGAAAGTTAGGTTAAAACAAACTTAAGTGTGAACAAAGACTTATCAGCAAATGACGTGGAATATGTGATACAATGAAGAGCAAAATTAGTTTCGAAACATGTTGCGACACGCACTACTTCTTTATAAAACTATAAATAAAAAATTAAAAAAATATATATAAGGCAGATAATGCTGAAAAGGTAATTTATTATTATTATTTTTTACAAAAAAAAAAAAACTAGAAGAAAAAAATTTTTGGTGCATGGTAGTTAACTGTACAAACAAAAACCTTTGTACATTTACATATTTACTTTACAAATTTTACATCCAAAAAGAAAAATATATATATAAGGAAAACATTCCATCGGCAAAGGCAGGGCAAGTTACTTATAAACATAAAATAAAAAGAAATGCAGCCATTTTAAATTTTTTTTTTTTTTTAAAAATTATTCATTCATTAAAAAAAAAAAGGCAAAAAGCTTATAAACTGATTAAAGATGGGTTTGAAAATAATGAACATATCAGAAGTGACTGTCCGGGTCGAATCCAAATCTTTTGAATAAGAAGCATAAATGAACTCGAAAAAAGTCAAATGAAAAAAAAAAAACGAAGCTTTTTACAACAAAATTTTCTCGAGTTCTTTTAGCCACATATAAAATACATATATACATGTATATAATTAGATCATTTATGCCATAGCCAGTCCGGTCGTTTCCTTTTGTGTGTGTTTTTTATTTTATTTTAAATAACTTTTTTTTAAGAAAATAGTTGGTCCCTTTTTATTCCTCTATTAATACAAGTCAATATTAAACAAATCTGTACAAAGGTAGAGTTGTAGGTACAACACAGCTCATTTATTCAGCTAGATACCACTGCCGCGAATTTCATATTAATACTTTCATTCAGACCAGAATAAGTTTCCTTACAAGATGTTGGTGCACTAGTATACCGTTCCATGGACTTAGATTTGGAATCTAGAAGGACGCACACACTACCATTTTCACCAATCCGATACGAAACTTCGCAAGGATCGATCCATAGCGTTAATTCGTAGGGTAATATGTTAAAAAGCGTAGATTCGTGGATGCCGCAAGCACTACCCGCTTCAGATATTAATGGATCCATTTTGTGGTTTATTCGGATACACCTATAGGCACTCCCTTTGAACGGCTTATCAGGAAACCAATGGTGACGGTAATGATTTCCGAGCACTTCTTGAAGTTTAAGGCTAAAAAATTCCAACTTATCTTCGATGACCTGACCAGAGCGTAATAAAGCTGTCAAAAAATTCACAGCACTTTTAATTTCCAGTCTCATTTTTACTTTTATATAAAATTATGACTATATACAATTAATAGAATTTTGACGGACGTTAAATAAAACCCTGAATTTTGATCCTAGTTATTTATAGGCAATGATTTCTAGGTGAGATTAAAGTTTAGTAATGGCGATTTTTTCTTACGTTTAAGAAGTTTAGAGAATTGCAATTTTTCTTTGTTCTTACACTTTGATAAATTTCGTAGTTTTTTTTTTTCAAAACTAGGCCTTTTTTTAAAAGTTCTCGTCTTCATCCAGGTGTTCTCCTTTCTTCTAGAAACTTAACAAATTATACAAAACCAGGCCTTCAATTCCCCGCTGAATCGTACCGACACTCCTGTTCCTCAGCGTTTGCACTACTGAAGGAAAAGTTTTTTCGCAAAGCTTTTGTATGAATCAGACAACTAGCCTGACGTCATTTTGAGACGCCTTAATACTCAGTAGCCGACTGATGTCATACAAAAAAATCCAATCACGTTTCGAGGAATTGAAACTAAATATATAAATAAATAAATATTAATAAAGTCATGTGACAAGGCTTTTTTCGATAACAAAACAGACATTAATTAATAATAATAAAAATATATATACCAATCTATTTTAAAATAATTCTTAGAAGGTAAATTGATAATAGGTGTTGATATTAGTCTGTATTCTAAATGAAATGAGTATGAATTATTACTATATTTGGGGGGGAAAATGAGTATTATACATTACACGTAGACTGCAGATTTTATTGTTTATGCTTCCGGAGAAATGATTAGTTTTCTGACGCGATTAGTTGAATACAATGTTTTTTGTTTTTTAAAAAATAATTAAATTGCAAGGTAAATAAGGTAATATTTCTTAACCATTCCACTTTTTTCTTAGAAGTACTATAATTTGAAATTTATATTCATTACTTTAGTTCTTTATTCGAAATTTAAAAACGTATATAAATTTAAAAACACACACACATTATTTTTTCCCCCAATTTTTTAAAAAATATATTTTTTCAAAACTGATAAAAGATTAAAAATAATCATTAAAAAAAGCTTTTTTTGTATGAAAGATCCTATTTAATGTCTAGCTTACAGTGGGGCTACCATCTGCTCATCTTTTCATTTCGACTTCAGTTAACAATAGAGCGCGAACAGTGGCACGTGTCTTTCAGAAATCTACTGGTTCTTTTGTATCGATATACCTACTCTTTATAAATAAGGTACGCAAAAAGCGGCACGCACCATGCTTTATCGAAAGAAAGAGATGTTGGATAAAAAATATACATATCAAAGATCGATGTTCACGAAAGAAGCTACAAAGGAAATAAAGCGTTAATTCCACGTCACACATGAAAGATTACGTAGTAGTGTGATAAAGCCAAATGGTTAATGAACGCGATTTTTTTCCGAACCAGCAACAAAAACTTAAATATATATATACTAATAAATCAAGTCTGTATAAGTTTTATTTTAATCACTATCATTTACACTAACTACATCAGTCTAGAGTTGGCGCCAGTGTCTACCAATATTAATATTGTATTTATTATTATAATTTATAATGTAGACATTTTTTAAATTTTATTTTTAACATTTATTAATTAAATAAAAACAAGCTTCTGTATGATTAAGGTTAGAGAAAATAATGCTGTAGTAATTGGTCTTTTTTATGATTTAATTTTCCATAAGTACTATTTGAAATTGTGCAACCACAATAAGTAACAAAAAATACATGAAGTTGCATCCGAAATACAGTAGATGGCGCAATAAAACTCATAAATGAGATGAGTCCAAAAAATCTATAAGGGGGAACTAGGTCATACAAAAAATATAGCTCCTCAGAACAAAGGGAAGAAAAACAAACACGTATAAAAGGACAAATTTTGAATGAATTTAATATCTTAATTTGACACCTATTAGGCTATAATAAAGTTGATCAATTTGCTGTTGTTGCAAACCAGAAAGCCAAATTAATAATGGAAAAAAAACTTTTTAATACAAAATTTTTCGTTCCAACTCTCCAAACATGTAGGTCATTTTATCAATATACATAAAAAATATTAATAAAAATTTTGGATATTGTTTTTATGATTATCTACAATAACTTTTCATGGGCAACCAATATTGAATCAAACTTATAATTCCTGAAACAACTTGAGTTTGACAGTTTTACTTCAGAATTGCTTGTCAATAAGACTTGCTAGAACAATTTCTCAGTATTCTGTCAACAAACAGTTCTATTACGTTTGTAATGTGATATTTATCAATTTCAGAAATATTCAAGATAGGTCCTTTTCTTGTGCATATTACAGTTTAGATTAAAAGTGGTAAACCTGTATTATCCTATCAGAATCAATCTTCTTTAACGTATTTATTTTTTCTATTTATTAATCAAAAATAATTCAAAATAAAATTATCTGTATCATATTCCGGAATGGAAGATTATTATGCAAATGTTATTTGCAAACTAAAACTTTTATCTGAGTTTCATCTGTTTATCATTATTCAGGTATTGATTTATTTATTTTGACTAATAGTTGCAGTCATGACTTTCACAGTCTATTTTTCATTTGTTACATTTTGTGATAATTTCAGTAGTAAATGTCTATCTCTCCTTCACTGTTGAGGACTATTTTTAAATGCAGCCAATAATAAGCTCAGTTAAAATAACATTCCAGTTTATTTTAAAATTAAATTAAAAATTTCGAAAACCTATTAGAAATTTTTTATCCAACTTCCTTTTATAAACTTGAGTATTGTTCTTAGAATATTTTTAACAATCTTAGCAAAGCAAGTATTGAAATTTAATTCTTGCAATTCAAAATAATTAAAAATCATTTACTATTCATCACGTCTGAATAATTTTTATTAAATCTACTTCTAATAGCTATAGAAAAATGGCATGATTATAAATGGATGTTACTAAATAGGTAATTCTATGAAAGAGATTCTAAGAAAAACTGGAATTTTTATAAAAATGAATGTAAGCAAAAATGAAAGCAGTAACTTTTAAAGCTAAAGATTATAAGGTTCTTGTGACTCACGCTAATGTGGCCGCTTGATGGCGTTGCTGCTTGCAAAAATAATGAAATGTAATGTTACCGGCTGATAATTTTTTGCTTTCTGTTGTCCGACAATTTTTAAAAGTATTTTTAAAAAATTTATGAATATTATTTTCTAAATAACATTTTTTAATTACTTTATACAATTCAGCACCTAGCACAAACCAAGCTTTCAGCTTGTAATGCTGGAATGTGCAGGGGGGGGTCTCCGATGGTTTTGATAATCTGAAGGATCAGCCAATACATGCACTAATCTGATCAAACCAAGCTTTCAGTGTGTAGTGCTGAAATGTGGGGGGATGGGACGATAGTTTTGACATATGCACTAGCCTGAGAAAACGAAGATTATGATTTCCAAAACAATGACAGCCATTTCATTATTCTCATAGCTGTTCTCCCGCAAACATGCCTTTTCGTGTGACTTATGTGAAATGGTTCTGGGACATACCCTTTTGCAATTGTTTTCACCTTCCAAGATGTGTAGGGAAATGCACAATGGGATTACAATTATTAGTATGTAATAGTATGTCAAGTAAGGTGTAAGATTGTTACTTCCAATGCACATAAAAACATTTATGGCCAGTTGAATTCCAAACACCCTCACATCCTACAGTAGTGATCTGTGAAGTGTGCACTATTTCCATAGTGATGCAAGCACAGTGTGCAACACCATCTAGATCTGCTATTAGCTAATATGAACAGAACTTTTATAGGATGTAAGTTGGGTCATGTAAACAGCATATTTCTGTGCTTTTGCAGAGAAACAATATCATCAAGCGGCCACATTGGGCGTAACTCACCACTACCAATACTAAAAAAGACAGCTAAAAAAATTTATTTCAGAATGTTAAAAAAAGTATATTCTAATATTGTTTTCCGTATTTCTCCTCTTTGTAAGAGTATTAAATATAAAAAATTACAATGAAATCATAAGCAAAAAAAAATTATTGAATCCTCTTTACCATAACATTTGAAATATTTTAATATCATCAATGGGTGTAAGAGAGAGCAAGAAAAAGTTCAGGTACAAACTTATGTACAGTATATAATAATTGTGATTGAATTTCCTGCAGTTATGAAATAATCATTTCAGAAATTGTAGGCTAAACTGGCTTTCAATACTACAAATTTTTTGTCAAAATTTATAAATACAAACCAATAATAGTAATGCAGATAATGTATTAAGTTAACTAGATGGTGTTAGTGAAAACTATACATTTAATGTTAATAGAAGTTTTAATCTTTTAGTTCTAATTACTCTTCTCCATGCAAACAATATTGATCTAATTTGGTTAATAAAAATGGCACAATTTCTTAATATTCATAAAAAATTGATTTCTGTTTTTCAATATTATTTTGGTTTATTTTGCTGTACATATATAATATTGTGACAATCTAGTTTTTAGATTAGTCCATCTTGAAATTAACCCTGCTTCATTTTTAAAAATATTAAGAATTGTATTCAGGGATGGCACACACTTAAACTGTATAGCTTGCAATAAAGTTCATTATTTATCTTTGCTATATGAAAAATCTGAACCTAAGGTTTGACTTAATAGATGAATTAATCGCCAATCTCTTAACAAATCTTTCAGTAAGTTAATTAATCAATCTTTCTGGATAACTGAATTGGACAAGTTCTTGTTTATATTTCTGAATTTTTTTTTCCATCTATTTTATTTAATTTTATCTTATTTTAACACTGTATGAATCCTTTCTTTTTAAAAAAATGCCTAATTACTATATCGTTGGACAGATAACATAAAAATACATATACAGTATATACATTTTCAACTATGTAATCTATGGATGGCCAATGTGTTAAAGTGCCAATTTTTTCACTTGAAATCCCATAAGTCATATAATTTTTGCATAAAATATCATAAATATTTAGTGGTTTTTTTTACAATATAATAATTCCTTATAGGAAAAATTTTAGGTTTAATTTGCAACTCTTCGAACATTTTTTCAAATTTAAATCAATCAGTTACAAATTCATTGTTTTTTTAAATCAATTTCATGATGAAAATAATTTTCATAAAGAACAAAGCTGCAAGGCTTTGAACAATTGAATTTGTACAATTACAAAATGAATATTACAAAATATTATAGACTCGCTCTATATTAGAAAAATAATAATTGTATATGTATAGAATGAACCCTAGAACAAAATTTTTTTTTGTTTCGCTTATTGAATTTAAATTTTTGTTATAATTACCCCCCCTCTCAAAATATAAACAAAAATTGGTTTTAATTATAGTATTACAGAGATTGGATGTAATTTTTAGCTTTATTACCAAGTGCAACGTGTCAAAATTAGCTTCACAATATGTTAAGTTGGGCACATGTACCATAATTTGACTGTTTAATCCAATTTCACTATAAACTTTTCAACAAAATTAAATATGTGTATCATTTAACCAAAATGTAAATAAATATGGAAAATATTCACATATTTAATTTTTTTAAGTTGAACATATAACAGGTTTGAAAAAATCAATTAGGAAATCAAATATTGAAATGTATACAATTTGTAAATAATATTTTTTTTCATATACTTTTCAACATATTGGGATTTAATAATATGAAGGCAGGAAAATAGTTATTCATTTTAAATAAGCAGAATTATACTCTAAGTATATATTATTTTTCTTAATATAATGTATTTATGTGCTGTTTGTTTAAGCTATAATGTATATACTTATATATACTTTCAAGTAAAACTTTTATTTCATATTTTGTTAGAGTAATATAAACCAAATTATTATATTCAACTCTTGATTTTATTTTGTAAATTAAAAAATAAAATGATAAACTTTTAATTTTCCATGTAAGATCTTTTTTCCAAATTTTATATAGTCTAGTATTAAAATTATAACAAACTCGTTATAAGATTTGTATAGTATATAGAAAAATATAATTATGAATATTAGTACTTAGCAACTAAATCAGAGTTATATATTAATTTCTGAATAATCCATTTGATTAAGCAATTTTAATACATTTAATTTCTCTGATGACTTTCCTTAAATACATAGAATGGAGCCATAACAGCTCTTATATTTTGTTCCAAACCCCTTATCATTGCTACATCACATATAACTAACATTTTATTTATAAACTTTGATTACAATAGAATACGTATTATTTATTGAACTACAAGTATACAGTATTTTTTAACATTCATTGCATATATATATATATATATAACACTGACACTTTAATACATATTGTATGCATATATAAATTAAGAATATAGTATAAAGAAAATTAAAAAAAAAAGAATGAAATTATTAAAAACAAATTGAGATGACACATTTTACGATCACTTTTACATTTATTCAAATAATAATGAGTGTGCGAATAGCTCTGAACAAGCTACCATATATTAATAGCTTTAGCAATATAACATTGCTTAAGACTATTATATATTGAACCGGATTGATTTCCGATTCAATGGTTTTATTACTAATGTTAAAATTTCTTATTATTTAATAAAAAAAAAAACACGTATGTGTATTAAAACATATACTCAGTTATATTTAAATAGGGCACTTTAATTTTTGTTTATAGAATTGATTTATTTTAAAATAGTTTACTTTCACCGCCTGTTTTAATCAATTTGATTAAAAACAGGCAAGCTTGCTAATTATATATTCCTGCTGCTTTTATTTTTAATCATTTTTAAAGTTAATTCTAAAAGTCTAAAAGTGGAGATTTAGTTTTGTATTTGTTATTTTGGATACAATAATCCCTGGTTGGAATTCTTAAATTGGATTGAGCGGGAAATTAATATTTGCCCTGACTGAGGTATAGAATTTGTCAATAAGGAAGTTTTTTCGCGGGAAATGTAGTGAGGTAACTATAGCCTGCCAGAAAGGAGGTAGTTGCTATTATTCTGGATTAAGACAAGGTTGCTTGTGAGGAGAGGAGCAAGAAGCTGTTTTTAAAAACACTTAATTCAACTTATTAATCACAGTTGGAGCATTTAAGAAATCTTTGAAATTTGCTTTCATGATGTCAACAAACACTGCTATTCGTATTGGAAACCTTCAGATGCAGTGCTAATTCAAATAAAGACGAGCCTCAGGCTCCAGGCTGTTCTTCAGTCATGCTATAAAACTCTGACATAGCCGGATCCCCAATTTGCCTCGACACTTGCCTGTCATTAAGAGAAATCACTGGAAAGAGGAACGATTGTCAAAAGTGCGCACTCGTAACAAAATCCCTAGAACTCTCCCTTACTGTAAGCTAAATTTTTTTTTTTATTCTAGCCAAGGTAAATAAATTGCGTTTAATTAAATCTCTGCTCAATCTAATGATAAGTATGTTTTAAAATGGTATTAATTGTTTTTAATTATTTATTATCTTATGTCCTTTTTCTAGTATTTAAAGTGTGTCTTGGAATCTTAGTTTTAAGATTCCAAGTTTGTTTGCAATTTTCGTTTATCAGGGGTGCATTAGGAGATTGTATTTTATATGTTTAATATATACCTGATTCTTTCGTTAACTATTACAAAACGCATTGGCAGTTTTCGTAGTCTTTATTTATTCACCTGCCCTTAGTTGTAAAATAAAGAATCTTTAAGCATGTTTCGCTTGCGCTTTTTGTGCAAACAATAAAATCTTTTTGCTGGCTATTTGTCAAGTTATTTCTTTGGGTTGTCTGAAAGTAGTCATTTCTTTCTGGATTACATAAGATCGTAATCAAATATCTTTTACTGTCTTGTATGTGAGATCAACCATGTTTACTTTGAATGTAGTATTACGCGCAGCAGTCCTGCGGTGTTTTAACGACAGTAATTAGTATATTACTGCTCAAACGTCCGCACTGGTTTCGTTGATTTCCGGCAGGACAGTAACTGTTTTATTATCTCTGATTCAGGAAGCTAGAGTTGTCGTTTGTTTTTGTAATTTTACAACTGGCCAGCAAGAAGATATTATCCTAACCATTTCTTATATTTTAAGTGAGAGAATTTTGCTGCCAAAATGTTTAATGCCTTCATGTTTGTTGTACTCTTGTGCACTCTCTGGTAAATACACGTATGTTACTATAAGCCACTTTTGTATTCGTGGCTAGATGTCTTCACTCTATTGCCCAACTTTTAATAAAATTAATAAATTGTTTAAACTTAATTTAGCTGACTTTTGTCTTTGTGCTTTGATTTCTCAACTGTCTAAACAATATTTAAAATATCTTGTTCCTCCCTGAGTTTAGTTTGGTTCATTTTGATTCGCATATCCTGTCCACCCTTAAAATAAATGTCTAGTTCCTATTTTCGGACTAGTGGCGCCTCTGTGGTCAGTATATGCGAATCTCAAAGATCTTTCTCTCGTTACATATATATAATTTTTAGAGCATCAACGTGGAGCTTCGAGTTTTCAAGCCCATGTGAGATTTTGTTTATATGGTTGAGAAAGATTTTAGGTGTAAGAGGCAAGATATAGTAGGCAGGGATCAGTATTTGTTGGTTATGGTATGTATTGTTAGAGCAGTTTGGTAGAACAGGGATTCGTCTTTTTCATATGACATAAATAATAAATAGAGTTTTTTTTTGTTGTTTAAACAAAAAAAAAAATCGTTCGGAGTAAATTTTCGAATTTAAAAGTAGTAAAAATAGTTCGTTGTCTTCTTGCATATAAATAAATAGTGTTTTATTTGCTTTGAGATTTTTGTTTAGAAAAAAAAAAGTTAGTATAGCGAGTTAGCCTTGTGTAAAAATAGAAGGTAAAGAAGAAGGCGACAGGATGGCAGGTTTGGAAGAGAACCCTGTTTCATTTAAATACCCCCAGATAGAAGAAGAAGAGAGCGAGACACAGATGATGATAAAGTTGATGAAGAGTTGCTAGAAATGAAACAAGGTCAGCAAGCTGAGATGAAAGAAATTCGACAAGAGTTGCTGGAAATGAAACAAAATATAACAAAACAAAATATAGAAATAAAACAGAGTCAACAAACAATACAGCAGGAGTTGAGAGCAGAAATGAAAAGAATGGGACAGTAAATATTGAAGAAAGTCGACCAAAATCAGGCAGCTATAGAAGCCATAGAGAAAGATCAGAATAAGGAGGTTCAGGAAGTTGAAATTTTAAAGGAAGAGATGAAAGAAGTAAAAGATGTGGTACAGCAAGGTAGTGTTAGGACAGGTAGTTTAGAAATAAAGATGGTGCAGGTTGAAGGGATGTGCAAGTAATGGATAGACATACATAAAACAACATGAGTAGAATTGGAGATGTTAAAGGAAGGAGAAATGCAGAGAGAAATAGATCTGAGGGTTGATGGTGCTGTCAGGAAATTAGAAAAAATGTTCGAAGGCATAGAGGAAAGTAAGGATAATTTGAAAACAGAAGTGCAACAAACCTGTATTGATATGATAAAAGGACTCGAATATAGGTTATCTGGGATAGAGAATAAGCCTAGGGTGTTCTATACTGAAGACAAACAGTATGAAACAGAAAATGAATATAGGGAGTTGGGAAGTAAAAGACAGGAGGGGCCCTCCAGTAGATTCTGGGAAAAACAATTCCTAATAGAAACATTCAAGGCTGAGGTGGGAGAAAGCCCATTAAATCATTTAGGAAGTTTAGCTAATATGTTTTGTGACCAAGACTGGCCAGAAAGGGATAAAGTTACAGTTGCCAGTAACTACCTTCGTGAAACAGCCTCTGACTGGTGGCACACTTTATTCACCAAAACGAACATTTGAGGAGTATAGGCACGCTATTTTAAGAATGTTTTGGAGTGAAGCCTGACAGGACAGGATACTCTATAAAATATCCCAGGAGATATCCCAGCATTCGCGGTGAAACATACACACAATTTTTTTATAGACGAGTAGCGAAACTCAAGGCATTAATGGCATTTCCATTGTCGGACAATCAAATCACGAGGACTATCCAGCATAATATGCCAACACACATACAACAAATGATGTTGAGTAATAATGGGCAGTCGATAGAAGAAATGGCAGAATTTTTAACGGCTGTAGATTTTGGCAATGTATCAAGAGAACCTGTAGACAGGTCCAAGAGAGTAGATCATCCTGACCAAATTCTCCATAAAAAAAATAACCGCCTGACCGAGCGTAAGTGATATTGATTGGACGTACTGTTTAAAAAAAAAGATTTGGTTAACGATTTATGAGAACGGATAAATGTTGGAAATGAAATATTTTGTTTTTCATGAGTGTGAGGCAAACGTTCAGCCGAATTTCTAGGGATAGTTTAAAATTGTTTAGTTTTTTTTCTTCTCTAAAAAAAAAAAAAAGAAGTTGCAGGAATGTTTTTTTTGATCGCGTGTTGAGGTAGTTGAACCGGATTGATTTCTGATTCAATGGTTTTATTACTAATGTTAAAATTTCTTATTATTTAATAAAAAAAAAACGTACATGTATTAAAACATATACTCAGTTATATTTAAATAGGGCATTTTAATTTTTGTTTATAGAATTGATTTATTTTAAAACAGTTTACTTTCACCACCTGTTTTAATCAATTTGATTAAAAACAGGCAAGCTTGCTAATTATATATTCCTGCTGAAAGTCTAAAAGTGGAGATTTAGTTTTGTATTTGTTATTTTGGATACAATAATCTCTGGTTGGAATTCTTAAATTGGATTGAGCGGGAAATTAATATTTGCCCTGACTGAGGTATAGAATTTGTCAATAAGGAAGTTTTTTCGTGGGAAATGTAGCGAGGTAACTATAGCCCTCCAGAAAGGAGGTAGTTGCTATTATTCTGGATTAAGACAAGGTTGCTTGTGAGGAGAGGAGCAAGAAGCTGTTTTTAAAAACGCTTAATTCAACTTATTATTAATCACAATTGGAGCATTTAAGAAATCTTTGAAATTTGCTTTTATGATGTCAACAAACGCTGCTATTCGTATTGGAAACCTTCAGATGTAGTGCTAATTCAAATAAAGACGAGCCTCAGGCTCCAGGCTGTTCTTCAGTCATGCCATAAAACTCTGACATAGCTGGATCCCCAATTTGCCTCGACACTTGCCTTTGTCATTAAGAGAAATCACCGGAAAGAGGAACTATTGTCAAAAGTGCGCACTCGTCATGAAATCCCTAGAACTCTGCCTTATTGTAAGCTAAATTTTTTTTTCTATTCTAGCCAGGGTAAATAAATTGCATTTAATTAAATCACTCAATCTAATGATAAGTATGTTTTAAAATGGTTTTAATTGTTTTTAATTATTTATTATCTGTATGTACTTTTTTTAGTATTTAAAGTGTGTCTTGGAAGATTCCAAGTTTGTTTGCAATTTTCGTTTATCAGGGGGTGCATTAGGAGATTGTATTTTATATGTTTAATATATACTTGATTATTTCGTTAACTATTACAAAACGCATTGGCAGTTTTCGTAGTCTTTATTTATTCACCTGCTCTTAGTTGTAAAATAAAGAATCTTTAAGCATGTTTCGTTTGCGCTTTTTGTGCAAACAATAAAATCTTTTTGCTGGCTATTTGTCAAGTTATTTCTTCGGGTTGTCTGAAAGTAGTCATTTCTTTCTGGATTACGTAAGATAGTAATCAAATATCTTTTGCTGTCTTGTATGTGAGATCAACCACATTTACTTTGAATGTAGTATTACATGCAGCAGTCCTGCAGTGTTTTAACAGCAGTAATTAGTATATTACTGCTCGAACATCCACGCTGGTTTCATTGATTTCCGGTGGGACAGTAACTGTTTTATTATCTCTGATTCAGGAAGCTAGATTTGTTTGTTTGACACAACTGGCCAGCAAGAAGATATTATCCTAACCATTTCTTATATTTTAAGTGAGAGAATTTTGCTGCCAAAATGTTTAATGCCTTCATGTTTGTCGTACTCTTGTGCACTTTCTGGTAAATACGCGTATGTTACTATAAGCCACTTTTGTATTCATGGCTAGATGTCTTCACTCTATTGCCCAACTTTTAATAAAATTAATAAATTGTTTAAACTTAATTTGACTGACGTTTGTCTTTGTGCTTTGATTTCTCAACTGTCTAAACAATATTTAAGATATCTTGTTCCTCCCTGAGTTTAGTTCGGTGCATTTTGATTCGCTTATCCTGTCCACCCTTAAAATAAATGTCTAGTTCCTATTTTCGGACTAGTGGCGCCCCTATGGTCAGTATATGCGAATCTCAAAGATCTTTCTCCCGTTACAATATATAAGCATTTTTCATTAGTAAGATTATAATTAACCATCATCATTACTTATCTGCAAAAAATAAAGGCAGAAGCTTCACATTAACTCAAGATTTTTTATCAATTGCTCTTTCAGATATTTATATAAGTATTTCATTTAAATAACTTCCACTTCTTATCCTCACAAATCCATATATCGTTCCATAATTTTCTCAATAAACAATCTAATACCGTTTACTCCCTTCAACATTGCAAATTCCACTCTTCCAACTTAACTTTTCAAATCCATAGTTCCAAAGCTTCCAATCATTTCAAATCCATTTTTTTTGCTCTGTAAAACCACAATCCAAGCAATCTCCAAAGTTTTTAAATATATATATACACACACAGATATATAATGTTTTTATTTTACTATTTGTGTAGATTTAAAATCAAATTTAGATACTCAACTTGAATGTGTATTTATTGCCTTCACTTTCTAATAATTTGCTATTAATATATTCCAAAAGAAAATATGTTTTTGGATTACCTTATATAAGAAGTATGATAAATGCAAAATGCTCTTTCGACTTATTTTGTATTGAGATGTCATATTACAGGTTTAATTCAAGTCCTAAAATATCAAACTTTCTAATGACACGTATTTCAACCTAAAAACAAGCTAAAAAAGGAATGAAATAATATTATATAATAGTGTACAATGGATTATTTTATTCAGAATTGTTCTTAAATAAATTTAAGAAGGAAATGGCTAAAAAAAAAAGAAAGCATAATGGTTAAAAAAAAAAGGCATAAATGAGCAAAATTATTTTCATGATCTGTAGCATTTCCATTAGAATTTATAGCCCCCCCCCCAAGAAAAAATATTTATAAGCATAATTATATAAATAAAATATGAGATAAATGTGAAAAGGGTTTAAAAATAATGTAAAATAGAAATGCACAACTATTATATTAGTAATTTTTATTACACATTCATTAGATTAGAGATTATCCGATAATGAATATTTCTGTACTGTAATTTTTACTATACCTCACAAGCAAGGTAGGGATTGGTTTCTATCTACTTTTAACACTGTTTAAGGCTTGAATAGAATCGTTAGCAACAAGAGAGTATATACATAAATGGAGAAATGTGTGTGATTTAGTAAGTTATGTAAGGAAGGCATAGAAAACATTAGGTATCTGTTAATTGAATGTAAATGCCTACAAACAGAAAGGATACAAATAATGAAGTTGTGGGAGAATAAATATAAACAAAGTGACTATACAGAAAGTGGGTTCTTGGTTTTTATGCTAGGTTTGGAAAAAAGTAAGGGTAATTTAGATATAAAGGCCATAGAATGGACAAAGATAATGTTGTGGAAATGGATTGAGCAGGGTAGAGAAGAATATGGGAAAAACTTAGGATAGAGAATGGAAAGTAAGGTGGCTATCAGGTTTCTCCAGGCATAGTGGTTGAAAGAGTAGCACATCACAACACCTTCTGGAGAAATGCAGTCATAATTATATAATTAAAAACGTGAAAAAGATCTATGATCTCAAAGATGCACATTACATGAATGGTGTAGTAAAAATTACTCTGTATAATTATTACACAACTATTATATATTTTAGTAGAATAACTTACATGAAAATATATTGAGAATTGTAATACTTGTATTGATAAATGTAGAAAAAGAAAATATGTAACAATTAAAATAATTTCATTTCAAAAGTTGAAACTTTAAATAGTGTTACAAAAAATCTATATCATAATCTGCTAATATAAAATATAGTGTCATGAGAAATAATCTATTAAGGAATATGCAAAAATAAACGAAGAGACTAATTAACGAAATTTTAAAAAGAAGGTAATTGAAATAGGAAATATTAATGGAGAAGATTTGGATTTTAAATAAATGTTTTCTGTTTGGGGTCAATTGCATCATTAGAGAAAAAATATATGAGGGTTTTAAATAGAAGTGACAGTTGCATACTTAATCCATGCTTATCTTATCAAAGGTTGAAGTTAGTAGCAAGCAACAATAGATAGTTAAAGCAGATCTAGAAAATCCTGGTGCCATATATTAAAGTAGATATCCTTTCACAGGAATTATAACATTGTAGTAATTTGCAGCAAAATATACCAGAATCAGTGGCTACAAATCCCCAGTGCAATATTGTTTGACCAATCTGAGAATATAGTCTTCCAACCTATAATATAAAGATGACTAGATAGTGTCTCTACATTCCTGAATCCTGATATTTTCCTCACATACTGTAATTAACCTGTGCAGAAGATTGTATATAAAAATCTCCATGCCTAATGCTTAGAAAATGAAATACATAGCTTTAAATACTAAGAAGTAAATGTAACCCAAAATTAAATATAAAAAAGATAATCTGAAAGATAAAGAATATTGGAACAAAAGAAAAATAATGTTGCAGCTAGCAGAGCTATCTAGGTGAGACTTTATACTCTTTTTAATCAAGTCTTAAAAATTTATTTTTATTAACTTTTGTCAAGTTAAAATATCTTGCTTTTCCATAAAATATTTATTTAAGAATTTTATATTTTATCAATATATTTATTATTACATAATTTGATAGCCGGTCACGGTCGCTTCACGGCGTTGTTTATGTGTTAAAACACATAAAAATGCCATTTCTGCAGCCTACACTTACGGCTAAGAAAACAGTTGTGCAGGACACACGATGGCTTTGCACAGAAATATTATGGCCTGATTTATACTTTGCAACACTTTTTGCATATTCACACAATTCACTAATAGCTACCGTATTGTCTGAAGGTATTTGGATTTCAAGTGGCCACAAGTTTTGATGTCTCCATAGCAATTTAATTTCTACATAAATCACACAGTCTGACTCACTAAGAATTGTCACACCATCCCCTCCCTTCCCTACCCAATGTGGAATTTGCAAAATATTGGGAAAGGGTAGGGCCGAACATGTTTGGGCTGAGCTCACATGAAAACTCATGCTTTCGTGATAAATTATACATGACAAATAAAATGGCACACAAACTGTGCCATTTACCGATGTCAGTCAGGCTCCTGCAACCGAATGTATTCCATTCTTAAAAATAAAATTTTAAAGACGTAGTAGGAAAAAATTAAAGAATCAAAAATGTCATTAATAGTAAGGGCAAAATAGAAGTTGCGTAATTAAAATCACTGTACAGCCAAAAAAAAAAGTTGCTGTATTTTAAATCTGAAAAAATAAAACAAAACGTGTAAAAGTCTGAAGTTTTGATGTTATTGTCATTTTTTGGGGGCTGGTGTGTTAAAAGGATCAAAAAATGCAATTAATAGAAAAAGTTTTTTTTTTAAAAAATGGCAAAATAGATATCGCGTAATAGAAATAAAGCCAAAAAAAAATCGCTGTATAGTCGCCATCTTTTTTTAAAAAAAAGACAGCAAAAATTGAAAAAGTCAAAAGTTTTGATCTTATTTAAATTTTTGGGCAGGGAGGGGGAGTGGGTTGAGAAATACTTTGTCTTCACTAAGACAAAAAGATAGAGACCAAAGTTATTTTTTGTTTGTTTTTATTTTTAAAAAAAAAGGTAACAGAAATTGGTTTTAAAAATAAAAGTGTTAGTATATCAGCGGTATACAAATAAAGCCAAAAAAATATCGGCTTATAGGCTAAAAAAAAGTGGCCGTAATTTTAAACAAAAAGAAAACAAAACTTGAAAAAGTCAAAAGTTTTGATCTTATTTTAATATGGGGGTTGGGCGTTGATAAATACTTTGTAAAAGTTATAGACACAAGTTATTTTTTGGTTTTTATTTTTAAAAAAAGGTAATAAAAATTAATTTCAAAAATAAAAATTAAAGCCAAAAAAAAAAAGATCTTATTTTAATTTGGGGGAGGGGGTAAGTGGGTTGAAAAATACTTTGTCTTCACTGAGACAAAAGTTATTTTTGGTTGTTTTTATTTTTTTTTTTAAAAAAGGTAATAAAAATTGATTTAAAAAATAAAAGTTAAAGTCCAAAAAAAAAAAAAAACGCCTGTATAGCCAAAAAAAAAAACAACACTAAAAATGAAATATTAAAAAAAAAACCACTACAAATGAAACATTAAAAGACGGAGTAGAAAAAATTTTAGAGATCAAAAAAAGTTGCCGTATTTTTAAAATTGCAGCTGGTAACACTACATTTTGTTTTAACACATAAACAATGCCAACAAGTGGCTGTGACCGGCTATCAAATGACAACCCATAATTTTAAAAAAATCATTTTTGTGCTGATATTATGCAGAAGTTGTAACAATTTCATTGAAGGAGAGAGGAGTTTTACTAATAATATTTCTATTCCTCAAAGTTTGTATCCATTACTTTTTGCTCTTTCCCATCATTTAATTTTTATTTATATATATCCAAAATTCCATGTTAATATTGTCATCAAGAATAAATTATTTACGATATATATATTGATCATAATATATCAAACAATAATCTAGGAGTTATTCAGAAAATTGAATAATAAATTATTTTATAAGGTTAATATTTTTTAATCAGATTTAAATGTTGACACATGCCACCGATTCTTTATAAATTAATATATTATTTATATCCATTATTTGTGCTTATTTGGATTTATTTTTCTTATTAAAATATTTGCTTTTGTTTAATTAAAACCATTTTACTTCTTTATTTCTTCTACATCTGAAGTATTTATACATGTGTTACAGTAAAACATGGCTAATAATGGATTTAAAATAGGTTGTAGAATAACTCAACATGTCATAGTCCTATAACCAAAGTTATTGGTAGTTCTCTGATTATTTAATTGATTATAAATTCAAATCATCATCAGCATGTCATAGTCCTAGAAATAAAGCTCTGATTACTTAATCATTGATTATAAATGCAAATCATCGTCATCACCACTTACCTTTGTGCTGACCATTGGGGAGATGTTTAATCCCAAATGTTTATATTTAAGAAAGTTATATAGGTTCATTAAATACATCTAAATATGGCTAAGTATATCCTTGAATCCTTAAATATGAGTGATCTAATCATCATAAATTCTACTACATTTGGGAATCCAACATGCATATTTATCTTCCTCAAACCATGTTACTTTATATTTGATATACTGTGTGATCATCATATAGATAAGTAAATTATTATGTATATTATTTATTATATTGCCATCATTTCTCTCTTTTGTTAAATTTAACACACAATGTAGAACTTAATATTTCTCTTGAAATAATGTACCCTTACATATATAATTATTCAATGACAAAACATAAATCTTATTTTTATTATTTTATATTCCAAAAACATGAGCTGAGTCAAAGTTAGATTTAAAGAAAGATAAAAATAAGTAAGACTGGAAATTAAGAAAGTAACTTTAAATAAAGGTTTGGTATTGAGACAGCTATTAAAAAAGATAAAATAAAATGCACCCAAAACAAATACCCATTCGAGTTATATAAAAGTATGTGCCCCCCCCCCCCAATATATGTTAGGGACAAAGCTACAGTAATGAATAATTTCTACTGCTTAATTATTTTAATATTTAGAGCATTTTGATTCTGTCAAAAAAGGATATATAAGTGAAATTCTCAATTTTTTTATATAGTAATTTTTAAAAACAAAAAAAAAGGTGAGATTCAATACTAAAATTTTATTTTCAATAGCAAATGCAATAGATAAAATATTATAATTGAATCTAGCCTGCTAGAAATATTATGCCTTCATTACTACTCTAGGGGATGATTACTTCATTATTTCATTGCCAGTGGGGTGATTATTTTAAACTTACAACACTATTCAATTATGGCCCATGATGGTGATCAATCTGAAGCCCAAGTTAAGTGCAAGTCTCAAAATAAACTACAGCCATATCATCTTTCTAAATATACATATCTAAATTATAAGTTTTAATTACCCCTGTCAAAATAGCTATATAACATCACATTCTAAATATCAAACACAGATCAAATATTTGTCCTTAAAGAGAAATTAATGAGATACAAGAATAGAGGCTCTTTAACATAAAATTAATTTATTACAATAATAATACTAAAAAAAAAAATTTCACTAGTCCTTCATATATACATCAATCAAACATATGACTTCTAATTTGATCTTTCCTAATTTTCCCAGAGTTGATTGATTTCCTGGTTCCAGGGTTAAGAATATAAAACTCAATAAATTCTATAATACATAAAAAAATATTTAGACAAATAAAATTAACACAATTAGAATAACAACTGAATGTAAGGTTAAAATTAAAAGGACAAGAGTCTTCATGGAATTAAATCAAATTTTATCAATTATTAATAAAATTAATTAAAAAAATTAGTTAGAATATTTTTACAGGTTTTTTTCTTATTATTGTTTGTTGAGCTCAACATTATGCAGCATTCTTCATTTTTGCATTTAGAATGTTTGAGATATTTTTTAATTTTTAAAGTCTCCATTGGTTGATATGCAAATTTAAATTGACCGTCACAACTTAATGAAATTTCTGGGCTTATTTGATGATGGACAAGATCATATTGATCTTTTCATATATATAAAACATTTTCCTTCTCTATCACACAATAATTCTTTTATGAATGGATTATTTCTTCGTGGTCAAGCTTTCAGTTAGCATTATATATATATAAAGTGATGGCAAACAACCCGGCAATTATAGATATTAATTAGAGTTTTTTTGAGCATCTTACTGCATAATTTCATCAACTTTAAGGAAAGATGGTGCAAATATTCAACAGGTTCTCTAGTCAGTCATTTTAGATATATGTGAACACTATAGCCTAGAAATTATCCTTATAGCTTATAACTGATTAGATACCATGGACTGGCAGTATTCTATAATAGTTTTGATTAATTAAAGATAAATTTGTCTTTCATATTAACTTGGAGGATGATAGAAAATAAGTCATAGTTAAACAGCTGCAAAGTAATTATAAATAAAAAAAAACAAGTTTTATATAGTCAACTCTCCCATTGCCTGATGAATGATTATCTATCTTCACTTTATATTAATTAACATAAAAATTTGAAAATAATTAATTTTATTTTTGAATCATAACAAAAAAAAAAAAGGATTTTACTTCAATTCCTTATATTTTGTAGATAAGATATAATTATTTTTAATTAACAACAGAACCAAAAAAAAAAAAAAATAAATTTTAAAATAGATACCTAGGACAAGAAATTTTAATTTATTTCAAGTTATTTCCCCAATACTTTTTTGTTTTCAAAGTCTATTTTATCTTTCCATCTTTAAGTAGAAACTATGCTTAATTAAACAAACTTTTATTTAAATAATTTTTTTAACTTTACATTTTAATAAGAAGAAACAAAATTTCCATATTTTATATTTTACTTTATTCTATTAATCTATTTCATTGTTTTGTTAGAAAATAAATAAAAGAAATGACATTTTAGTCAGGTGTTGGTGGCCGAGAGGTTAGCGCAGCTGCTTTCCAAGCAGTTGTACCGGGTTCGCGCCCGGCCGACGGCTTGACATATGAGGAAAAAAAAAAAAGAAATGACATTTTATCTAAAAGATAAATTTATTGTTTTTCTTGAGGGGGGGGGGGGTTATTGAGCAAAAAAAAAAAAAAAAAAGTGATATCCTATACTAGAATTTTATTTCAACAACAAATGAAATAAAATAAATTGGTCCATTGTTAGATCGATATTCATAAACAATTTTATATATAAAAAAGTTAAATTCATCTTTAAACTATATCAAATTTTCAACTTTCTAGAATAATATTCATAAACAAACAAATAAAAAAATAGGTAATTTTGATAATTAAAAAAAAAAAAAAAATCAGTAAAATGTGATTAATGTCTAACCACAAGTATGAAAACTACTTGTATAATATGGTCAAATAGCAACAACTGAAATTTTATGAATTTTAATTTAAACTTGTTATAGCCCAACTCACCTTTAACTAATGGACTATGCCAAATTCCGTCTTGTCTTGATCTGATTGAGCATTTATCACCACAGATCAATAGAGATATGAATAGATAACATATATCCAATAGTAATAATAGGACAATGGATGATGATGATCTCAATGAATCTGATTGTTTCAATATGGAAAGGGATCTGGCTATAAATAGTCAATGAGGTGAGACAACAGCAATTTTCATAGACCTGAAAGGCAGTATGAATGTTATCAGAAATATGTTTCAGAAGCAGTGAGGCAAGTTTACGTTAGATTTGGAAGCTGCTAGAACCTAATTCAGACATGAAGCAAGCTGTCACAGAACAGCTGGAAGATATCTACTCAAGAGGCAAACTGTCATGGTACAGCTAGAAGTGGTAGATAAGCTTAAGAGTACCTGGAATCTCTTACAGAAATAATTTCATGGCAACTAAATGATATACCAAGCCAACAATATCAGCTGAAGATATAACAATGTACATATTGTAAATATACATTTTTATATTTATTTAAATTAATAAATATATAAACATATTTTTATGACTTTATGTTTATAATAATCATGCATTAAATACAACAGTTAGTGCAACCAATAGGATTTATCTTTGTTATTAAACTATTAGGAATTTTAAACTTCTCTCTCGATATTATAATATATAAAATTAAAAGCGTGTGAAGCGCGTGAAAGAGAAGCTATACAGAGTGCAAAAAATATTAAATGCTAAGCGCCCTCAAAGCCATTTGCCTCATATTCATAGCGATAATGCGTAAATTGCCAGCTAATATTAGAGCGTAAATAAAAAATTAAAGTCAAATGTGATTAGTTAGTCATTAACTATAAAAAGTCAAAAAAATTTTTTGTCACAGTGGTGAGGGATAAAAAAACAAGATGGTTAACATTGATTGATTAGAAGAATTCAATTGTTTATTCTGAAAATTGGCCATCCTATTGGGATTTAGAGCATTTCTGTATGCAGGCTAATCAAATTAAAAAGCCTGAATTAAAATTAGCCACATTTTTGTCTATATCTAAATCTCAGACCTATAAAGTATTGCTTTCACAGGCAACCCCCATGCTACTGGCTGAACTTGATTTAGACAAACACTATCTCTGCCAAACTTTTTCTGCCCAAAGCCTTTAATGATAATGTAGAGATATTACTTCAATCTCTGTACCCATCGAGAGGAAGAGAAAGTGAGAGATTTTGCTATTAAACTCTGAAAGCTAGCCCTTAACTGCAGTTTTAAAAACTTCCTCAATGAAGCCTTGAAAAATCATTTCATTTGTGAAAGACCACAATCTTAGGGGCAAGTTGTTAATGACCCCCTGATATGTTTGATTCAGCTGTTTCTCAGGTGACTCTAGTTGAGTTCACACCAAGTCAAAACCCTCTATTAAATAGAAGTTGTCCCAACATTAAAGCTGTGGATTGGAAAGTCAGATTACTTAAAGATATTCCCATTCAGAAAACAGCTTACGGGATCTAGAATTAACAGTAATATTGTCAAAGTTTGTTCTAAATGTGACAAAGCAAAGCACACACACAAATATCCATACTGGTATACAATATGTAGATATTGCAAGCATGTCAAACACTACTTGTTTTAAAAAGAGAAAACAAGAGAATGGAAGTCTATTCCAAAAATCCAGAAGGGCAATACAATGCCTGTACTAACGACATGAAAGGTATTGATTCAGTTTTCAAATGTAAAATTATTATTTGGGTCAAATAAGAATTAAAGTTGCTATGCTTGGTAAAAGTTTGTCTTTTGTTGTGTCTGCTGGTAAGTGTAGCAATTTATTAGGCTGTGACTGGTTCAGTCACTTGGGTTTTACAGTAACTAAAATGAATCAGCTCACGATAAAACTAAGTGTCTATCCAAACCATAAAAATAAAAATGCTAAAATGCAGATAGATGGTCAAGTTCTATGTTTAAGGGAATCACTAAAATGGGTTCTAGCACTATAAGAATTTCAAGTAGTGGTTGTTCAAATAGCTAATGGACAGCAATACCACAGAAACCAGTTAAGATTCAACTACACATCACAGTCAACAATTAAGAGTAATCAGCCACCAGTGAAAAGTCACCAACCAGTAGTTATGAATCTACAAAGTTCAAAGTTACCAGATCTATAAATTAAGACTCTGGACCTGCTGATGAGATCATCAAACTTAATGAAGTCAGAAAGCGACAAAGACATCTACTAAAGCTTGGATTGATAACATTATCTGTTTTCATTCTCAACTCATAACTTTATAGTTAACTAAAAAGATAAAAAATGACTGCTGGATGCCAGGCTATGTCATGGGGAACATAAGTTATTCCGATGAATGAGGACAGACTACACAATCTTATATAAACAAAGTAACAAATATAATAATAATTTATTTACAAGTTATATTTATTAATTGATGTACAATTTATTTCTTTAACAAAGTTCTTTAATCTTTATACATCATAGTATAAATATATTAATAAATGATATACCCTAACTTCAATAAATTTAAATATAATTCTATGTATATATCATTGATGAAAGCCACAATTTAGAAACTAATATGGAATATTGGATGAATAGGCACTAGATAGGGATTTTATACACAAACCAACTTGCATCCATTGATTACTAGGGCCTGCACTGGGTGACATTACTGTATGGAGAGTTTGGCACTGTAAAATTAAATTCTTATATTTCCTCTTTATGAAAAAGTTTGAATTGTACTGTATGAAATTAAAAACAAAACAAAAAAAATTACAATTCTATTCAAAACATTTTAATTTTAATATGTAAACTAAAAAAAAATTTCATTATCATTTTTACATTAGAAAATTAATTAAATTATTGTAAAATTTCAAGCAAACATAAGAAAGTAATACAATTTAAAACAATAGGTATTTACTAATAAACAAGTTTTTATCTTTTTTTTTTTTTTTGCCATCACTTTTATGATAAATAAAAATTGCAACAACTTTTAATATATTCAACAGGCAAAACTCTATACGTATTGCCATTCAGTGCAAGCCAGAGTAATCGATGGATGCCAGAAGGCTTGTGCATAAAGCCTTCTGTCATCCATTGATTACTCTGGCTTGCACTGAGTGGCAATACATATAGAGAGTTTTGCCTGTTTGAATAATAGTTAAGGCAAGCATAAGAAATGGTGATCATGTGATGTTTATTGCCTTAAAACTTTTAATATAGTACAGCATATGTAATGAATTAATTTTATTTTTTTATTATTAAATATTTATTATTGGTACATATGAATTAATACATCACATTTAATTTTTAAACAGTTCCCATTTTATTGACATAATTAAAGATTGGTATTTGATTGACTTTATTAATTTCAGAAAAAATTCCCCAATTGCAAGAGGGGTATAAACTGACGGTTTTAGATAGTCTATTTCTAGTCAAGTGCAGAACTTGCAAATGTATAAAATCCTTTTTTTAAAAAATGAACTTTAAGCAGAATAAAAAATTATATATGAATATTTGCATATAATGAATGAACACATTTATAATCTGTTGTGTACTAAGGTAAAAAAAAGATTTTTTTTTTTTTGCAATCAAAAAAGGAGATAGTTTATAATAGACATCGGTAAATAAAATCCTAATTTATTTCTATTAAGATGATAATTAAATAATTTCAGCAATTGTTTATGGAGAGTTTGTTTTGATTAGCTTAATTCCATTAGAGTCAAAGTTAGGACATTTTAATAGGTTTGGCATATATATGCAGTTACTATTTATTATGAATATTGTTTATATGTATGTAAAGTTATAATGAACATACAAATATTGATTTCTAATAGTTAAAATTTATTAATCTGTGAAAATTTAGTTTAAAATATAGTTATGTATATCTGTATCAAGTTATTAAATCTGGATGTCTAGTTTAATTTTAATGTATGTGAACATTCTGAATTAACGTATGCAGGACCATTTATATTTTTGAATTTTTTTCTGTATATTTTTTTTGAGCGCCTCAGATGAGCAAGGACTAACTGTATTTTCAAGTTGGAAATTAGAATTTTTTGTTAACGAATATTTTGTGGAAGAGGCAAACATATTTCGAACCCCTATATTATCATATATTCTTTTATAGTAAATTAAAATATACTTTAAAAGTAATCATTATGAAAGCTTGTTTTATTACATCACGCTGTGATAAGAAATCTTAAAAAAAAAATACTAGTATAATTAAAAACCAATAACAAAGTTTACTTAATTTCTATATATTTGCATGCGCGCACATGGATTGATTTCTAATGCTTAATGTAGAACGTACTGAAAAACATTATATAGAAAAAGAAATGAATACTCTCGATTCACTTTATCTCCCTAAAATAATTGACCAGAAACTATACATACATAAAGTTTCTTGACACAGCATTACTTTTCAAGAATATAAATCTCTAGTTACATTATGTATTCATTTTTCAACATCAAAATAATGTATAGCAAAATGCACATTAAGGAGATTAAGATTTCATTAAAATATGTATTATAGCTGTAAATATAAAATAAATTGAGTTTTCAATTTAAAGGAATGTCAAACTTTCACCTACAATAATTAACTATCATTGTTACAGAGCGTTCAATACCCCATATTATAAAAACGTTTCAAAGGAAAGCGCCCTCTGGAACATGAAATATAGAATGATTTTTTTTGACACTTTATATTTTTTAAATTCATTTGTATGAATATATGTAACTTTAAAATATCATAAGAATAATTATTATGTACAATTTATTTTAATATTCTTAAGATTAATAAACGGAAGTTTTGCTCTCTGGGAAATAAAGTCAATGCCCGTATGCTAATATGGCCGTACTCATCATGGAGTTTCGCTCTAAAAAGACAAATTGTCAGTCTTCGAAGTTAAAATTATAATTTATAACGAAGTTATAACTTTATTTTTTCGTATATTTAAAATGGGTGCTTCGGGATCACATGTTGTTAAAAAATTACTTTGTCCTATAACTAAACAATTTGCTTCGAAGAATGATGATTCTCATTATATTAATAGCATGGGACATTCAATTACTCCATTTGTTTATACGAGACGTAGGTAAGGATAATGCTAGAATATTCTTTATTAAGAATGTGGCCCTTATAATTGCAGTGAACATTGTATAGGTATATATTTACCAGAAGTCTTAATTTGGAAATTGTAAAACTTTTTATTTGAGTATAAAACTTTCAGGATTTTTTTTTTTAGTATTAGGGTTAATTGTCCAGAAATTAAGTTTAAGATTTTTTCCAAAAAAAGAAGGGAAGGGGGGTGCGTTTTAATTTTCTGAATAAATGCGATTTTTAAATACAAACATGTCTATAGAAATTTTAGAATACTAAGTCCTCTAAATTGAACAATTAAAAAGTTAAGCAACCTCCAAATTTTTTATATAATATTTAATGATTAATGCTAATATCAGTGAAATGTAGAAAAACAAAACAAGTTTGCTACATTTTATTCTTTCTCATGCATATTTTAATTGAAACAAAATTTTATTTAAGTCAGTTGTTAAGTTTCTGCGATAATCCATTTCTTACACCTAACGTAATAAGTTTGAATTATTTTTTAACTATCAATTGGTGTCTGTGATCAGTTATGTATTTATATTAACTGGCCGAAGGCAAGTAGCCAATATTATAATGATCTAATAATGTATTACTTCTAGCACCTCAACATTTAATAAAGCATTAAAAAAAAACTGATTAGCTAAGAGAAGAATTTTATAAAATTATAAACGTTGAAGCGTAATAAAACTTTTGATTAGCTCTATTTGCAAACACTAATAAATTGTGATCAAGTGTATCATGAATTAGGGCAAAAAATATATGTAATACAATTCTGTATCTTGAGAGGTTCAGTATACAATGTTGAAAATATTTTAGAATCAAATTTAGCCAATTAAAATATGAATAGCACTTAGCATTACAAATTGTTGAAAACAAATATTCTATTAGATAGTTACTTTTGAAGTCAAATGCCATTCGAGCTTTAGAGAAATAAAGCATGGTAATTCTATTTTGAGCAGATATTTTTCATATTTCTCAGTAAGACAAATCAGAATTCAAGCATATTTTGAATTCATATTGACTTAAACTAGATGTATTTATTTAAAATAATGGATTTGGTTTTATAATTTTGGTTTATTTAGCTTTTGGCATTTTATTTGAGTGGAGAGTTTAATATGAAAAAAATAGATTTTTTGCAAAAATTATTGCCAAAGGTGGATTTTTTTGGAATTAAAAGTTTAAATGCTGATAAAGCTGTGAAAATGTGACCAAAAATTGGCCTAGAGATAGCACAAAATGTAGAAATAAAGTTTTTTTTTTTTTTTGTAATAATCACTTTAAAGTTAGTAGTCATAGTAAAATGTTTTCTGACAGTTCGTATCTTCGAGAAAAAAAAATCATCAGTTTGTAAGTATCTTCTAAAAATTTCACCAATATTTGTGAGTATTTAAAAATCCATTATAAAAAACTCCACCAATTCTTAAGCTCATTCTAAAAAAAAAAAAACAGGTCTTCGAACCATTGTTTTTTTTTTCCTTCTGGCAAAAATGACATTTTTTTTTCTGATTTCCGGTTAATAACCCTGAAAAAAATGTAGGCGTTCTTAGGAACACTTTCACCAAAAAAGTCACTCCCAATATCTAAAAGTTTAGCCACCTCTGGTATACAGAATATGCAAAACTGACACAAATTTATTCAGATCTGAATAAAGGACAGCACTTGTAATTAAGAAACTATCAAGGTTTAAGATCGATAGAGCTACTATTAGCAAAAGCTATTTTCTAGAAGGAAAGTTTAATAAAATAAGTAGAAGGCTACAAGTTTTTTTTTTTAAAAAGATTAATACAGTGAAAGATAACTAGATTTACTATAAGATCTAATGTAATAAATTTATTTCACTAGTTCTTCGTAATTAACACAATATGCTTCAACATATAAAGGCATAACTATAAAATTATAAATTTTAATATTGGCTAAGCGCTTTCAGAGCCTGTTTACTCCATATTTATAGCTTTTTTTGGAATTATTCAATATATCAATGAAAGGCAATAGTATTAAAAACTTATTTTGGGCAATGACATCTGTGCCAATTTATTAGTGTGTATGCTCAATATTAGATTAAGAGAAAAGAATTTTTTATTTTTTGTTGGATGATAATATTACATTAGTATCATTAAATGATCACATTTTTTATTCTTAGAGACTTTTTTTTTCTCGTGTCAGCATCAGCCGGGAAACAAACCCGCTAACCCGGGACAACTGCTTGTAAAGCAGCTGTCGCTGACCTCTCTAACACCAATGCTTGACTGTTCTTAGAGACTTTTAATACAATTGTTGATAAGAACAATAAATTTTGGACAAAAGTATTGTGGAGCTGTAAATTCGATAGCCTGTGAATTTTTGCACATCACATGGAATAACTCTCACAAATACATTGTTTAGCCGGGAAAATAATTATAAAGGAACGTGAATGGAATGACATCTAATAGATTATGTTATAATTAGGAGTCAGAATGCAGGAATTTATAAATCCAGATTATTGGACAGATCATAGATAATTATGGTCCAAGGTTGATAGTTTGCATTAAAAAAAAAAAAGGTCACATTTCCATTATATTTTTAAGAATTTTGATTCATTCTTTAAAAGCATCTACTACTCAAGCCAAATTTAAATAGTTATTAATCATTGAAGTTGCTAATTTAGATTTTCAGGATTGTGTTATTGAAACATTTAATTCTCTTAATGAATGTGTCATGGATGCTTATCTGTTCTCAGGAACATTAAAAGAGGAATCATGATTGCATTTCTGACAATGATCCTATTAGTGATTTAAATAGAAACGATATTTTCTGCTTGACAGAAAAGTAAATGTGGGATTTAAAAGCAGGAGTTTAACAACGAACAGAATAGCTTAAGAATGATCCACCAGACATTTGCTGATGAAATATGATGTAATCCTATTAAATCTATTAATGGTATGTTTTGGATGATGAATGTTTTATTTTAAACAATGAAGGAGTATTTGGATTACATTTTGAATAATGATGCAGAAATTGAGATGATGACTATACCATATCTTTTCTATTTACTCATTTAGATTTGAATAAAGATACCCATCCTTAGTAAAGTTAAAACATTTCTTTGGAAGGCTACATATCATGATGAGATAACTAGAAGTTTTATAAAGTGATATTAGCTTCAAAAATATTAAAGTTCTTTTAGGATATGTGTACTCATGAAATTATGCCATTTGATCTTCAAGACTAATATTGTTTCAATTTTTAAAAATAAAGGAAATGGATAAAACTATAGTAATTATTGTGGAATATCATTATTATGTATTACAGTAAAGGCATTTTTGATTTTATTGAATAGATTGCTTTCACATATAAATGGTTTCCGGAGATTCTTTATGATTTTAGAGAATCGAGAAGCTCTATAGACATGGTTTTGGTTGTCGGAAGATATAATAAAAGTATATGGAATGAAGAAGTGATTTATTTATAGCTTTTACTGATTTAGTCAGAGCATTTGATGCAATTGAACAGGTCTGTAGCACTGTTGAAATTAGTTGTCCATCAAAATTTATTTGTATTGTGCCGTTCTATATAGTGAAATGAGAGGAAGTGTTATATTCACAAGTGGAAACTGAAATAAAAATGGGTATTAAACAAGAATGTATGTATATTAGCTTCAATTTAATTTTTAATTATGTTATGTGATCATTGAAGTTTTTGGAAATGTTTATAGGCAATTTCACGAAGCAGAAATTAAGATCTAATAGAGGTTTGTTGGTGGAATTTTTAGCTTGAATTGATTAAAAGCAAAAATAAATTCATTTTTTGGTTTTAGGATTTACAATGTGCTAGTATATTATGATATCGTTGCCAATTCAAAAAGTAATCTACAGAATGTACTTAATGTTATTAATATAATATGTTAAGACTTTGGTTTAGTAATTAATGTTCAAAAAAGCTGAAGTCCTTCATCAATCAGTAATGCAAGAAAAGTGTTTTGCAACTTTTAGTTTGTTATGATTATCAACTTGAAAATATAAGCAAATGGAAATATCTTGGTAGCTTTTTAATTAAAAAAATAGGCTTGTATGTTAACATGGGTACTCACTATTTACATGGTTTGCCTGCTGGAAAGCTTGCCATCCATTTTATTTTAAAATATCCATTTTCATGGGTTTCCAACACAAGGTATAAACATATGGCTGATTCTAAGTTATCATATTCAATATTTACGTTTTTTTATTATTTATTAAAACGATATAGAAACACAAAAGTTCCAAGGGTGCAGTAAAGAAAATAAAAATAAACGTGATTAAGCAAACTATAACAAAGTTGCAGACAGACATTTTGAAAGTATTGCACTGAAACACAAAAATCCAAAGGGTTGTAATTAAAAATTTTTTTAAATGTAAATTCACTACATGCACTGTAAACTAATCTCAGTGCACTCTCAAACGATATTTTGGAGTCTTCTAAACACATTCCTTTCCAAACAGATAGTTACTTAGAACATGTAAGCACATGACACTGCCATTGTATCTCTGCATATAAATTGTAATATTCCCTTATTACATAGTTTTCAGGCAGGCACTATCCTGCAATTTTGAAAATATTCCACCTGTTCTGTTGATGAACGATTCCAAATTTTAATCATATTTCCAAAAACGATATGGCAAAAAAGTAATGTTAAAAAATCATGTGTTAATAAATGTCAACAAAAAAAAAAAAAATGTTAATTTTAACTACGTGTTATCTGTTTGCCTTGTGTGAATATTTTGATGATGTGAATGGAATTTATTAAAAATTGTATTCAAATTTTTTAAAATTAACATTTAATTTAGAATATATTTGTTAATATTTTTTAAAGTTAACAAACTATACATTCACAACATAATATCCAAATGTTAACGTGCTTAAAATTAATGTTATTTTTTTTGTTGTCATTCATTAACATGTGATTTTTTTAACCATTTCTTTTTTGCCTTATTATTTTTGGAAATATGATTAAAATTTGGAATCTTTCATCGACAGATGCAATGGAATATTTTCAAAATTGTAGGATAGTGCCGCTTGAAAACTATGTGACGCAGGGCTGATGTCACACTTTATGTGCGAACAGAGATGCAATGATGATATTGTGTGGGAACATGTTCTAAGCACTTATCTGTTTGGAATGGAACATGGCTAGAAGGCTCCAAGACATCGTTTATGAGTGCACTGAATTTAGTTTATAGCTTGTATAGTGAATTTACATTTAAAAAGATTTTAATTACAGCTCTTTGGATTTTTGTGTGCTTTAGTGCAATATTTTCATTGTAGGATAGTGCTCGATCGAAAAGTGATGTCTGTCTGCACTATAGCTTGCTTAATCATGTTTTATTTTTATTTTCTTTACTGCATTTACATTACAACCCTTTCTGCTTTTTTTTTTTTATTATTTTAATAAATAAAAAAAATTATTGAATATGATAACTTAGAATCAGTCATATTGTTTATACCATGTGCTGGAAGCCCCTGATAATGGATAATTGAAAATAAAATGGGTGGCAACCTTTCTGGCAGGCAATATCTTAAGATGTTACACAGATCCTAATGTGCTATTGCTTTTAACAAGTTAATAAATATAATTTTTTTATCTTATTGATATAATTACTATGATTAAATTTGCCTAATTTACTGCATGGTAGCAAGATTTGGTCTTTTTATTGATGCTCATAACGGCATTAGAAAAATTTTATTTAAAAATGCTCTGTAAAATTCTAAAAATACAATAGCAAGATCTTGTGACTATTCAATATGCTGTTATATGATATAGAATCTGCTATTATAAAATCACATTTTCACTGGATTGGTCATGTGAAATGATCCAAGATTTCCTTATAAATATTTTATGGAACGTGGACATGGTTTTTATGGAAGAAGCAGATCCTATTTTTCTTATAAAGATTATCTCAAAAATATTCTAGAGAAGTGCAGTATTGATTGACTTTCATTAGTAAATATGGCCGAGGGTAGAATACAATAGAGAGCTAAAATTAGATAAGATATTAAAGTCTTTCAGAAAGAAAAGCTTTTCTGCAACAGATGTTAAAATACAGCATTGCAAGATATCAAATAAATAGAAAATGGACCAGCATGTTTGATATGGGGACATATTTGTACTTAACAAATTGGTTTGTATAGTCATTGCAATTATTATTTTTTTATCTTTATCCCCCCCTTAAAGGAATTGGAATGGCCATAGTTATTTGTAATTGATTGCTAATGACGATGATATAATTAAAAGTGCAAAACAAAATAATAAAATAGAATTAAAATAATATTTCTGTAGTGTAATTTTCACTATAGCACTCATGCAAGGTAGGGAATGGTTTCTATCTGTTTTTAAGATCTTGTAAAGCGTACTGAACAAAGATATGTGTAAGAGATTGTGTTCTGAGTCAATTGGTGAGTGCAGGTTCTGCATGAAATGTATATCTTTGGGATCATAGATCTTTTTTACGTCTTTGGTTTGTATGCTTATCGATTACATCCCTCCACGAAATGTTAAAAGTGGATAGAAACCATTCCCTACTTTGCATGAGAGAGTTGTAGTGAAAATTACACTATAGAAATATTCACTACTGGATAAACTTTAGTCTAATGAATGACTAATAAAGAGTTAAAATACTGATAAATATTTTATTTAGTTGCTGTTATTACAAGTTCATTTCATTTACATTATAAAATTAAAAATAATATTTAAAAATTGTGGCTGAAAAAATAAATTATTGCTAAAATTAGAAACAATAGAACAACATTAATAATGACAGTATATAAATTTAGAACAGTTTCATGGTTCTATAGTAACTATATTTTTATTTCAGATAAAAATTTGCCCAATTTCAAAATTGCATTTTTGGGAGATAATTTTATATTTGAAAGCTGGTAATGAAAATTTTACAATATTTTCCAGGATTTTTGTAAATCAAAAATGTTTTTACTATTTTTTTTTTATTGTTATGTGTGCCTAGGTAAAAAAAAAAGTTACAAAACTTTTAATTTGATTTGGAATATTATTGCTTTCTAGCAATCAGAAATTTCTTTCATAATCGTTTGTTAAATTTATATTTGCACTAAACTTTTTTCTTGAATCTTTTGGTTTTTAAACATAATTTTTGCTTTTAATTGATCACTAACTACTTATATAAATCCTAATTATTTTCATAAGTTTTATATTGCATTTCTAATTTCACATTTAAACTGTAAATGAAGTATATTCTTTCAAGTCTAAATTCTATTGATATACCATAATTACAGAAAATGCCCAATATGATTATTTATGTAATACGATAATGCTAAAAATGGCCATTGTATTTTTAAGTTACTTACATATTTTTACTATTTTTGTTAGCTTGTGCATAAGGATTTTATTTTGTGAGTTTCTGGTCCATGAAGTTGTGAAGATTTTTATCATGTACAGTTTTTCAGTCATGATAATACAGAGCTATGCATCGAAACAACTATGTAAATTTGAACCTGCCAAAAATGAGAATTTGGGAATTTATATTTCTGATATGATAAAATCAGCTTTTAACGCAATTGATGTATAAATACGTTGACCATTTTAAAAGAAATATGCTTGGGAATGAAAAAGTTAGAAATGATAAAAAATTGATGGCACTATCATATTTTCCGTGTGTTGGAAATAAAATTGCCAAGATCTTTGCAGATAAGTTCATCGTTAGATTTAGGACACGCATTAATTTGAATAGGGTAATAAGTAATACCAAGAGATAAAGTAAATAAATTGAACTGGTCTAATGTTGTGTACGAGATAGTGTGCAGTCAGTCTGATTGTTTTTGTATATACTATCGTGAAACAAAAGCAGATTTGAGGACACAATAACTCAGCATTCATTAAGGTATAAGAAAGCTAAAACTGATTTAACAAATGCGTCTGTGTTTTATAATTATGAGAAGGAATATGGGCAAGATTTCGATCCTAGTATGTGTGAGGAAAGGAATGATAGAAAGTGAAAAAGTGAAGAGGCTTGGTTTATTGCGCAAAATGAACACTTAACGAATCAGAAAGCCAATAGCATTTAAGTTAGTAAAAAATGAGTTTTTTAAAATTTTTAGCAGAAAAGTTGTTTATTTGTTAGATAATCATGATTATGACGCGTACCCATCAAAAATTATACTTGGTTTATTTAATTATATTTTATTTTTATTCTCTGCTCAGTATTTTTATATTATTTATATATGAACATTTTTTATAATTTATATCTTGGAAGAATAGCTAGCTTAGTTGGTTAGCCTTAAAATTCAATATTTACAAATCTAAAGGTCCAGGTTCAGTTTTCACACTATTACTGTCGCTGGTCAAACCAGCAACACCCAAAAAATGGAAGAGAGTATTATCATTCAAAATGTGCTATTATTAATAGTTGAATGTATTTAACAAATTTAAATAAATTTTGTCTTTTCTTTTTTTAAAAAAAAAAAATTTAACAGTTAATATTAGATAATAAAATAGTTCACCTTTAATTATTAGCAAAATGTCTTCATCATAAACTGTCAAATAATACAGTCAACTTGTTTTACTTTCAAATTAGCTTTTCTGTTGAAATTGGAATTACTTCAGTTTTACAGGTATTTGCTGAACAAAATACGAGAGATTTAATGAAGTTTATAGAAAGTTTGGATTGAAAGTAATTACATAACAATTTTAATGCAGAAGAGATAATAGATTGAGAAAGACTGAGTGGAAAGTAACAGTGCTGGTTAATATTTTTAAATATTTAAGTAGCTGGTTATTTCATAGTGGAAATAATAACAATGGTATTTATTAAAGTAAGAATAACAATGGCTAAATATGCTTTTAATAAAAATAGGAAATGAATTTGAGATTTGTTGACGTTTTGTTAATTTAGAAGAAAGGAAGTTGATTTTAAGTAATAAATATTTATATTTACATATATGCAGGTATCCTCATTGTTCGTGTTTTTATCCAAAGTAGACAATTAGGAATGTAGTGAGAAAAATATAGATTAGAAGGAGGATGTTAAGTATAAATTGAAAGATAGGATTAGCAATAGTAAAATGTTGAAGAGTTAATTAAAGCAGATTATTTAATAAGGGATTATAAAACTGAAGAGGAATTGGTTTGGGCATATACTTAGAGAATTTATGAAGAATGTGTTAGATCTGTAAAGGAAGAAAGAGGAATAATAAGAAAATTGACTGTTGATCTAAAAGTATATGTGTGAAAAATAGGACAATGAATCGAAAAGCTTGAAGAAAATTGTGTAATTGATATATAGAACCCATCTCTTGGCAGATAAGGTAATGATGATGATAAGTTGGAAATTAATTTTTGTTCTTAATATGCAAAAAAATTGGTCTATGAAATGGGAAACATTTAGAAATTACTAATGGAAAGATTTAACCATTTATAAAGACCTAAATAAGCAAATTTTTTTTTTACAAAATTTAAATTATCCAATGTTTCACTCTATATCTGGAATTGAAAATAGCTTGTTTATCTCATACTTTTATAGTTTTACATTTCTAATAGATTTGTTTTTAAAGTTGTTATATTTGTTACCTATGGTCAAATAGATAGATAATCTATTATTTTTCCATGTATAAATTAATGGGGTTTTGTAGTGTTTGAATTATCTCCTTATTTGTACCTTGTATTTTATAATTTCTGGGGAAATGCTTAGTTTTTTTTCCCCCATTCTTTTTGCATAAAATTTATCTCTTATTATAATTATTTGTACTTTTTTTATTCACTTTTTTCTTTAAATATATGTATTTTATGAGGGATTTAGATTGACCCAAATATATTTGTATCCGATTTATGACTTTATATATCAGTTTATTATCCAACTAAAATAGATTGATTCCCATTCATTAACAGAGATCTGAATCAACTATCAGATTGGTAATTGGAAAAAAAAACTTAACTTTTAACTCTTAACTTGAACTCCCAAATCATGAGTAAGTTGTATTAAAGCAATAAGCATTATATCGTGAGTTGTTTATGTTAATTCAGTTTTATCGTAACAGTATTAATGATGTTTAATCAACACTTGACATAAATTTGTTTGTTAAAATGTTGCTTTTAGCTTCTTAGCAAAGAAGTCTTTAATTTCTAAAATAAAATTTTTTCATTTTTATATCAATTTTTCCATACATAAATAATATCTTTTTTTGCTGATTGTTTTATTATGAGCAATATTTTAAAAATGGTTTTTAATGTTTCAGTCGCCTACGGACAAATACAGAGAACAATCATACAACCAAGTCATCCATTTCTCTGTTTTTTGTTCGTTGCCTAAATTTTCAATTTCACATGTCTTTTCCATCTTTTATATCATCCAGGAAGGTCATTCTTCTCTGTCTTTTCTTTTTGTTTTCATTCATCACTCTCTTTAAAACATCTTTCATTAAATTATTCTTTCTTTTTAATTTATGGCCAATATAGTTTCTTTTTCTCTAATTTCCTCAATCACTCTTTTTCATTCTTTCCAAACTTTCACATTTATCATTTTATTCATCTGACTAAATTTCTTTATTCTTCTCCATAATCACATCTCAAAGGCTGTTTCTAAGTACCTAAATCATTATCTATGTTTCACAACTGTATATTAATATATTCTGCATGTAGCAATTAATTAATTTTTTTCTTTAACTCTCTTTAAAAGTCCACATTATATTTTCATTCTCTTAATAACTGCCTTCTTTATTATTGTTATACTTCTTTTAATTTCATTTTTGCTTCTTTCTTCCCCACTTGACTAACTATCCAAATATTTAAATTTTTTCACTTATTGAACTATATTATTATGAATATCAATTTATATTCTTTAATTATTGCTTTCTATCTATAAGCACGTCTTTTCACCATTAATCTTCATTCACTATTCCATACATCCTTCCTCCAATTTATTTAATATATTCAGGAGATTATTTTCATTCTCATTTTTATAAGAGTCTTATCTGTAATTCTACATTTTATTATTTTACCTCCAATATTATTCCTTCCCAGTTTAAATAAATAAACATTAAAAAATAGAGGTAATCTACATCATTCTTGGATAACTCCTCTTTGTTGAATCTCATTATTTTCCATTCTTATTCTTTGTCTTGTACACATATTCCAAGTCGATCTTCTCTCTTTCCAAAATATTCTTTGCTGATCCATAAAACATATATTGATTCCCTTATCTTTTTTCAGTACATCTCACAATACCAATAGCATCTCTTGTAATTTTTCTTTTCTAAAAATCACACTGTTCTCCAATATAATATTCTACCTTGCCATAAATCCTTTGAGTTAATATTTTCAATATTTTTGAAGCATGAAAGAACAAAGTTCTTGTCCTATACTTTTCCCATGTAACTGCTTTCTTCTTTTTAGCAATTGTAATCATTATAATCCTCAAAAAATCTTAAGACCAAATTCCATTATTTTATTAGAATTGCACAATTCAATCATTTTTTTCGTAATAGTTTCTCCCAAATCTTTCAAATAGCTATTGTTTCAGATCTGATAGTGTTTTCATTTCTTTAATTAATTATTTCTGTCAATATGTCTATATCTTAATTGATCTATTTTACCATCTTCATTTTCAAGTTCATAATTAATTGCATCACTTTTTTTTCTAAACAGATATTGAAGATATTTCTTTCATCTTTTCAATATATCATCTTTATCAGTTAATCTCTCCATTTTTATCAATTATTTCAGTAAGGTTTTTTTTTTCCTCCTATGTGGTATTTCTAATTCTATCAAATATCAAATCATATCTTTTTATCTGTGTAGCATTTCTATCTCTCTATATTCTTGTTCCAACCATTTTTCTTTTACTAAATCTATTTCTTTTTTTAGTTTCATTATTGATTTTTTTTATATATTCTTTGTCTCTCCTCATTATTGATATTGTTCCATTTCTGTTCTTCCATCTTTTTCAGTATTCCTTCAGTTATCTAAGCTTGTTTAGATTTTCTTAATCAAATAGTTTCTATTATATTTTTTCCTAGTATCAACATTCCCTCTTTAATCCTACACCAAAGTTTATCAGAATTATTCATGTATTATTCATATATCACACCTCTTTATTATTATTTTTACAAATAAAACCAAACCTTTCTTTAATCATTCCTCTCAATTTATCCCAGTCCCATATCTTTATCTTTTTAATCTTTTTAAATTCAGTTTTAATTTAGTTGTAACCATACTATAATCAGAATTTATATCAGCTCCATGTAAAGTATGTGAATCCTTAAAATAGCATTCTTATATCTATTCTGCATCAATATATATCTGACTGCTTTCCCCATTATCTGGAGCTTTCTATGTATACAATCTTTTTGGATGATTTTTAAACCAAATTTTGCACCTACAAAATTATTCTCTTTACAAGATTCCATAAATCTACTACCTCTTTCATTCTTTTTTCCAATATCATAATTCCCAACAATTTTTCCTTCCATAACTTTCTCACAACAATGGTCCAATTACCTGTCAGCAATATATACAATCTTACTAAGTCAAAAATTACAGAATAGATATAAGACGCCTTCTACTTTTTTCATTAATCACTTTTATTAATAATAATGATATTGAAATAGGTAATAGTATTGTGATTTTTATTGACAGTAAAATTGAAGACTTCAACACTCTTCAGTATAATAAGGTTGCCTAACTATAGACATTGTTGTTTGATTTTTAGTCTGTTTAATTTTGAATATGGAAAGCCATTCCATATATTTTCCATCTGTGAATGTTTTCAGCTAATTTGAGCTTAGATGTTAAATGTAAGTGCAGTTGTTTAAAAAATGATAGTAGATTTGAAGATTAGTTTCTTTTTTGAAACCATTCTTAAATAGTTGTCATACATAAACTTTGTTGATGCTATGACATATTTAAATTCTCTAAATGATATAATTGAAAAGTCTAACTTTTTATATTATGCAGAATGATTATTTTTTTCTTCAATTTGATAAATCGTTTAATGAATTTCTGTAGTGAATATGGCTTAATTTAATTTTTTTTTTTAAAAAAAGGTAAGTAAATTTTTATTTTACATTTTTAGTCCTTTGTTTTTCAAGTATATCAATAGTATTATCTTATTTTACCAATTTGATGTCTTTTTACAATTGTTTGTTTGATATTGATAAAAATATAAATCATATAACTGGATAGAAATGAAGTCTTATTTATCTTAATTGAAATATTTAGTACTAAAATAGGGATTAGAGCGATTTGATAAATAAATGAATGATCATAATGTTAAGGATTGTTTGTAATCTTTACTTGAAAACTCAGTGGAAAAATAATTATAAATGCTTGTAATTTGTTTATGTTTTAATATTTACTGTAATCTCAATATTTTCTTTATATACATATTATTTTTTTAGTTCCATGTTTATAGATGAAGATGGCGATATTGCCCATGAATTTTATGAAGAAGAAAGAGCAAAGGCAGCTGGCAAGAAAGCTGGTATGAGGCGAATACAAGAAAACCTAACACCACAGGTAATTTAAAGAGTTAAAAATGCCATAATTCAAAAAATGCTTTATTAAATTTGTTGCGGTTTTAGCTAATAAACAAAGATTATATTTGACAGATATAAAGAACAACAGAATTTTACAATTAGTTAATTCCCCAGTTTCGGTTAATTGTCAATTGCAACAGAAAATCTTATTTATATATTAATTGTTTAGCATTTTATCGTTTGCTTCTATTGACATTGCTAATAATCAAAAATTATTTGATCATATTTAGCAAGTATTTTGTATTACACTTTCACTAAACATCACATGATCACCATCTCATGCTAGCACATAACTGTTAGTAAACTGATGAAGGCCACAAGCCAGAAACTAATCTGGGGATATTGGATGAGTAGGCACTAGATAGGGATTTTATGCACAAGCCTTTTGGCATCCATTGGTTACTTTGGTTAGCACAAGGTGGCACTACTATATGGAGAGTTTTTGTATGGTAGGGACTAATAATTTGTTAGAGCCATTAGAGAGAGTAATGGATGAGTATGTAGAATTGATTAGAAATTTGAGGGACATTAAAGGAAGAGTAGGAGTAGTTGGAGTATTACCAAGATTTGATAAGAGGTATTTGTTAGATAGAGCATGTTCTATAAATGAGAGAGTGAAAAAATTGTGTGAGAGAAATAATGTTGTGTTTGTGGATGTATGGGATTGGTTTATTGGAAAGAGGGAGTTGTATAGTAAAGATGTATTGCTTAGGAAAACAAGGAAGTGAAGTTTTAGGGAGTTTGATATTTAAAGAATATAATTCGGGAAACTTTTAAAGGGGGGTGGGCTTTTAAATTGTAATATCAAAAACAAGACGAATGGAGGGGATATAAGAAATAAGCAAAAGATGGTTGATTTAGATAGAAGTGTAGATGTGGAGAGGGAATGGTTTTGTAAGATTAATGGTAAGAAAGTTTGTTATAAATGTAATGGAGAAGAAAGAATCACAAGAATTTATAAAAGAATAGTTAGGAAAGAAAAAATTGTTAAAATTGGGTTTTTGAATATGCAAGGTGGTAGGAGACCAGAAAAGTGGCTGGAATTAAATAAAGCAATTGAAAATGAAGAGCTGGAGGTATTAGCAGTAGTGGAAACTCATCTAAGAGAAGAAGAACCTATTTTGGAAGAGGTGGTATGGCAGGGTGTAAACAGAAAAGAAAAAGAAAAAAGGGGTGGTGGTATAGGTGTTATATCGAGGAAATATTTAAATATTGTTAAATGTCAAGAGCATTTGTGGTTTGAAATAAGGTTGGGTAGACAAGAATGGATGGTGGCTGTAGTGTATATAGCTACTGGAGATAGTCAAACTGTAATGGAGTGGAATAGTATTATATATGAATGCCTAGTTAAGGATATACAAATTTTTAAAGAAAAGGGGAAGAGAATAATGGTTATAGGGGATATGAATGGACATATTGAAGAAATTGATGATGTAGATAATAAGAATGGTCAGTTTTTGAAGGAATTTTGTCAAAAAGTAAATTTGAGCATTGGGAATTTATCAAATATGTATGAGGGACAATACACATGGTCTAGGAATAATGTATTTCACACAATAGATTATGTATTGGTAGAGAAAGAGGAAATGAATAAAATACGGAAAATTAAGGTGGTTGATAATGAAGGGAGAGTATGTAATAATGATCATAATTTTATTGTAATAGAAACGGTTAGTAATGTGATGAAAGATAGAAATAAATGTAGAAATAATAGTGAAAGATGTGGATGGAGAGTGAATGATAAGAATAAGTTGGAAGAATATAAAATAAAAGTTGAAGAAACCATGAAGCAGTTGGATGGGGATGAGTATAAGGACTGGTCTGGTGAAATAGAAAAAGTGGCAAATAGGGTTTTAGTTGAGAATATGCAGAAGAATAAAAGTAATAAAAAAATGAGAGTTAGTAAAAGTGTAAAAGAGAGGAAAAAAGCATGCAGAGAATATAAGTGTGCTATTAAGAACAAAGAAAGTGAAAATGATATTAATGCTAAATGGAGAAAGTACTTAGAAAAGAAGAAATTGGCTAAAATGGATAATTATAGAGAGAGGATGAAGTTAAATAGTAAATTGTTGGAGGATATTAATAAAAGTGAAAGAGATGGGAGTAAAAAATTTTGGAATTACATTAAAAGGAGAAATGTAGGGGAAAGAGAGATAGTATTAATAGATGATGAGGGAATAGAGTGTAGCTCTAGAGAAGAGGTAGAGAGAATCTTAAATAGATATGTAATGGATATAGAAAAGATGTTAGATGTGAAGGAAGTAGTGATAGAAAAAATGAAAGCAGTTAGTAATGGGAATATTAGCTTCACAAAAAATGAATTGAATGAGGCAGGGAAGAGATTGAAAAGTGGAAAGGCGAGAGGTTTAGATGGATGGGCAGCAGAGAGGGTAATGAATTTAGGGCATAGAGCAAAAGCAAAGTTATTATCATGTTTTAATAAAATGGCACAGAAGACAGTTTTTCCGGTTAGTTGGATTAATACAAGAATAAGATTATTATTTAAAGGGAAGGGTAAGGATCATAGAAAGTTAAATAATTATAGACCAATAGCGGTAACATCAGTTTTATATAAAGTTTTCTCATATATGGTAGCTGGAAGAGTTGTAAAATGGATGGAAGAGAATAATGTAGTGGGGGAAATGCAAGGAGGTTTTAGAACAGATAGGCGTATAGGAGATAGTTTGTTTGTAGTTACACAACTTATGGAGATGAGTAGGAATTCAGGTAGATCGTTATATATGAGTTTTATAGATGTAGAGAAAGCATATGATAGAGTAAATAGAAATAGATTATGAGTAAGGTTAGCCAATTTGGGTATGGATGAAGCTTTAGTAAATATTATTAAGAAATTATCTGAAAATAATTATTATACTTACCAGTTAGGGGATATAGAATCAGTTAAAGTTAAAAATGTGGTGGGATTAAGGCAAGGATGCCCTATGTCACCTATTTTGTTTTTGTTGTTTTTGAGTGAAATGGAGAAAACAATAGAAATACTAGGAAGAGGGGTAGAGATACCATTAATAGGTGGCAAGGGAGTATATATTTTGTCGGGTCTTTTTTTTGCAGATGATATCTTTTTGTGTGCAGAAAGAAGAGAAGATATGGAAATTATGTTGAGGACATGTGCAAGGGTGGGTAAAGAGATGGGGATTAAATTTAGTGAAGAAAAATCAAATATAATGATGGTTAATACTGGGGAAAGAGAAGATGTAGAATTTTTATTGGGGGATATAAAGTTAAGTGTGGTGGATAGATATAGGTATTTGGGAATCATCTTATGTAATCAGGAAAATTGCTTGGATGAATGGGAGAAAAAATTGATAAATGAAGCAAAGAAAAGAAAGGGTTTGGTAAAGAAACTAACAGTATTTTCATATAATAAATATGATGTAGCTAGAATAGTATGGAAGGGAGTTGCAGTAGCAGGGTTAACATATGGTAATGATGCATTATGTGTTAGTAAAAGGATTTTAGATTATTTAGAGAAAGTACAAAGGGAAGTAGGAAGACATGCATTAGATGCAGAGATGTTGACAGCAAAGGAGGCAATTCAAGGAGAAATGGGATGGTCAAGTTTTTATATGAGAGATGTAAAAAGTAAAATGAAAATGTTTGGTAGGTTGCAGTTTATGGATAGTAAAAGAATGGGAAAAATATTGTTCAATTGGGTTATGAGTAAAGAGCAGGTAACAAGATGGGTGAGAAAGGTAATGCGGTATGCAAAAGATTTGGATAAAGAATTTACATCAGTATACTTGTATAAAAGGTGGGATGATTGTGTTAGGAGGATTGTTGAGTGTTATAATGGTAAGGAATGGGATAAAAGAATAGAAGCATTAATAGAAAATAGGGAGTTGGAGAGATGGAGAACTAGTATGGAGGGTAAGAAGAGTTTAAATATATATAGAAGTAAACGGAATATTGGATACGAGTTAATTTATGATAATAGTAAGGAAAGTAGTTTATTATTTAAGGCTCGAACGGGATCTTTAGCAACAAGAGAATATACATGTAAATGGAAAACCATGGATAATTTAGTGTGCAGATTGGGTAAGGAAAGTATAGAAAATATTAGAACCTGTAGATTGAATGTAAATGTTTGAAAGCAGAAAGGGTACAGATAATGAAGTTATGGGAGGATAGACGTGAACAAAGTGACTATACAGAAAGTGGGTTATTAGTTTTATGTTGGGTTTGCGAAGAGATAAGGGTGATTTAGATATAAAGGCCATAGAGTTGACAAAGCTTATGTTGTGGAAATGGGATGGGGCAGAATATGGGAAGACTTAAGAGTGGGGAATGGAGAATAAAATGGCTAACAGGTTTATCTGGGCATAATTGCTGAGATATTCTTGACTTCGTTTAAGGAGAAGCCAAATGCATCACATCACATCACATGCCTATTTATTACACTTTCACCAATTCATCAATAAAAAATATGTAATAAAATTGATTTTTAAGTAATTTAAGTTTTAACGTCAGTCAATAATCATGTAGAATGACTACATATCTTAATGAAAAAGTAATCTTCTATTAGGTTTTTTTTTAAAAAAAAAAACTGGGTAGTATCTAAAGTTTATATAGATATCTCAAAACATTTATTAAACTAATTAATACCTGTGTTACACTCTTTATGAAATGGGTATAAATATGGGTGATACATTACAAATATGGATAATGAAAAATTACAATATTAGATGAGTTATGGAACTAACATTATTGAGTTCAAACAGAGTTAGGTATTTAGTGGTTAAGTTCTTTGTTAACTTTATTGGAGAGTCTGATATAGCTTCCATGTCTCTTGAAAAATGAATGTTGTTGCAAGAGTTTTGTCTCTTTGTTTAATTTTCTCTATGCTCTGAATAAATAATGAGGTTTCATTTGGCTTGGGATGTTGGTATTGTGCCTTGCACCTTACAATCCAAATGGCATAGGTGATGAAAATTGATAGCCTGATTGTAGGAATATCTCTTCCACGAATGCATTCTTTTATATTAAGTATTTTGTAGTAGTCTATCTTTGAAAAATATTATTGTTTTAATATTACCTAGACCCATGCATGTTTTAATTATGTGGTCAAATGTTTTCTCATCCCTGCCACAGCTGTGACAAATTGATTGGACTTTGGTGATAGATTTTTTATATCTGAGGAACCAGTTGATCGGCATGGCATCCAGATTAATTTTAAGTAAGTAATCTAAGTATTTTGGTTCTAGAGCCCAATACTTGAATAGGGTAATCAGCTTGTTATTAGTTATTCCTAATCTTGTAGTAGAGATTTGATTATTTTGTTTTAGGATGCGATGGGCATCCCATAGCTTGATCTTGCTTTGATAGTTGTTATGGGTATTTATATTTTGTTGCATTGTTGACAGGATTAGGTAGTCAAGCCAGCTTAAGTTTTTGGGGGATGGGTGTCGGTAGGAATTATGGTTTCAGTAATCTGGTCATGGCCATACTTTTGGACTAGATTATATATCAGAGTGTGTGATTTCTAATAGTTAATTGAAGTGATGGAATGTAGTGACATTCCATTTAATCTTTTGTTTTCCTGCATGTTTCTCATGCTGATGGAAACAGTTTGTCCTTTCGATAGTAATCTTGAGCAATATTGCTCAATTTTTTTGATGAATGTTTTATTTGCATTCATCATTGGCAGGTAGTATGCAATTTTGCTGTAAATCTTTATATTTAGCAGTGAAACCTTACCATAGAGTGAAAGGTATACCTTTGAGAGGGTCTTAGTGATCTGGTCTGTGGACTGGAGTATTTTTGCCTGAAGTTCTTTAGACATTGCTGATTGCGATTTTGAAATATTAAATCCCAGAAATTTCTGTGGTTCAGCTTGGTAGCGCGATTTGATTTTTTTTCCAGGTAGGATAGTCCAAGCTGTGAATTTTTCTGTATTTATTTTTAGGTCTGATAGATTGGTATATTTGTCCAATATTTCATATAGTGTGTTTAGATATTTCTGAGTTGGAAGAATGATCAAGACATTATCCATGTAAGCGACTGCCTTAATCGCTCTTTTGAGTCTGGGTATATATACTCCAGGCAGGTTATCTTCAATGTCTTTAAGAAGTCCATTGAGTGATATGTGAATTTCCCTATTGTGTAGTTAATTGTCTAGTATCTGAATTATCTGGGAGGGAACATCAAGGCCCTCCAAAATATTCAGCATGCTGTTATTGACCAAGTCGAATGCCTCAGATATGTCAAGTTGTACGGCGATGGGCTTGGATTTTCTGTTGGTTCTGATGTAATCCAAGAGGATTTTGGTTTCACCAATCATCGAGTGCTGATGAGCCTTTCTTGGCATACTGAGAGGGCATGATATGATGCAGGATTTTATGTTGTATCTTATCTTTAATGACACCCTCTATAATCTTTATTAAGAGTGGTGACATGGATATGGGTCTTACGTTGTTTATATCAATAGGGTCTTGGCTCTTTTTCATAAAAGGCACCAATGCAACCGGATATAAGTTTTTAATGAACCTTTGCTTTTGCGCAAGATGGTCGATCATTAACATGATGATTGGGACAGTAAAATTGCTTAAGTGGGAGAGGAGGAATTTAGGTATCCCATGCATTCTGGGATGGACGTTGTCTGGAAGGGAGCATAGTTTGTTTTTAATATCTTGGACTGTGATCAAATGATCATCACTGGATGAATGTCTTGTCCAATCTCGATCTACTGATGAGTTGTGTTTTTTTAATTTGTTTTCAAAGTGTAGTTTAATTTTTTCAAGCATGTAGTATCCAGTCATGCTGGTGCCCTGATGTTTAATTAGTATTGGAGTATTTTGTTTTTTCTGTGGCCCCAGTGACCACCTGAGATATCCTCTAGTCCAACAATATTGAGGAGCCAGATATATCTTAGATCTTTTCAGAGCAAGGGCCTTTTGCTTTGCTTTATATTCATTCTTAAGTGAGATGATACCGAGTTGCTTTCTGTAGAAAACTGTTTAAGTTAAGCATTAATGTTCTCTAGGTCCTTTAATAATGAGGTTGGGTGCTTTGACCTGCGGGAGTACTGAACTATTAGAGTTTGCAGAACTCCCACTAGTGCAAACCAAGCCTCTTCAGGTGGTCTTGAGAGTATATCTATTTTCCTTAAATAGAATATATGCCTCTGATGGGATGGCTTCATAGATATTTCATGTAATTTTAAGGCTATCCTAAATCTTTCCTACCTCATCTTAACACAGCAACGACTCACATGAATAGCATTATTGTTTTAATTAAATCTTTTAAAGTTGTTATATACTTATAAACAGCCATATGACTTTATCCAAGGATTTAGAAGATAAACAGCCATATGACTTTATCCAAGGATTTAGAAGAACTGTTATTTAATGACCATTGATTACTTAAAGTAAATAATAGAATGGCGTTGTTGCTTGGGAATTCTTAAGAAGTTCGAGTATCAGAAATGTCAGAACTGGAATCAAATCGAGGAGCTTAAATCCAGAGTCTGACACGCTGTCATTGCACTAAGCGACATGGAATGTAGAAATAAATAATCGAATAGCTTGATTGGTCAAGAGTTCCTAAGAAGATTGAGTGCCGCAAGTGCCAGCAATGAAATCAGTCCAAGGATCTTGCACTCCAGAGTGTGTCACCCTATCACTGTACTAAATCATGCATGGTAATAGTCGAATGTTCATGAGAAATTTAAGTGGCAGCACTAGAATTGATCGTAGAACCTTGACAAAGATTTTTGTTGTGGAAATGGGATGGAACAGAATATGGGAAAACTTAGACTGGGGAATGTAAAATTAAGTAGCTAACAGGTTTCTCTGGGCATAATTGCTGAGAGATTCTTGACTTCGTTTAAGAAGAAGCTACAGTACATCGCATCATCACCTTGTGCAGGCTCTTAACATTGTACTAGTGTACTAAACTATAAAAGGTAGTTTACAATGAATGGTGCTAGAATAAAATAAATAGAATGAATTACTTCTCTTAATGAAGAGTTAAAGTTTATTTATATGATCCACTTTACAAAATTTTTTTGAATTTTATGCATAACTAGATTAAAAAAAAATAGCACACAATCAAAAATTCAAAAAAATTTTGTAATCTAGATGCTGATGTTTCTAATAGTTAAGTAGCCCGCTGAGTTTGAAACCTCCATTAAATATAATCAGTCACATTTCCAATTCCAGAAGGTAAGTCAGAAATAATTATTATTATTTAAGATCACTACTTCCACATAATTTGAATCATCCAGCTATTACATTTATGACAACTAATTAGGTCATTGAATTTGAAATCTCCATTAAACATCATTTGTGGCATCTCTTCATATTTCATAACTTTCGTAAAAAGAAAGCTAAAACGATTTTTCTTTTGATTCGTTATTTAAAAATGTCAAAAATTATTACAAACATCGTTATCTGCCTAAAAGTAAGTCTCACTTAAGCAGAACCACCATTTTTATTCTATTTTTGTGTTTTAACCTTGAAATTAATATAATTACTATCTTCTTATTAGGAGTATAATTTAATTTTTTCATTTTCTTACTCCAGCTTCTTTTTTATCTTTTCAACTGGCCATACATAATATTCCCTTTCTAAACATATGACCATATTTTCTCTTTAATATGTCTTTTTTTTTTTTTGTAATTCTTCTAACACATCTCTATTTTTCATCTCCTTCCCATTTTTCTTTACATCTGCATTTTAATTTTTTAAAATTTTCTTTTGCATTTTTAATTAGCATTATTCTTTTCTTTAAGCATTTCACTCTTTGATTACTCTAACTTTAATAATCCTCACGATAATATAGATATAAAATAAAAACTTAGTGTAGATTTTTGTTTAAAAATTAAACTAAGACTTGTTTTGTTGTTATAAGAAATGAGTACTTAATTAGATTTTTTTTTTTGTAATGAAAATTCTTTTAGCTTTGATAATTCAGTTGATCTGATAATGTAATGAGATGTTGCCTTCTCTTAGTAATTGTCAAAAAACAAATTATATATATTTATTTAGATGATAAAAGAATGTTAATAGCAATACAACATTACTTGATTATTCCAGTTTATTACAAAATGAAAAAGTCAGTCTTTCTCTATACTGTAGCACCATTTAGTATAAGTTTGATTTCTCAACTTTACAATAGATGGTACTGCTAGAGTTGTAAATGAAAAAAAAAACCTTCTTGATTATTAAGTTGAAAGATATTGGCATTAACATTACTAATTAAGAAAAAAAGGTGCCACAATTAGAGTAGAATTGATATTGCTAATATATACTTTACTGAGTGTCCTATCTTTATACATGAAATTGGTCTAGGTTCAAAACCTTAAGGTTTTTTGAATTTTACTCTATTGTGTTCATAGTAAAAAAAGGAATTAAAGGTGGCTGACAGATGCATAAAAACATTGATTCCCTTTGTAAATTCATTTATAAAGCAAAAGCCAGAAAATGGTCTGGGAATTAATAAATTGTGCTGACATGTAGTACCAACTAATTACTCAAAAATGCAATAGATGGCGCTAGATTAGTAGACAAAAAAAGACAGCTTTTAAGTGAATGTTGTTTAAATAATAGTGGAATTAACATTAGATAAAGTGGTAATTACAGATAGTGAGATAAAACTCAATAAAAATGTCAACAAGATTGATATTTGTAATAAATTTGAGATCACAGTAATTGGGAATAAAAGTAGTTATGTCATTGGATGTTAAAAATTTAATGTTTATGAAGATATTTTTAGTATAAGTAAATGCTTTTAAATACTTAATAAATTAACCCAGTCATGTTGGAGGAAGTTAGCAATTAAAGTAAGAATTGTGATTTAACATACTTATTAACAAAAGAATCTGATTAATTATTGTGTGAAATAAATTTGGAATTAAGAGATTTGTAAAATATTTATCTGGAGAGTCTAGCTTTGTATAGAGCAGAACTTAAATTATTAAGAAGAGAGAGGAAAAGCAATTTTCAGATATTAATTAGCAGAAAAATATAAAAGGCTAATTAGGATTTCTCTGATTAGAAATAGTTAATGAAAAAGAGACTTTAACTGAGGAAATCAATGCAGATATGTTGAGGAATGGATATGTTAAAGGGAATTATAAAATTTGAAATAAAAGGAGAAAGGGAAAAATATTAAAGAGAGTAGTTATAAGAATCTTAAAAACAAAACAAAAGGGCTTGTAAAACATAGTTTGAAAGCTATGAAACTAAACTTCTCAACAAATTTGTTAGATTTATATTGATACATTTTCCGAACAATAACTAGACAAGATACTAATTTATTGTTTGAGCATTTGTTATATCCAATTAAAGACTTTTTTAGTTTTTGTTTTGATGTAATGCACATCTTCTTAAAGGAAATCAATAGTTTCTGTGCATGGACTATATATCCAGAAATCCTGTTAGCCAAATTAAATTTTCTTTTCTTCCGAAACTTTTATATCGTAATAAATTCATCTACTTTGTACTTCTTATTATCAAATCATTTTATCATTACTGTCTATTTTTTTCATTTTCTATCTCTTTGTTAAATATTGTTTCATTAATTTCAATATCTTAGTTCTATATTTGTCATTCTTTTTACATATATCTAAATAAAACAAAAAATCTCTATCTCTGTTCTTCATATATTTTATCCAGATTATCTGGTTCTGCACTCAAGCTGCATACAAAGTTCACAGTTTCAGATAGTATGATTTTCATAAAGGAAGGCTGATTGTATACAATCTAGAAATAGTGCATAAGAATAACTTATGCTGTCTTACAGGATAAGATGTTAGTTCATCAAAAACTAGATATTGTTTTTAATAGATTGTTCTTTTGATATTTTACACTTGAAAATAAATGCTCAATAATCTTCTTCCTAACTCTACTTAAACTATATTTTCAAAAATAGAATAAGAATTTGTTTTTTTTCCCCTTAGAATCCAAAATTCCTCTTCTTGTTGGCATTTATTCTTTAATATTTTTTTATTTTATAATTGCAAACTTTTTTTTTTATTTATAATTATTTTCCCTAATTTTATTTCTTTTTCTTTAACCAACATGTCTAACATATTTTCCCACTTCTCATGATTGCATACCTGAATATATTTTCTATTCATTCCATTTCCTATATAAATACACAGAAATAAATTGACTATCCATTAACTTTTGCATATTACAAAATCTTTCTTGCCCATTGTAAATCCAATTAAGTACAATTTTATTATATTCATTCATGTATTGTAATTTTTTAAATGTTCTTAATTTCTCACATTTAAAAAGAAGCTTTGAACAATCCACCATCCAATCTACCTCTTCTTTTTGTATTTTATCTAAAAGTGTTTCTGTTTCATACAATATATAGAATGCCTCGTTTTCAAATGTTAAAGTGGTCATCATCACCCCTTTCTCAATTATCCTATATATCTTGTATATTTATTGTGCAGCCAGTTCTCTACTTTCATACAATTTGTTATTTTGTATTTTCGATTTTTATTGATATATATGACATAACACGTTTACTTTCATGCAATGATTCTTCCTTTCTCATGGACTGTTAATTACTAGTCCCTTCCCACTGCTCTGATTTTTCTTCACATCCATTTTCGGCGCCACAGGTTCAGTCCTGAGCAGGGATATATTTTGAGTTAGCATGTGTGTTGATAAGTTTTGTCTTGTCAATTTATGCTAGAACATTGCCCTTATTAATTCATAAATATTAGTGAAAAACAAAAAAAAACCAGCAATGTTGATATGGACAAAAAGAAATCAAGTTCTCATAGTCTTCATACGATCAAAATAAAAATGGCAAATCTTTTGCTTCAATTGATCGTTCGTATAATTTAAGGCTATTGACAGTATGTTCAATTATGAAAATCAAGAACAAAATTAAGGAATATTTCCAAATTCATCCACTGTCAAGCTATAATCTTCATTATGCTTTTAAACTTTTTCAATATTATTTGTCTAGATTTTATACGTTTATGATTGTGTCGCACATGTCTATATACTGTATTTAGCCTCATTTTTTTTCTCAATTAAAATAAAAAAAATTTTAGATAAAAAATATTTTCAATGTATGAACATTTATTATATATTGCCCTACTTTCATGCATTTCATCTTTCATGCACATTTCAAAAACCAAGTAGAGGACCTGTATAAGAAATATGCCCTATTTTTAATTAATCCTATTCTTACATCCATTTTTATCTTCATCATATCTATTTATTCTCAGTATGTTCATATTTCTAAAGATTTGGTTTTTCGTCTTTCAAATCTGTGTATAAATCTATTTTTTTTCCTATAAAAACTTTCAATTCCTTGCATATTTATAAAAGCAAGTTTTATACAATATTATTAGTCCTTCTTTTAAATATGCTTTTCTAAAAATTATTACTGGGCATTATGTATAAAAAATTCTGTGTTTATATTCTCCATCATTTTGTCTTTATCCACATTTTTCTTTATCTTATTCATGCTCTTTTTCATTTCTACTTCCACCAATGTATCTTTATTCTTATCTATATATATATCAATATAAATGTATATTATGTGAGTATTAATGGTCAGAAAATGTTGATGTCCATATATATATATATTATCAGCTGACTTCCAAAAGACTAATCCCATACTTCAGACTAAATCACTTTTATTAAGAATTTCTGTTTTGCTTTTCTCTACAAACATTCATTTGTACTTTTTTTTAAAAAATCATCTAACAATCTTTCTTGTTCCACATCTCTCCCTTCCACTCTTCAAATTCTTCCACCTTGGGTCAATTTTCTCCATTATTTCTAAATTTCTTCAGTTAATAATCTTTTTATACTTTCTGAGTATTTTGTTTTTCCAATTCCTTCATTTTTTTTTTTTTTCTAAAACCATTCAATTTTTTCTTTTGCCATTTCTTAATTAACCACATCTTTATTATTTATAAGTATATACTTTAAACGAAACATTTGACATATTTCAGATCTAATTCACTCATTAAAAGTCTGTAACTATTACAATTCTTGGTGTTATTTCCATTAGTTAGTTATTTTTTCAAATCTAAAAAAATCACTAATTTTATAAGTTCCATTCCACTATCTACATTGTTTCAGTTTATTTGCATTTATTTTTATTTTAAATTTTCTACAAATTTCATCAATTGTAATTAAAACTTGAAAGTTTTGTTTACTATTCATATGTACTGCCATATCTTCAGAAAGTTTGATATAATGATCCATCTTCTTCCAATCCTAGCTATTCAATATTAAAACAACTCTTAATAAATATTAAAACAGGAAAGACATTTGTCTTGTTTATATTATTCTATTTAAAAATATTCACTTTATTAATCCAGTTCATTTTATCAAACATCTTTTTAAGATTTATGAAATAGTTAACTTTCTTTTTATATATATATCTCAACTATCTATACAGTGTAACAAAGATCTCAGGATCAAGAATATTTAAATGCACTATAAACGAATCCATGTATTAAAATTGCATACTTTTTACAGCCAGTTAAAAACATTAGCACATCAAAGATATAATATATTCTGATAAAAAAGTATATGAGATTATATATAAAACAGAAAGTAGTACTTTAAACAAATTACATTTTTTAAAATAAATATCAAAATTTAATTTGTCTTCTATCTTGTTTGCTTTTATTTTTTACAACTTTTGTTTTTTTCCCATATGTCAAAGCATCGGCCGGGAAGTGAAACCACGACAACCATCTGCAAGCAACTGCTTGCTTGCAAGGCGGCTGCGCTGACCTCCCGGCTACCAACGCAAGACTTCTTTACAACTATTATTCTGTTATTGTGAAATAAAATTTGACTCCCCCCCCCCAATCTTTTAATAAATTAAAAAAAATAATAATTTTTTTTTTATTAACTTTAATGAACTTGCTCTTATAAATTTTCCAAGCCGAAGTCTGAAAAGGTCTTTTTTCAATAGGATATTTTAGACTATTATAGTCTTTTAATTGTGGAAACATAAAATATTTTCATGTAGGACAAAATATTTGATATGATGTTTTTCAAAAATAGTAGAGATAAAAAATATAAAATAGTTTATCAATTTTCTTTTCTAATAAAAAGGTAAAAATACATTATTTGAATCAGTTACTGTTATTTCTAATGATATAGTTATAATTAAACAATCATTATATGACTGGATTGATAAGCTATATATGATGAAAAAAATGCAGCTTTTGTTTGGGAATAAACATCTGCTGGTCAGAAGATGCTTTAAATCTTCATTTTGCAGCTGTAAAACTTAATAAATTTTATATATGACAAACAAATCTTAATGTGTTTTTAGACATTAAATAAAGAAATTTAAAATAAAGTATTAAGATGAATCATAAAATTGTCAAGAGGCATAGTCAAACTTGAGATTTTGAAAATGGAAATGAGGATTAAAATTGTTTAATTGTAATCCATGTTGTAAGCAGTCTAATTATTTGTTAGAATCTGTAAGAATAGATATAAAAGATAATATATATATATAATGGAATTCATAAACATAATTTAAAAAAAAGAAAACTTCAAATACAAGATACACAAGAAATAAATATTTTATGCATGGAAAACATTGCTTCACACACATTTATTGGAGAAGGTTAGCAATCAGAAGAGTTAAAGGTAAAGGAAGTAATAAGATGAATGCATTTATATATTACAATCATTTAAATATATCTTTAAGAAAATAGAATGTTCTGGAGAAATATAATTTGAACGTTTGACCAAGAATTTACATTAACTTGGTATTATCTCATTATCATCTTCATTTGGTATTGAATTATGTGTATTTATTAGATTGAATTTATGAAAGTGTGTATATTTATTAAACAAGCTTTGTGATATAGTGATAGTGCATTTACCTCTCATGCTTAACCTAAGTTTGAATCCAGGCCAGGCACATGAACAATTTTTTCCATATTTTAATCAGGTTTAGGATTTTTTTTCTTCAAGAAATTGACCTATAGCCAACCCAATTGAATATTGGTGAGTAAATGATTACATAGTTATTTTTAACTAGAACACTCAAACTTTTACTGCCAGCAATTAGAAAATCTGATTAGTAATGTTTTTCTCAACCCTATTCCTCTATTAGGAGTTGATGAAGAGGCTTTTGTTCTGTTGTGGGTTAATTAAAAACTTTTTATTATGTTTTTATATTTTAGATTATTTTAATATTTAATTTTTATAATAAGTATTGCTTGTAATTTTTTTATTATTATTATGATTTTTTTTTTTTAACATGAAAAATATATGTATATTATTAAATTTCCTAGATGTGGTAGTAATTGAAAGATTTATTTTAAGGAGTCTTCTTGAATAAGATTTTATTATGGATGAGATTATTTTTCTAGATCTGTACATATTAAGATAATCCAAATTGTTATAATTATTTCAAAAATTATTATATAAAATCTAATTTGTTTAAAAATAAGAAAACTGGAATAATAAAAGAATAGCAGATATGTTCAGAATGCCATGTTAAAAAAGTGCATCTTATATACAGGAAATGTAAACTTTAAATAAAGTTAGAAAAATTTTAAACAGACATTTAACAATTCTAGATTATGGAAATGGTTCATTACAAATAAAATGCCAATATTACAAACTTTCAGTCACCAATTAGAAATGTAATTTGTTTAAATAAACTATTATAATGATTGTCGTTATAAATATTTATTAATCTATAATGAATGTTTTATTTTGTTTACATAAATCTCTGTCTATTTATCTCTATATGGAAATATCTGTTATATTTTCATATTAGAAAGATTGTCATCAGATGTTAATGGATGATAATCAGTGTAAATAGTGAATCTACTAACTATGTAGGGACATAAGCACACATAAGAAAGTTGAAAAAATTTTCTGCAACTTAATTAAATAATTATAAATATACATATGGAAACATGCTACCTGGCATACAAAAAGAGAATTCTTAGAACATCAAACATCACATGATCTCCATCTCTATACTAGCACATAATTTGTTGTAAACAAAGGCAAAACTCCCCATACAGTAGTGCCACCCTGTGCACAAGCCTTCTGGCATCCATTGATTACTCTGTTTGGCACAGGGTGGCATTACTGTATGGGGAGTTTTGCCTTAGAATTCTTAGAGTTTGTTATGCATTAAGGTTGTTAACAATAGAATTAAAAATTTGCTTACCTCATTTATATGATCTGATCTCACTGGATTTTATATAGTGTTCTGTAGAAGATCGGAGTACTGTGTTGCTAGTGAGAAATATTTTCAATGAATTGTATAGTCAGTTCTAAAAAGTGATAATAATTATGATTGTTAATTAAAAAAATTAAAAAAACTATATAATATTTACTTTTTTTTTTTTAAAGGGAGAAGTTTATTATCCTTTTCCAAGGCTTCATGTTGATTTTCCATTGATTTTATACCAAGCATAGCAAAAACTGCTGCCCTGTAAATTTTCTTCTGTTTGCTTCCATATCAAGAGTATTTTTTTTTTTTTTTATTACACACAGCAATTGTACAAAGATTTTGAATTGTGCCTCCCGGGCAATTTGTTAATATAATAAAAGCCAAATTTTTTTTTAGATTTTAGATTTTGTAAATATATAAATTTATATATATGTATGTACACACACACATTATTTTTATGTGAATATACAATCTTAAGAAAAATAAAAATTATATTGTTTAAATATTATTGAAAAATAAAAAATAATTTGGTTTTTCTTTTTTTAATGGGTTTTGATCATTTGTGCATTATTATTTTCTGATTTAAATTGAAATACTTTATAGTTAAAAAATTTATAATGTAAAATTTCACTATGCACAGTCTGATTTTATAGTGTATTATATGTTTTCGTTGTTATTACTATTAGATGCTATCAAATTGGCATCAATTGCTGGCATCATATGAACAGAATTTTTTTAGAACACTTCACCTTATTTGCTTTTTTATTTTGATAGTTGAATGATCTTCAGATAGGTTAAAGTATTAGCTCATTAAATACTAGAAATTGTTACTGATACTTAATTTTTACTGTCTCCCCTTTTTGCTCTTCCTCTCATTCTTTTCATTCAGAAAGAAAAGTTTGCTGTATAAAAAATTAAAAGAAAACACCCCAAAATGCCAAATAAACTTTGGAAAATAGCACATGTTATACATGGATGTAATTTTTTGTTTCTTTCTGGAGTTAAAATGGCCTTTTTTTTTCTTCTGGATCAACATAGAAGTAATGTAAATTTTTGCAGGTAAAGCTCTTATATTGTTTGAAAAAGTAATTAAACCCATTTGTTATATATCTTGGGTATCATTCTTTTTTTATGAAATAAAATTGTTAAAAATCTGCTTTTCTCCTACTCATTGCAAGATTTAATTGTTCTCCCTTATTAAACTTTCAATTTTTGATTTAGTATTAAACCGTTATTCCATATTATAAGTCAATAAATTTAACTTAATTTAGTAATAATATATATTTATGAATGAAAAAAATTCTAAAACTTATATTTGAATTTTGCAGATATTGAAAAAATGAGATAATAAATAATCTTTTTTAAATGAAATTTGTTTTTTAAAATTTGAATGAAAAGTATTAATCTGATAAATCTATCACATTTTTTAAAATATTAAAATTAGTTTTTAATTTTTTAAATATCTCAATTTATCCTAATAGGGTGTCTGCTATAATTGTCTAAGGGGTAAACAGACTACTGCGATTTTTTTTGTTAACTTTATAATTAGAAGTTATTCCCTTCTATTTTTAAACATAGACTATATATTACATTAGTTTAAATTAAAATAAAAAGATTATAAATAAAAATTGATTTATTAAAAAGAAAAAAACTTAACTTAAAAACTGAAAATTAAAAGTTGTTTATAATATATTGCACAGATGGAATGAAAACTTTAAAAGTATTATTTTCTTTTTAAAATAAAAAAAAAAAGTATTTGAACATACAAGATCTAAAGATAAAATATTTTTGTTAAAAGATTCCTATGTAATCTCAGTTAATGAAAATGATTGGAACAGGAAACTGTTCAATGAATCCGGAGGATTACTATAAAAAGAAAAATATCCAAATTAAGAACAGTTCCAGCTTGATTTTTTTTTGATAAAACGCACTTGTCACCCTCTCTCACTTATTTCAAAGGAAATGACTGTTGAATTATGAATGGTACTGTTGCAGACCCCGAATCATATGGGTACTGAAATTAAATAGTACCAGGATTGAACCAGCTAAGGCAGCCTCCGGATTGAGAACTACGGTATGAACAACAGACCAATCTTCCATGAAATTATAACTAATAAAGACTTCGCGGGAATTAGCAGGAAGAACTGGGAGCTCTTGTAAGATATGAACTGAAAAAATTAAAAAAAAGGTAATTAAAAACTTTCGTTAAGATTTGATAAGCTAAACCTAATTTTTAAAATGAACTTTAATCTGACTTAAGATTTCAAAATCAATTATTGATGTTTAATTTTAAATATTTTGAGTTTGTTGATTTAATCATTTCCATTTTTTTTTAATATTTATTGACTAAATTATTTAAATGCATTAAATTTAAGTTGGGTATAGATGAGTGCATAGATTCGTTAATGTTTATTTTTTTATTTTCATATTGATTAAAATGTATAGATATTCGGTAAATACGATACCTCACGTTGAGTATCTAAAAATGTATTTATTCGAATATCTTTTAAGTTATTGGTGTCAATGCGGCATCTTATGATGAATGCCATTGGATTTTTTGTAAATTTCCCTCTGCAATTCCATCAATAACTTTATATTTTAATCGTTTATGTTTATTTTAAAAGGTTTTTTTTTATTTCAGGCTATTTGTTTCGTAGTTAGGTCGATGCTGGTGGAGGGATATATGGGTGTTTATATCAGGGTAATGTGAAGCGTGTTTAGTATACAGGGCAACGTGCCCAACTGAACGCATGACTCAAAGATGTAGTCATTGCGTTGCAATGGACGCAGACATATTTCCTCTGCCATTGACCCCTTTTTTAGCTCTATGGATAGGGACTATAAGTCGGCAGATAGACCGCTCTCCCCCATACATAGCACTTCTCTTTTAAATTATTTTATATACATGATTCCTTCGCCAGACAGACACCCATTCCTGTACTGGATGAAGATCATGTTCTTCAAATAATATCACGCAGCAGGCACACATTCCTGACTGCATGGTTTTATGCTAGCACCTTCATATTGCATTGGTTGCATTTCGTATAGCAGGAAGCAAACGTTGGTCTGGTTATGAACTTTTAGTCTGAGATCGAACGATTGTTTTGAAAAGTTTTTAACTGAGTAATCTGTGTAGCCTATCTATACTCAACATTATAAAACAAACTTTTATAAAATGTCCATCTGTACAGACTGTTTTAAAATAATAATTTAAATTTAAAAAAATTAATAACCAATCTAAAATAATAAATTTTATTCCTCAATTTTAAATGTTTATATATATGCGTTAATAAATGTTTTTTGTGTGTTATTACTGGCAGTGGCTTTTAATTTTTTAATATTGAAAATATATTTTAAATAAAATTATATATTATAAATCTCTGCTGTTCCCTGAGCTAGTGGCATGGACTGACGGTTGGAATAAACCATATATGTAAAATTTGAATCTTAACAGTACGTATCTGCCTACTATATAAATTTTCCAGGTTCAAATAGCCTGGTGGCGCCCTGTAGCGCAGATACGGTAAGACATTCTGATCCCCCCCGACCGTTATAATATGTATAAAATAACAATGCAATAATGTATACTGTTGATTTTTAATAATTATTCCACGAATATTATTTAAAAATAATCATGAATCCTAAAACATTCTCAAAATAACCTCACAAATAATCATGGATACTATAACAAAAGAAGTCAATCAAAAGAGAAAGCAGTAGTAAAACTTTATTCTGCTGCTATTCAGTTACATTGGCTTTGTGATTTTTTAAAATTAAAACATCAATAACCATGAACTTATGAATTAAAAAAAAAAAAAAAAATTTAAAAAAGTACAATAACTTTTCTGGATTCCTCTGACTCAATGCCTTAAGGCTGATGACGGTTTGTTATATTGTTTGAAATTTTAATACTTTTGGGCATCATTCATTCTTTTGGTTTTTATTTAAAAAATTGGTTTAAAATCTGCTTTTTAATATATTATTTGTAATTAATCTAATTGGGATATAGCAGCTAAATCCTATTATAAATAATTCTGATATATGATTAATTATTCAAGTAAATTATGTGACAACATAGTTCTTATTTTATTCAAATGAAAATACAGAAACATTAAGCTTTTGATTCTGTCGCTTGTTGAGAACTGCAAAGTTTTCATCAGAAATAATTTATTTACTATTTTCAACATAACTGTCATAAATTATATTATTTTTATTGTAAATAAATAAATAAAAAAGTCAGATCACGACAGTATTTCATTTATAAATATTTTTATTTGCACATTTTAACAACATAAGTAGAATTCTAATTTGTTTTTCTTTTACATATAGAAGTTTCAATATATGTGTATGCAAAGCATTTAGTATTTTTTTTTCATGATTGAATACTTATTAATTAGTATATATATAAATACAACACATCCATTTGAGTCTGAATACATAGAACATCTATCTTTAGTGAAGTGGATATTTCATCGGCAGTTTTAACCAGTTGCCAAAATCAGGCAGAGAAAAGAATGGAGGGCAGTATAAAGTTGGTTAGAAAGGGAAAGATCTAGAGCATAGAATATTTGATCATAGATATAATTTGAATTAAATTAAAGTATAATAACCCAAGGCTCAATTTCTTACATATGTACACATCTACGCAGACACATTAAATGATCTGCATTTTTGAATATTTGTGAAAGTTAAATTTCCAACATTAGTTTAATTAATAGAAAAGTTTAAATTCAGTTCTAAAAAAACATTTTGTTTGCTAATTTTTGATCTTTTTCAAGTTAGAATGAAATTTCAAAATCGAGATTTAATATATTTAAATTCAATAGAATTGCTTGAAAATTGATATATAACTAGGTTATATAATACCTTAATTCGTTTGAAACACTTTTCAGTATGTCAACTAGTTTGATAGATGTGGAACAGAAGATAATCTCACTTTTGCAGTCAACAATTATCCTTAAAATTTTCATTTGGTTTAAATAATGATCTAAGAAGACAATTTAAATTTTTTCTTTTAATATTTTTTGAATATTTCAACTGTTAATGTATATGTATATTATGTAATAATAATAATACATTTTAACTTATAGCAGAAATATCTACTGATATATATATATACACATACCAATTATAAGTGTCCAGTCAATTTAAAGTATGATATATAATATTTCATTTTCAATAAATGTGCCTTTACTAAAAACTTAAAAATAATAGAAGTAATTTATTATTATTATTATTAAATGCTTTTATTGACTGTACATTAAAAAGAAATAATTGTTTCTTCAACCACAATTGGAGTTTTTAGATTTAACTTGAAATAAAAGCATGGGGAGTCCAAAAAATAAGTCAATCTGTATGCTTTTATTTCAAGTTGAATCTAAAAACCCCAATTGTGGTTGAAGAAAAAATTATTTCTTTTGAGAATTTATTATAATTTTTTTATCTCTATTATTAATTATTATTTTATTGATTGAATAAGAATTGTTTTGCAATTTTAAGTCATTATCAGATTTATTTCAATCAAATTTGTTTCTTAAAAAACAATTAATTAGATTAAGACTAATTTGGTACATGGAAGTGTTTTGCAATTTTAAGTCATCAATTTGTTTTTTTTTTTAATAATAAGGTAAGTAATTAGATTTAAGATTATTTGGTATCTAGAAATGATAAATAAAATGTTATCTCATGAAGTTAAAAAACTTGTGTTGTTCATTTATCCAGCTTTCAGCTCAAGGAGGTAGTCTTACTGTTATTCTTTCTACAAAAAATACCTTAGAAAAGAATGACTGTGAAACACCAATGAAATCTTGACACTAAATAAAATATCTTCTAAATGGAAATGAAGCCATGAATGGATAAATAAAAACCCTAGAATCTCTCATTCTCAGAATGTACGCCTTAGACCTAAAGAGATATCTTGAATATTGTTTTTCATGTTTTTCTACCAAAATCAACTATGTATAAGAATTTGTTGAATAAGAAAAAAATATGTAGTACCTTACTCAAATAATATCAAATTATCAAGTTAATATTTCAAATACTGTGGACTTCAAAGAAATTTTAAATGAGAACTCAAAGATCACCTGAAAATTTAAGCACATAACCAGAATCTATATAGTGAAACTTTAAGTTATTCATAAATTTTTACACAGGCTTTTATTAATACTTAAGGAATAATAATAAAAAAAGAATCAATCATTTAAAGATTTAGCAATAGATTATACATCTAATTTATTTTGTCTTGCTATTTAATGGTGTTAAAGAAAAAAAAAATTCTTTTCTTTTACATATAACTGATATACTTGATGCAACAACCTGTTACATTTTTTTTATTTTTATTATGGTCAAACATCATGTCATAATACTAATGAAGACATTGAAAGCAATTCCCTTATAATTTTATATCAAAATATTTGCAGTTCAGAAAGGAAAAAAATGTATTTAAATTTGTTTTGAATTACTTTAAAAGAACTTGTGAATAACATCAGTAAATGACAAAGATTTAGTTAGTATTCTAACAATTCACAGTTAAAATTAGGATTAAAGTAAATAGATTTCTTAATTAGAATAGGATTTATTTGAGTGTGAAAGTACATTTGTAATGCAAAATTCAATTCATTAAGTATATGTGAATTATATTAGATATGAGCTAAAATATGACATTAATTTTGAAAAACTGTCTATGATTAAAATATCAATTTTTTTATAACCCCACGTTACTTAAATGCAATAAGAATTTTTAAAAATAATTTACACTTTATTGCTGGTATTTAATGTAGTTTGTATTAGTCATAAATAAATAATAGAATGATTTAGATTAAATGCAGAGTTGTAGATGCATTTACATTATGGAATTGTATTCATTATAATGTAACCAGATATCATTTACTGTCATTTAATATATTACTGTTAGCCTTGTCTATTTGTGAGTTAAGATTTTCTATTTACTTTTCATGGATGGTTAATATAGCATTGTACCATAAACCCTACTTAAATGTTTGAGTTAGTGATGAAATGATATATATTTTATTCTAAGCAGCTAACATACTCTGCTGTATGCACTTTCTGAATGTTATGAAATGTTATTTTTACATGGCTTACATGAATTTGATTATATAAGAATATATACTTAGTGATGTTATTGTTTAATTCTATCTATATGTCAATTCTTATAGCTTTTATTTACAATATGGGCAGTATTATTGAAATGATCTGAAATGATTCAAAAAGTTTAAAATTATGATAAAAAAATGATGCCAATAAGAGAATTCGTAAAATGATGGGAAGAATTTCCAAACAACGAATTTCAAAATTACGAACATGCACACATAAATCAAATTTTGTATAGTATTTAGAATGTTCTCTCAACATTCTTTGAGTTACTTTAGAGTTTACCACTTTATTATTGTTAAGAGTAAATGAACTTAATATTTAAACCTGAAAAGTAAATTGTTTAGACATTATAAACATTAAAAGCAGAGTTCATTTAAAAACATTAGTTACATTAAATAATTCTTTGGTGAACCTGATAAAAAGAAAAATAATCTCAATTTTAATATTTTATATAAATGTGTATTATACAGAAGATTATTAAAAAAAAAAAGTTTTTATTGCATGTAATTGAAAAACTGATATATTTCAAATGTTAATTAATAATAGGTTTGTTTTAAAATACATAAATGCTTATTTTAAATAAAAAGGATTCAGTTTGAATTCTAAAAAGTTATATAATTTGGAAAATGCTGACTCTCACAAATTTAAAGTTATAATCCAAACAATCCATTGATGTTGATTAAATTGAAATTGTAAGAGAATTAGAATTTTTTATTAGATTAATGAATCTGATTCTTTAATAGAATCAATTAATTAAGGATAAAAGCTACTTCATGATTCCATTACAAACATATGCCTATAATTAATCTTGTACATATTTGAAGAATTACCCAATTATTTAAATGTTTAAAATCGGTTTATGATCTCAATAAATATACAATTTAGAAAAAATACCTACTTCTTTATTGTGAAATTTTAAATTAGTAAATAAATAGCTTAGTTTAGTAAAGGTAGATTATAATTATGCATATTTTACTGACATTTTATTTTATTTTAAAAAAGGCTTATGGTTTTATTGTTTGGGGTTTATAAGAAGTTCAAATGCTAGAATTGATCCTAGGACCTCCCGATCCCAAGTCGAACACTCTTCCAACTATGTCAAACCATGCTGGGCAAACAACACATAACTTTATTGCTCGGAAGTTCATAAGTTTGAGCACCAGAACTGGGGAATCGATTCTGGGACCTCCGATCCCAAATCAAATGTTCTACCAACTATACCAAACCTGTGCAAAATATTTTATAAAAAGTATAGATTGTTGTATCTTTTAAGTAAAGTGGTATGAGGAAGATAATACAAAATTTTCAAAAATATCCAAGAATTTGATATAATATTTATATTTCACTGTTGTCATCCACACTTTGCACTGACGTTCTATTTAAGAGTAATAATATTGGGTACTTTCCGATTTTGCCCCATGCCACCACTTGAGGGCACTTATTTATACAGTTGCAGGGACTAATGTTTAATGAAAGTAAATAGACCACATAGTTGTGACTTGTGAATTTTTAAATTGTATAAAAATCCGACAATGATATGCTATGGCGAATCAGAGTGCATTTCACAAATACATGATTATTTGCTCGCTAAAATCAAAAGTTGCATTGATTGTCTTTTTATGCGCAAGATGATGAGAATTTGTGATCTACCGGCCACAACGTGAGGCAGTGGAATTTTTCCAAAGAAACCATATTCTGCCCGCTCAAATAGTCTGCACCAACGGCCACAATATGAAATTGTACTTTGCCTGAATCCTGGAATGGTGATGTAATTTAAAAGTCTGCCAATGCCATGTAGCGCTACATAAATGTTTGAAGGCTCTAAAATAACATTTCTAACAGCCATCCAATTTATTATTGTAGATATACCATGGCAATTGAATGTATAAAACATGAATTGGATTTGTGCAGACACTCGTTTCTTGGAACAGTTATCTAAGAGAAGTGTGCAAAGAAAGTTTATTGATTCGGCCATCATGCAAAATTGGAGGACCTGGAAAAATTGTAGAAATCTATGCAAGTCTCTTTACAAAATGAAAACAAAGTAGAATGCTCCTGCAACAGTGGTTATTCGGTGATTTATGCAGGGAAACAAGTGTTTTATTGTCACTGTTCCATGTCGAACAGCATTCATTCTACTTGATGCTATTCAACAAAATATAGCACAAGAATCAACAATTTATTGATTGTTAGAAGGCCTATAAAACTGATGAATTAAGAAACACAGGATTTAAACATTTTAAAGTTAATCATAGTTATAATTTTGTGGATCCTTCTACTGGGGGGCATACCCAAAATATACAGTTTGGGGGCTAGTTAAATGGCACAATAAAAGACGGGAATCGCTCGCAAACACAGATTCTTATTTAGCTGAGTTCATATGGTGGCAATAGCACCAAGATTTATTTGTCACAATGTTAGAAGCCATTAGCAAAGTGTAACTATTTTTTTTATTACTTTCATTTTGTTTTTTTACTTTAATTAAACATTAGAATACAAAATTGTTTTAGTCTTTTTTACTTTCATTAAATACTCCCGATTATGCTACATACTACCAATTTGTTAGTAATTACATATTTCATTTTGTTTTTTTTCTTTGATTAAATATCAAATTATTGTTTATTTCAGTATATTAGTTAGTATTTAAGTTTTTTACTTTAATTAAACGTTAGAAGACAAAATTGTTGTTCGGTCTTTTTACTTCGACTGTCATTCAACATTAGACTCTGCAACTGTATAATTACCTCAGACTATTAGAAATAAGTGCCCTCAAGTGGTGGCATGGGGCAAAATCAGAAAGTACTTAATATGGTATTGTAAATCTTACCTATTTTGAAATTATATTGATTACAAAATGTGCTTTGTTGATATTTGCAATTATTTTTACATGTTGCTGAGTATTGTGAATGGTAGTTGTTTTATAGACATCCACACCACGTGATGGCACAATTTATGTGCTAAAACACAAAAACGCCGTTTATGTGGCGAATGTATTTTTGCGGCCATGTGTTACATGTATACAGCAGTTCTGTTGTACTACACATTGCAGTAAATTATTTCGGCAAATTCGTACACTTCACACTTTTTTTACAGAGTCATTTGAGGGTGTGTGTTTTACAATTATGTATAAATCAATTGTAAATAAAAAAATTTTTTAATTGAAATTACACGATTTGACCAAGCAATAATTATTGGAAGATTTACATACTTCTGTAGTCAAGTTCTAAGGTGCAAAACCTTGTCAAAGGATATATGTGTACAATACTTTGAAGGAGGTAATGTGTCAAATAACGTATTCTTGATAACTTCAATGAGACAGAGAACACGGACGACCACTTTGTTCAAGCCATACGTCTGATATATTACTGTAGCTGTGAATAGCTTGTTTTTTAAATTTTATTTATACCAAAAAAAGAAATTGTAATAAATGTAAAATTTGTTGATGCATACATGAATAATTAACGCTAGTATTAAGGAATTTAACTAAGATTTGGAATGGACTACGAATGATACGTAACACATTGTTTCTAATCTATTTTAATTCTTAAATATAGATTAAATAAACAAGTGCATTGAACGACACATTCAGGTGGGTTATAAAGTAAACATATATAAAACAAATATTAGCAAGTAATAGAATAATAACTGAATAAGTTATTATTTAACAAGCATTTAGAGTTTTAGGATTTCATTTAAGATATAGGCAAGTTTTTATTTTTAAAATACATTTAAAATTTTAATCCCAAGTTTCATTAATTGCTATCTTAAGAAATTTGTTTTCTAATTATTGTTCAAAGGTTGCAATGAATATACTAAATAGGAAATACATAAGCGGGGCCAATGTCTATAAGACCCTAAGGATAGGTTGATTTCGGTTGTTGCTGATTGCTTACAGATGGTTTCCCAAGAATTAACTTTTTTTTTATATATAAAAACTTTTATGATTAAGTCAATTTTTTACTTTTGGGAAATATATATTCTAGCATGTGCTATGCTTTATCAAAGAAATGGAATTAGCATATTTGCATATCATTAAATGTAGTAGCAAGCTATGATTATGAAGCAAGATCCTTTGAAAGCGCTCAGCTCATTTGTTTTTAGTTATCTATTTTACATTAATAGCTTTTGGGAACAGTTGCGCCGCACATGCGCTAGTATAACTTTTTTTAAAAGAGTTTGTAAACATTTTATTATATATGTGTGTGAGACTATCCCAGGAATTGAGATTTTTATACCAATGCATTTAAATAGAGTTTTTAACTGAGAATATTTCAAATTTATATTATTCATTTAAAAGAGTTGTAATGCCTCTTTAAATGTATTGCATTATGGCTTCTCTCGCATATATATGTAAGTGGTTACACACATATAATAATGTTCACACAACTTCATTTAATTAGATCATTTTATTAATTTTAAATTTATAACTGCATATACATTATATGCATACAGACATTAATAGATATTAAATGTGCGCACATACATGTAAATATATGCTATTATATATCAAAATAAATTATTCTGATTATATATGTGAACTGTGAGGATTCAAACTGTTGTAAAAGATACTAACTATGATGGAACATAGTAGGTGAAACGGGATGATGGCTAAATAATACCTTTTCAAACGGAACCAAAAAAAAAAACGTAATAAGTTTTAATTTTTTTGATGAACAAAAAGTGAAAACAAAAAAAAAAAAAATTGTAATAAGTTTTGAATTTGTTATTTAAAAAAACAAAACCAAAACTACAACCGTAATAAACGTACTAAGTTTTACATTGAAAAAACACCCCCCCCAAAAAAAAAACGAATCTAAAAAAAAAAAGCTTACTAATTTTAGGATTTATTTTTTAAACAAAAATACAACCGTAATAAGCGTACTAAGTTTTACATTAAAAAACCCCCCAAGGAATTCAAATAATAAAAAAAAAAGGCCTGGAAATGTTCATAAGTTATATTATTTCAAGAAAAACAACGCCCTCATACGGTGTGGATGTCTATAAAACAACTACCAATGTTACATGTTGCTGAGTATTGTGAATTTTAAGAAGTTACCAAGAAAATTGGTTTCAAATCTTCCTATCAGAGAACAAGTTCTAATAATGGTATATTTCACAGAAGTCAGCCTGCAACTAGAATAAACTTGCATGTGGATATTTGTTTTCATGTATAGATCAAGGTGTTAATGAATGAATTTTTGTGTATCTTTGAATTTCTTAGCAGACTCTAATATGTAGTTAATATCCTACATCACAAATCTTATGAAAAAAAATGAATTATTCAAAAATGTTATTTGGTTTGAAAAGAATATATTTAGCAGATTGAGAAGTTATAGTTGCTTATAATTTAAATATTTTTTAATGCAGCCATATTTGTCATGATATGAATTTCTAAATCGGCTTTTCATGTGATGATAATACCTTAGTAAAGATATGATATGCATTCATGATTTGAGATTAGCATAATGTTTATATCATAAGATAAATCAATAACTATTTTATTATTCTACACAATATATTATTTCCAAGATGTCATTATGATTGCCTAAATGATGTGGCGTTTGATCAATTAGAGAACTAATACTATATTTCATATAATGCATGTTTCCACATCACTTAGCATATCACAAATATTTTCTGTATGAGGCAACATAAGCTTTATACCTTGCAATAAAGATTAATATTAGTTTAAATGAAAAATAAGAAACCGGACATAGTGATATATATTAATGAACAATCTTTAAATAAATTTTAAAGAAGTTTTAAATACTATTATAACTTTAATATTAATAGAATTAAGCATCAGTCTTTTAGAATAAAAGTCAAATGATGTAATTATTATTTATAATTAGCAGTGGATGAAAATGGTAAATTATTGTAAATAGTTTCCAAATAAATCGTAGAGTCTCAAGTCATGCTGATTTGGTTAAGATCTATAATAGAAGTTATGTTGATGACTAAAGAAAGACAACTAATGAAGAATGAACAAAAGATAGCTAATTGGTCAGTGATGAATGATTGTAAGACAAATAAGCTATGTTTTATTTATATTTTAATACTGATAATTATTCACATGTTAATTTTCTGTGATTTTATAGTCAAGAAAAGCTAAGTAAGATCAAAGTGAAGAATACTACTATATTTCAAATTCTGTATGAATTTAGTGGAACACAATTAAAGAGTAGGATGATTAAGATATTCTCATAGCTATCTTGATCTTATACATTTATGAAAGATAAACATTAATCCATGCAAAGAACAAATCTTTTGGCGTCATCAGCCAGTTAAATTCAAAGCACTTTGTCCACCTTTGGGCCAAGCATCTTCTCATCTCATCCAGAGGTTAGATAGCTACTAATAAAGTTGGTAAGTCTGTTGTAGTATATATATAAACACAAGTATATTATATATAGAATTCGCAAAACAAACTTAAGTATATTGAACCTTCACATTGTGATTTGTTGTTATATGTTTATCATTTAAATGTTTGTTAAGAAGTTTAAAATAAGAAGGAATTGCTTTACTTTGTTAAATAAAAATTAGTCTGTTTAATAAATATTTTATAATAAATAATTGGATTAATATTCATATCTCTTGCCTTAGTTATTAAGATAATTTTTTTAAACAAAGAGAAATAAAAAAGTGGAGGCTTTCTATTATTGTATTGTCGAATTTGCTATAACAGCATTTTTATTTAAATAATTGTAATGAATGTTATTCTACTGCAAATATTTAGGTTAAACAGTAAATATTGGTAAGACAATTTTATGAATGAAGTAAATTGTGGAATATATGTATCTGATATACTTTGGTACATCAATTTTATGTAATAGATCAATGTTTATATGATCAACTATTTGGAGTAATATAAATATTCACAAATGGTTTGTTCAGCAAAACACAGCCTTTATTTTAGAATAAATCAAAATCTATATGATGAACATTACCTATATTCCTGCCATGGTTTGGTTTTTAGAACCCTACTGAATATTAACATTACTTCAACTAGATGCATAATCATAACCAGGTTTACTAACAAAGTGATAATTTTGCATACATCCCTATAATAATACACATATATTAGAGATATGTTAATTATGGAAAAAGTTTTCTATTAACCAAGTCTAAATAACAAGATTTTTGATTTCTAATTTAAGGTATAAGCTTGTTAGATTTTCCTAAAATTAGCATTATGCAAAGTTTGACAAGCACATACTTTAAATTAGGAAAGAAATCAGAGATCTATGATAATAAATGACAATTATCAGAACTGCAACTGCTAGAAATTGAAAGGGAGAAATTAAGCCATATTTTTTTCATGGCTTGAAGCTTCCAATGAAAATCTGATGACAGCAGAATGAAGAATTGCTGAAAACTGATAAATGAATCAAAAATTCATTTGTCCTTTTTTATATAATTTTATTATAAATTTATGTGACAATTTGTTATATCATGGCTCATAAATTGATAGCATTTTATTTTCTAAATCGAGCGGGGGTTATTTATCTCGTTTCTTCTCCTTAATAATGTTTTACCAAAAAATTCCATAAACATAAATAAAATAAAACATTTTTTTTCACAAATTTATATAAATACTAAAATAAATATTTTTAATTTAACATGAAAATTTATTATTTGTTGGCGATATAAACTTTGTATATAATTACTATAAAGCTCACCTCAGTAATTCTTTTCAGACTTATTTTTTTCTTCATTATTTCCAAAATCATTTATTTTATACTGATCAGATGATCATGTATGCCTTGGTACTTTATTGTCTTAAAAATGCAATATTTTTTTTAAAATTTACCAATTATTCTCAAATTTGTATTTTGGCTGATCCAATAATTTGAATAATACATCTACAAATTTACATATATGCAAAAATCTTCACATACATATGGATCTTGACTAAGATTTTGCTGCTAGTATTTTTATAAATTATAACCTGCTTAATTATCTGTCTCGGGCTCAAAATCTATTTCTCTTAAAAGACATTTAATACTACTATTAATAAAAGCCTTAGGATTCAAATTTTGGTGATTCTAAGAGTCACAGCTGCACACATGCAATTAAAGTATATGATTAGGATACCCATCCATATAAAAACTGATTTATTTCAATGAAATTGTAATATCTTTATTACATTATTCATACGGCATTATAAACTATTCATTTGTTTAGATTGTGATATCTAGATTAGATCATCTCTGTCTACTACTCTCTCTCCTTATATACATAAATACACATTCGTTATAACCTATCCAAAAAAATGAGATAAAAATATATAATGTATCTAATTTTATATATATACATTTCAAATAATAAATACCAAGAGGTTATTAGCTTTACATTTTTTTCCAAATTGGTGACTTATCAGATTAAAAGAGGTTATATAGTAATAATTTGACACTATATGTCATCTCTGGTGACTTTAAAATACTGCAAGCAAATATTAAGTGTAAATACTAAATACCTTTAATAATTTTAATATCCACTATATATTTGCAATACTTTCTGTATATATATATATAATAGCTAAACACCTCTCAGTTGGCCCATAAAAAAAAAAGAGGGAAAGGATCTTAACTGCTAGTAGCAAAGGTTGAAGATGTTTCTCCATTTTATTTTCAAAGTAAAGATAGATACTAATTTACTGGCCAATAAAAGGGTATGTAAATGATAATCCAACCAACTACTTGAACCATCTTAAAATTGAATCCGGGTCATGGACTGCATGAAAAATTAATTTTGATATTTGCAAAATATTTTTGTAAAAAATATAAAAATTGAATGATTAAGTTATTTTTTTCTAAGTAATGTTCTGGCCAGTTTTTAAATAAAGTAGATATAAATAGTCCAATATAATTATTTGTGATTTCTTGCAATAGTGTAATTATCAAAAATGTATTTAAATTAGTGATGGAAATAAGTAATGTCTCAGTGCTGTAATATTTTATGTTTACAATTTTCCTATAAATTACCAACTGAAAAAAAAGAGGACAAGTATATATAAATTAATTGATTTAAGAGTAAATTTTAAAAAATATTTCAGTAAATTATAACTCATGTCAAAACAATACTCAGGCAATCTCTTATAATTCTTCCACTTCAAAAGAGTTCACTGTGGTGTCAATTTATATTCTAAACATTTGATTTTGAATGTGTTCAAAGAAATTTCATTAAATTATATTCCCATAATGAATACAAATATATATTTGAATTAATACTTATATCATAATGGGATAAAAAAAATTCGATAAAAATTATGAATCAAGTGTATTAATAAATATCAGTTCATATTTTACAAATATTTATAGCCATAATGATGTTAGCCAGAAGTATATGTATTATATTTCGACAATGAAAACACAAGCAGCATTCTAAAAGAAAATAAGATAAAAAAAATAAAATTTGTCCACTGTGATGTGTAATGTTATATAAAAAATGGTTGAACTTCATAGTATATAGATAATTTATTAATTTACGAATAAATAAATTTGTCAAATAATATAAAGATAAAAATTAAACTCAGTGTAAGTTAATTTCATAAACATCATTCTATATTATATATTTGTAATTACTAAAAGAAATTACAGAAAGCAATAATGATCAGTGGTTAGAGAGTCTCACTTAATGGATTGTTGGCTATTTCTATATAGATTGAAATCTTATAAAATGCATTTTTTTTTTTTTGAGATGTAATTTATGTTCCATGTTTTTGTGAGTTGCTTCCATTAAATTTAACAGAAAGTAGAATTTTAATTTGTCACAACATTAAAGGAATAAAAATAAAGAGAGGATCAAGTTTTAAAAGTGGTAGTTAGAAAAGAGACTAAAGAGTAAGTTAATATTTTGAATATTTGGGAAATTAGGGATGGAAGCAGCAGTAAGAAATTAGAGTGGGAACTGCAGTAGCTAAATAAGTTTTTGACGATACTATGATTGTTTGAAGTCAGAAATAATAATAAAAAAAAACACTAAATGTTTCATTTGGAATATTATAGGTTCATAATGTAATAAAGATTTGATTAGGAAATGAGGGGATCGGAAACTATACATGTGAATTTTGAGAAGAGTAATAACAATTGGATTGAGCATAAAAATAAAATAATGATAAAGAATTGTTGAGATGAAAGAAAAGGTAGAAGCTATGATCTTTTAATAAGCAGAGCAGATGATAGAAGAGCTTTAAAAAGGTAGCCTAGAATGTTATATGGGATTCTTGACTGACTATATTAAATAACAAAAGCAAATATTAATAAATATATACAAACATTTTTTTCTTTACAAATTTTATTAAAAAAGAATAATATTGTACAATAATGATGTGTATTTTAAAACTTTATACAAATAGGAAAGAGGATACAATGTGAGGCAGGAAAGAGAATTAAAAAAAAAAAGAAATTACAATTTTCATTAGAAAAGGAACTTACAGAGATTACAAATTTGTTACACAACCTTAAAATTATATGACGACAAAAAAAAGAGATCGTGAGTAATAAGAACTGTAGGAAATTATATTAATACTGATATATAATTCCTAAAGTTCTATATTAATCTGCTGAGACTTTTATAGAATGAAAGTTTCATGGTTTGATAATTATTTAAGCTAGGAATTCAAAACAAAGTGCACTTTTCAAAATCTCAGTTAACCAAGCTTATGCAGACCTTGAGCAACAATGTATTTATTGTATATAGTAGTCACAAATATGTATGCATATACTAATTTTTCTATTTAACGTTAAATTTATTAATTGAAAAGCTTGATGTAAATTTATCATGCAATAAAATTATTGATCAAAATTTACACAAACTTTAGTCACTACAATATGTTTTCATTACCACATTCATGGATTTTTTACATTTGTGCATGTGTGTGTACACATTCACACAGACACATCCATATTTTATGAGAATAATTTGACTTGGATAACTGGGATTCTAGATTACATGGCTGCATATAATGGTGATTTTCATGATTTCAATAAATATTAATGCATATAGACGTGTTTTTCCCTATAAATAAACACATTCAATATACATATAAAACAAACTAACACTATAAATTCAAAATCACAGTAATAAAATACAAATTACTATTATTATTTTTCTTAGATATATTATTTATATATAAATAAATGCTCAAATTTTGGAAATTACTCAAGAAATTTTAAATGTAGCAAGTTTAATTATCATTTTGTAGATCTGAAGTAGCAATAACCTCCCAATTATTAATTTAAATATAGAAATATTTTCATACTCAAATGTTAAATAATGAGAATTAAGGATTTAAAGCAAAACTGAATACTATCAGTTAAGTATTTTAATATATATAATGATATTATACAATGGCAAAATACTAATGAGCATATATATATACACACCCCTATTGTAGAGCAAGTCTTTCTATATATCCCTTTAGAGAAAAATAGTGAAGACAATTAACAGCAAAATGCTAAGGCCTTTTGCAGCTGTTCTTTTCTGTTTTACCTTCTACTTAATAAGAACCAGATATTCATTTGTTGATCTTAAATTGGACGAGCATTGACTATATGAAAAAAAAATCCTCAACTTACTTGAAAACTTTACTATGTAAACTTTTTTGGACATTTTACATGAATTTGAAATCAGGTCATGGACATGGCATTAACTACTATGCCACCAAACTTCAAAAACTCATGGAGCAAATATATATTTTGAAAATAATGAATATTTTTTTGTAAATACCAATAGCATGTAACAGACACTTCTGAACCAATAGAACTTTGATTATAGTTTGGTGAAAACATGAATATATACTATATAGCATTTATTGATATTTATTATTATAACGAATGCTTTAAAATGAGGATAAAAAATGAAATTATATATATTTAATAATTTGATAAATAATATTTCTATTAAAATATAAAGGAATTTCATATCCATTATGGCTTGGTGCAATGGTAAGTGATAAATTATAGAGCATAAAGTCTATAAATCATGGCTAGCTCTGACACTTCTGATGTTCAAACCTTCTATGAATTCTAAGTAATAAAGCATCTGATTATTTATATATTTAAAGGTTTTCATAATCTTAGTAAAGTTTACAATATAACTCAAAGTACCAGAATGAACTGTATTAAGAAAATGGCAAGCAAAATAAAATAACCACTGATGATGATGACCAAGATTATAGTAAGTTTTTAAGGTACACATATAAATAGATTTTTGTTTATATTAAATAAATAAAAAGAATTGAAAAATTGTGCAAATATTACAATAGTAAGAGGAAAATTACATTTATTTTGAGTTAAATAATTCATTTCAATTGTTCTTTGATTGATCAAATATTACATATATGTGTAGATATATAGATATAGTCATCTTTTTTATTGTAATAAAATAAATACAGATTTGTTTTCAAAGTGCAAATTGAACATTTAAATAGTATAAAAATGCTAAATCATAAAAAGAGGCATATTTAATTTATGCACAGAAATTGCAAAAAAAGTTATTGTTCTTAAAATGGAATGTTTATGAAGGACATTATTTTATTTGGTATTCAAAATAAAATAGCAGTAGCTTCTTTTATAACATAAGTAAAGGCGTTAAATTTGGGAATGGAGGATATTAATGAATAGAATCTTGAATTTATAAATCGAATTTTATATCATTAAGACATCACATCATTAGAATGAAGAAATAGAAGAGAACAATTGAATGAACACATTCTTATATGAATACAAGCAGATTTGAGTACAACCGTTCAGTACTTTTTTTTTTTGGTAAATTTTGATGCTATTTTAATGTAGATAATTTATATATGGATACATTATATATTCATGATGAAAACATCTTTAAGATTATATACGGTTTGCTACTATCCATGCATTTCAGTATCAGTACCAACTACTGCAATGTAAACAGCTTTAAAACAAATAATTATTATTTTATGATCCAGTTAATCGTTAAATTCCATTAAAGTTTATATTTGTAAATATAATATGTTAATAAAATAGTAAGAAATAGCATTGTATCAACTATTAATCAAATATTGATTTGATTGTGAGACCAGATTTCAGCAGAGATTATATTAAATAAAATATTCCATCTCTTTCTCCTCTTTAATAATAACATTAAATCAAAGTAATATAGTAATATCCATCAATCAACATAAACTTCTTTTAATCATGTTTTTTTTACTTAATTATAAAACAATTCAGTTGCATCTTACAATTATACAAACATATATAGGTCACACAAAGAAAATATACATAAATGTAATTCCTCTTAGTTTTTTTTTTTAGAAGACTAAAGATGATTTAATTATAAAATATTGATATACAATAGAATAGTTATCAAAACTCAGTACAATAATTTTTTCATACATTTATAAATATTCAAAGAAATTATAAACACAGGTATATATAAGCCTGTGTATTTCAGCTAATAATATAATTGTAGAAAATGATACAATAACATTAAAAATAAAAACTGATAATTTTGAGTTTTTGATATAACAACAATAACTGAATTCTCTATAGAAAGGATTCTTTTAAGTGGCTAAAACTTGAATTAAACTTGGAGTATTTTTGGAAGAAATAACTTGGTATTAAAAGGAAATGCATGTTTCTGAGAAGGAAGGTTTTTAAATAGATAATAAGAAGAGATCAAAATACACTGTACATAAATGAGAATAGATATTGACATCAATGAAAGAATTAAGAAACAGATCTTGAATTGGATCCCAAAAGATCTAGAAAGAGACTGCATGTGAGATAGATGGATAAAATAACGAAGTTTGCTGGTGTATTGTGAATATAGGAGAAATGATTACTCATCTTAATATCATTATGCTCAAATTCATATATTACAAACCATATTTAAATGTGATGAATGTATATTTACAAATATACTTCAGATCTTATACTATATCTTTAGTAAATAGAAATTCAATTAGAAATCAATGATTAAAAATAATAATCCATTGTATTCAAAATCAATTCAATATTTTTGTTTATGGTTTCTTAAAGTTTTCTCTCCTGTTCTTTTTTAAATTTTTTTTTATATATACGGTATTTAACAAAAAGTAGATAACACATTCGATTACTTTTTCAAGTTTTTTTTTTTTTTTTCTCAAAAATTTAAATGAAAATAGTCTAAAAGAATAGCAAAATAAAATTGTCACCCTTTTCTGCTTTGCATTAAAAGCTTTTTGATCTAAAAAGAGCTTAGAAAAATAAACAATGAAATTAGAATTTCTTTAAAAAAAATTAGTATCACAAAATTATCCAATTACTTTTTTTTTTTTTTTTTAAAAAAAAAAAACTTTCTATGCAGTGCAGGCAATCATCTATTTAAGTAAGCTGACCACTCTAGACTAGTCTAGTCCTCCTACTAACATTTAATTAAATTTGTAATCATAATAACACATGCAAAAACAATACTTCATTGCTAAATGGGCAGTTTGAGAGCAAGCAATATTTTAAAAGATATATTTATAGTTCTCCATATAAGAAATGCATTTGTCTTTCATGATTTTTTTTGTGTGATGACAATGTTGAACTGTAGCTTACTTTGTAAAGATAAATCAGATGTTTAAGTTTACAGGTCCTGAATTTATTTGTATCAATTGAAAATGTTATCCCGTTTTTTTTTGGTTTATGTGCAACAATATATATATATTTCCTCAGTAAAAAAAATAGGCCTGTTAAAGTTTATTTCAATAAATACAAACTTTCATCAAGCTTGCTTTAAAAACACTAAGATTTTGGGCTGCCTCATGATTTGCGTATTAAGAAAGCTTTGATAATTTTTAAATTGGGTAAACTAGACATTGTCTGAAATATATGCATATTATCTTTGTCAAAGTTCAAATGGTTATCTTTATTATCGTAAAGCTTAGAGGAACATTCTTGCTTAAAACTAATCTTTCATCAATATTGTAGCTTTTGATTTCTGCTATTGCATCTGCACATTTTTTTTGTTATGGTTGACTTCATTAAAGTAGATTCTTTTACATACTCTTTATTCCTATAATATTGTGATCATTGTTAAAATACCAAGATTAAGTTCTCAAGAGATTGATAACAAAATCCTCTTTTGTATTTCTTATATAATTTTGACTTCTTTCCAAATAAATCTGCTTGCATTTGTGGAAAGATTCAGCTTTTCTTTCAGCAGAATATTTGCTGCTGAATATCATAAAGAAAATTTTTAAAAAGCCATCAAAAAATAATAATATACACAGCATGGAAATATGTTTACAGTATAAAATATGCAAGAACCAGAAACTGATTTGAACATAACTTACTTTAGTTGTTTACATAAGTCTGGGTTTTATAAGGAGAGGATTGTCTGCACTTGCAAATCATATTAATTTCTATTATTGATGATTCAGTAATAATATATGTATATATACACACATATAATGAAGTGTTACTTATTTTAAAAATATAATGACTTTTGAATTTAAAATGAATATATATATGCAGTATAAAATTTGTCACCAATTGAGTAGTTAACCTATTAGCTGCAATTATAAGTTAAAAAATTATGTGCAAAAACAAAAACAAAAAAAAACAACTCAAATTATATATAAGATGAATTTAATATTAATTTGATGAATGTTTACCTATTACAGTTTTTGCAAAATAAAAGTTGGCAATATAAAATTCTGTGAATAATTTTCCTTTTTAGGTGTTAGTTTTATTTATCGTATTTACATCAATAAAGTAACAATTAATAATTATGTACGCCAAAGATTATAAAATTAATTTTTATGGTATATATTAAAGATATATATAAGTAATATATTATGCAATATCTTAAATATTCTACTTAAATAAGAGCAGTTATTTATATATATATATAAAGTACATATTTATAAAAGAAAATTAAATAACCTTTATTTTTTTTTATTTCATGACATAAAACTTTTAAAAAATAATAAACAAAAAACAATTTTGAGTTATAACAACAATAATTTAATTTTCCACAGGAAGGATTCTTTTAAGTACCTAAAACTTGAAAAAAAAGAGAAAGTTCTACACAATTTGCAGTGCATTATTTCATAATTGTGGATGGATAAGAAACTGTATACCTTTCTTTTACCCTGATATTTTGATATAATTTTTATTTACAGAAAGCTTTTTTTTTTTTAAAAAAAAATCACAACGCAAGCTGACCCAAAAATCCAACATCATAGAAAAATATTTTTTTTAAAAAAAAGACGAAAGCTTTTATTTACAGAAATTGTTCAATCATGACTTATATATTTGAAAGCACACTGCATGATTTATCGTGTATGAATGCTGCATCCTATAACTTTATAACGAGTCAGCTAATATAATTGCATGCTCTTGGCTCACAATCTGGATGTAATTATTACATTTTACAGTGGATTCAATTCGATTTCCAATTTTATGTGAATAGAATTATAAGAATCCATTCTTTCTTGCTCAAGTATATCACGTTCTGTAAAAAATATAAACTAACTCTATGATTCCAGACTTATGGCAATAAAATTGTTGTCTATTTTTCCTCCATAACTTTATAAATAACTAAAACATTTTAAAATTATATATTTTTAAGACATATTGCAATCTGATTTTATATGAAACAAAATAAGATAGTTAAATAGTTCATCAAATCTTTAATCCAATTTTCTGTTAACCATAGGCTTTCTGCACAGTTAAATAAAAGTAAAATATATACAGAAAAACAATATAATGCAAAAAACAACAACATCTGACTGCTTTAAAAACTTGCTTAATTAATTAATCAGAAGTTTTTAATTTATAAACAAATGAACAAGAATCACAGATAATAATATAAGTTATAGCAAAAATTATGATGAGGGAAAGAAAAATGCAAATACTAAAGACAGCATTAAAACAATAAAATACTGGTTAATATATACTGATAGGAGGTTGTTAGTGGTTTAAAAAAAAAAGTAAAATAACTTTAACAAATAAAAGAAAAATAAAGGCCTGCAACTTTTTTTCTTTTATCAAATAATAATATAACCATTAAAATTATATATTATGTGTAAAAATCTATATAAAGTGTACATTGTCAGACATATATACTGAATGCTACAATAAGATGGAAAGCAGAATATAAACTATAGCTGATTGTTTTCATTTTTCTTGATCAGCATTGTCCATTGTTAGTAAAGTTACTAAATAACATTATTATGATTAAAAAAAATAGCATTCATGCAAATATTAGCTTAATATATGTGTGGATATTATACAAAGTATTTTATTAAGTTCTAGGACAGCCAAATTAGAGGTTTGCATTTATATAACTCAACTTATATATATTGTGTCTATATCTATTAAAAGAAAATTATATTGAGTCATATAACCACAACATTTTTTGTATTGAAAAATGTGTGTGTCTAAACAAATCATTTAATATTACATTATTAAATTCAAAATAATATTTCTATTATTACAAAAATATATTAATAAAGCATTTTAAATCCACTTGTTTCTTACTCTTTGCCATAGCTCTAATATAGGTGCTAAGATAGTAATAGAATGACAGGAAGTCTTATGCTACCATCAATGATAATGTTTGATTAAAATATCCTACTGCTTAGAGCTCTAAACATGTGATTTAGCAGAGAGTATATCGATACATGTATGTCTTTTTTAAACCGCTACTTTTTACACATATAAAAAAAACTGGAAAAAGCAAAATTTCAAATAAATAAATAAATAATACTGAAAAATTGTTCAGAAATTTTTCAAAGAAGCACAGCTACTTATGTTTCAGGATAATCTATAAATAAAACTCTACTGAGAAGGAGAAGACAGCATTGGCAGTTCCCCTGTCTAATTTTTAAATAAGTACTTTTATTATTTAGCGGTAAAAAGGATATATATACAGATTTTCCTGTTTTTAATAAAGGAAAAAAAAAAGATTTCAAACACCGGTTTTAAATATTTAAATTTCAAAAAGTATAAATTTAAAGTATGTATGAAAATGCTTTTAACAATCAAAATGATCTGTAGATATCTTGTATTAAATATGACTATATAAAATGCTAATTCGTTATTATGAAAGTAAAATGCTAATTCTAACAAAACGATATAAAATATTATTGATAACCAACAAAATGATACAATACATTATGACTACTTGAAATTAATTTATCTCCATAGCTTCTTTACACAAAAATGAAGGAAATGCAATCTTTCAACTTTTGCAATTAGCTCGGTCAAAAAAAGAATTCCAGACTAGATTACAAAATGATGTACATTAGCCATCATATAACAATGAGACATATTAAAGTAAGTATAATCACATAAACTATAGCTACAAATTACAATTCAACTGTCGACTAATTGATAAGAAAATTAAAACATTCAACACTGGGAAATGTAATAGAATCTGAAGTTATGAAAAATGCATTTTATCAGATCAATATTTGATTTACAGTCACTTTTTTAAAAAAAAATTAATAAATATTGATTTTGTTTTAAATCACTCATTAATTTTTATTAAGATTAGTGTTAATATTATATAATAATGCAATTATTTATAAGCTAGAATCCAGAGCTATTGATTTTGAGATTGTAGCTTGTTAAATCACAACTCCAGGACCGTAGATGAAGACATAAAATTATTTATAAATATGAATTTTCCAACTTTTTTTTGTTTATTATAATTTTTAAATTTATACAGAGAAATTACATGTGTCCATCATTCATATTGTTGCTAACTCACATGATTAGATTGAAAGGACGACTTTAGAGAGGAAAAAAAATTCCAACATTCTTATTTAAAAACTTGCTTTTCATTTACCTAATGATAACTAATTTTGTGACTAAATATTGCATTAAAAGGTGAAAACAACAACTCTATTTTCCAAGCACTTTTAGAACAATATGGCATCACAAAAATACACAAAGATTACAATTTTGGAAGGAAATTAAAAAGTTGAATTATTAAAAATTAGATCAAAATGTGTTTATTTATTGATCTCAACTGTGCATGACATATTAAGCATGAAAAATTTGCAACTCTATGATAAAAGTTAATTTTCAAAACAAATGGGAATCACAATTAATGTGGAAAACCGAGCATTATCACATCAGTCAATCAATGTAGTAATACGTATAAGGTCTGATATATAAGTTTGCCAACTTGCCACCATGTGCTTATGTTGGCAACATTGTGCAAGCAATTCATTAAGGTTTCCTAACCTTGACTTATAAGAGTTTCAAAACTACGTTTAGGTCAATTTTGGGATGGTATCTTGCTGAATGGCATTCCTTGTTTTAGGCTTAATAAGAATAGAAGTGAAATCAGAGACATGTTAGTCAAAGTTTATGGGGATAATGCCATGAAGTGGCAATACACAAATGAATTAAGCATTTTTCTGAGGGGAGATAAAGCTTAACAAATGGAAGAGAAATCATGACAACCAGTAACAAGCAGAACCGATGAAAACATTGCAAAAATTCATCAAACTGTGCATATAAACCAGCTGATGGCAAGAAACATAATAGATCAAATAAATATTGATAGAGAAACAGAAAAATATTAAATGAAAATCTTGGTATGAGAAAGGTATGTACAAAAGCAGTGTTGAAGGAGTTCACCATGTATGATGGAATTTTTAGCCAGTAGACAAATAATTGTATCGGAACATCAACAGTGATGGTATAATAACAGTTCCAGAAAAAGTTCCAAAAATGCTTCAAAGGGTAGATATTAAGCTCTATGTCGGTGCAGAGTTTCTCAACGGGAGTACTGATATTCAGCAATGAGATATGTAGCACTTTTTTCTAGGGTCAGTTCATGAATTTAATTGTCAGATCTTATATTTTTGAAATATAAATCTTTTATGAAAAAGTTTGTTTTTATTCAAAATGGCAACAGAAACAAAATGCCAGTAAAAAGATCATTTTTAAATATAAGTACATAACATTTTTTTTTTTAAAGCAACATTGACTACTAAATTAAACTACAGGTAGAGGAATATTTTTAAGCATATCCCTTTCCATCTTTCATTTTTACATTATACAAAGATGATGCAACTTTTATAACAGAAATTCTGCAAAATTTCTTTGTAATCAATAAATATTAAGTACATAATAAATTTTTTATCAGATATTTTTACGTGCAAAAATGTACACGTTTTATTAATCAAATTTCTACTGCACTGTAATATAAAATTTCAAGAAAATTAAAGTTAAATTTATTTATTTTTAAAAACAATATCACCTAATAAGTTACATTTAAATTATCAATAATGTGTATTATTTTTTTAAGCATTTCCCCATTTTACTGTTATAATTATAGGTATGTATTTGCATAACCTATACTTCAAAATGCTATTCTGCAGCCATTTACACTATTAAGTGCAGAAGAGACTACTTTTGATCTAATGATGAAAAAAATATTATACTCAAATTATTATTAGTGATAAGATTGCTGTAAAAATAAAATACAATGAACTTCTTGCTAACAGTGTGAATTTAAAAATCATAAGCATAATTCTAATACATGTAAACAGGTAAGTCGATTGTAATCAATGCAAGCATACCTTAGCGGAATAAAATTGTTAATACATTAGAAGTTTTAATTACATACAATTTTAAACAAAAGTACAATAAATTGATAATATTATAACTGACAAATCTTGAAGCTTTTTTATCTTTAGAATATGAGAATAGATTTGATGGAATATGCTGCATCTCTAAAATTGAGATGTTTCAATAAATTATGTTAAGTGGGTGAGACATAATAGCAAACTATCACCTATGATGATCAAACTGCCTTCAGAAAGAGAACATACTAGATATTAGACCTATGAATGATAATTTATTAAAAAATCGGAGAGATACAAATAATTTTATTCTCTATTGATGGAAATGGTGGAAAGAATGTCTTTAAATCTTTTCTACTCTAGTTTTTTTTTTTGGGTGGGGGTGGGGGGTAAGCAACAATGAAAAAGTCTCTTGAAAGAGATAAATATAATTTATCATATTAATTAAGAGTAACTATAAATTTGATGCAAATGGGCTTTGTAATTTCATTACTGAAATCTTTAACCAAGAGCATGTTGACAGAGGAAGAATCATATCCATGTTTTAAATTGCATAATTATTACAATTGTTATATATACATTACACATGTGTAGGTGCTATGCACATATATAATAAGATAACTAATGATATATAAAAATACATATCTAGTATTTAGTATTAGTAGTAATAATGACAAATAGTATTATAAGGTAGTTAGGAAGCCAGAATGTCAATAATTAAAGTAATATATAAGAATTGGATACAAAAAGTCTATAAGAACGCCTAAAATTACAAAGCCTAAAGCAGACTATATAATTATTTGGTAATCATCTGAAATCTGGGCATGACCGCTTGATGGTGTTGATGCTCTACAAAATCAATCAAATGTAATGTTACCGGACCACAACTTTTTTTTAATATAACATGATTTTTTTTTTGATTAAGCAAATTTTTATTTCATTTATAACACAATTTTTTTTATTAAACAAATTTTTATATTCATTTTCATTGTTTTTTTAACCTAACATTTTTCTTTATTCAACAAATTTTGGTAATTTAATTTTGTGTTTATTTTTCTGATTTTAAAACTTTTGACTGTTTCACTACGAAAAAACTTGTTTTAACCCTGCCGAAAAAATATAATAAAATTATTTGGGACTTATTTCGACTTTGTTCTATCTTTTTTTTTTTTGGTTGACTAAATTGTTTTTCTTCTTATTAAGTCAAAAGTAACTTTTGTGTTTTTGGGGGTAAAAAATGATTTTGAAACCCCCACCCCCGGATCAATAATTGTAACAAAAAGTCAATACTTTTTTTTTAAACAACTTTTTTTCACTTTTTACTTTTATTTATATTTTGTTTGAATTCCTTTTTTTTTTTGGCTTCTACAATAAACTGCTTTGGAGGAGGGGGGGTTCATACTTTGTTATTATTAACAAAAAGTAAATAAAAATAGTAATTTATTTTAACCCCCGCTGAAAAAAGATAATCCAAATACTTGTGTCAATTTCTAATAAAATAAAAAAAAAAATACATAAACTTTGGACTTTTTGAACTTATTTTTATTTATTATTTTATTTCTGTAATAAAAACAGTCTGGTATTTGGGAGGACATTATGTGCCTGAAAAAAGAACACAGTCTCACTTTCTGTATTCGGCAATTCTGAAATGTTTAAAAAATGCACATTCTTCTCAGACATTTTATCGGTCTCGTATATTTTCCATGCTGAAACATGACTTAGGGGGTGAGCTTTGTCGAAGCATGTACGAACATACCCTTTGCCAATTTTTTACATATTAACATTTTTTTAGGGAAGGGTGGGGACCATATGACAATTATTAGTAATTAACATTATTTAACTACAAATGACATTACTCTATTATGGAGATTTGAAAAGTTGTACCGACTTGCAATTAAAACACCCTCAAAGCGATACGGTAATCAGCTATGAATAGAATGAATATGCATAAATAGTTTCGAATCACAAAAACAGGCCATAATATTTTTTGTGCAACATTATGTAAAGTGGCCTGCAATGGGTAATACAATATAAATGTTGTATTAGCTGTAAGGCCGGCCACAGTAAACAGCATTTTTATGTGATGTGATGTACTGTGACTTCTCCTTATACGGTAGTCAGGAATCTCTCAGCAACTATGCCCAGAGAAACCTGTTAGCCACTTTACCTTCCCTTTCCATTCTCCACCCTAAGTTTTCCCATAATCTGCTCCATCCCATTTCCACAACATAATCTTTGTCAACTCCATGACCTTCATATCTAAATCCCCCTTATCTTTTCCCAAACCTAGCTTAAAAACCAATAACTCACTTTCTGTATAATCACTTTGTTCATATTTAATCTTCCATAACATCATTATTTGTATGTGTTTTGACACATAAACAACGCCATCAAGTGGCTGTGCCCGGATTTCAGATGATTACCAATTATTTTCACATATGCAAATAAATTTATCAGTGATTTCTTTAAAACAACTAAGCTATTAAGATTATATTAGTCAGTTGGAGTCATTAAAATAATCATGAGATTATTGCAGAAAACAATGACCAGTAAAAAAAATCACCTGATTTTCATTAGTATTTGAATAAGCAGTAGGGAAAGTGTGCATACCATATAAATCAGTATACTTTATATATACATACGTACATTATTTTGTTATATATATATGATTTTATCTTTATCAGGTTCAATAAATCAATGAATTAAGCTGGAAAGTATGTTTTATTCTTTTTATATAATCAGCAATTATAAATCTCAGGAAAAAAAAAAAAATTACCAAAGATTTTTTTAAAAATTAATAATGAGTTGCATTATGATAGTTGTATTGTTAGAGACATATCCAAATTGATATTTGAATTATTAATAAAATATAAATATGCATTGGAAGCCAGCACCAGTGCACAAAGAATAGTCAACACAAAATAATTGCTACTCAAGCTAAACATAAATCCTTGAACATTTTACATCCATCCCCATATTGTCATTTTCAGATATGATATTGGTTTAGTATGAAAAAAAAGTTCATTTGAATTATTTTTGTTTCATAAAAGGTAAGTTTACCTACCAAAATTATAATTCAATTTTACAATTTATTGTATCAATATGAAAAATATAAAATTACAATTCATATAAGGAAGAGAATGTAAATTACATGCAGGTGAACTGCATTACTTTCAACAATTTAGTTTGGTTAATCATTTAATATTAATTATTTTTATGTACATATCTTTGAAAGACCTAAAAAATGGCAAATTATTTTTTGCATGCAGTGGCAAGCATCATGGTATGCTCTAGTCCTCAAAACTATGAATGAAATTTCAAACATCATGACTAAAAGCATTAATGTAAGCAAATGCTGCAGTAAGGAATATTTAAATTGATCACACTCATAAATAAATTCTTGAAATATATTGTGATGAATTGAAATACTAAACTACATAGGAGAATGGCTGTTCGAAGCTAAATGAATAACTAACTGCTTTTATGAAGCAGTTTGTTTTTTCAGATTTTTCCTTTTTTTATTCATATCTAAAACATGGAGCAGCATTTTAGTAATGGGTATTTTCAGTGACTTTATGATTAGCTGCAAAGTGAATTTGTAAGTTATAGTATAGTGATAGTTAAATAACCTATAATGTGTTTTGAGTTTCATAATACCCAAGAAATTGAATAATTAATATTAAATTCATATTAACAGAACATGCTAGACAATTGGAACATTGATGAAATAATTTGAAGCATTACTGAATAATTGTAATCTCATAAAAACTACTGCTACATCCAAATTACAAAATAGTATGTTATTTTTTATAGCAGAATTGACTTTATTGACTCTGCTTTAATAAGAAAAAAATTTTAATTTTGTAAGATCCTCAATTATATAATAATTAGTTTAAAAATAAATTTAAAAGCAATTTTTTTCTAAGCTAAAATAATTTGGACATTTTCAGTCTACTTCTTATACTTCGGTTTAATATGAAATCATCTCTGCTTTTTATTAATGCTTTACAATGTTTTTATTATAACCCTCTATGACGGTTTCGATTGCCCCAGCAATCTTCTTCAGAACTTCTATTTATAATTCCAAACCTTAGCTGGGGCAATCAAAACTGTCATAGGGGGTTGCAATAAAAGCATTGTAAAACAGTAATAAAGAGCGTAGATGATTTAATATTATATGGATTTGGCAATGTAATAAGAAAGATAAAGTTATATAGTTCAGTTTATGAGAAAGATTCCTTCAGATTATAATAGATAAAATATTTTTGATGAAATGAAAATAAGATCAGTTTCATTATCAATAAGTTATTATTAATATTATTATAATTCAATAAGTCTTTGGACATTAGTTATTAATAATAATTTTTTTTTATTTGTTGATTTAATAGTTGAAATCCATTCATTAGCAATTGATTTTTCTAGAGATTCAAAATTCTATATTTAATATTTTCTTGAAGAACTAAAAATTTATATGGAAAAAGAGATTTAAACTCATTAACATCTGATAAATACAATCTCTATATTTATGCGGATATGACTATTTAATATATTGTTTTCATGAGTGCAATTTATACTTAGAGAATAACTCTGATTAATGTATTATAACAAATTGTAGCCTACATAACATATGCTATGACATGCGTATGCACACTTAAAGCATATGCAAAAAAAAACAAACAACCCAATCTACAGGCAATTTATTATATAAATTAAATGTTTGAATTGTCTTCTATTTTCCTCTAAAGACATTTTTACTCTGTTGATAAGAAATTGTCATATGTAATACTTGTGCAAATATTTCTGCAATGACTGAATTTTTTGCCTGATCATTAATATTTCTTATTTTGGCAAGCGGGGGAGGGGCAATCCAACAATTTATAAATAACTGTACAATCAACTGGAGGCTTAGAATACTTGGCAATAAATGATCCATGAGGCACTATCATTACCATATAAAACAAAATATTTAATCTTTCTTCTTTTTTTAATTTACAAAATATAGCATATCAAACTGAAAAAAGAACTATAATCAACTACGGAATCTAATTTCTGACACACACTGTATATGCATAATTACATTGCTAATTATATAAATTCATAAACATGTAAATAAATTTGAAAATTTAAGATTGCATTTCAAATTCTCTTATTTTAATTTTAAATAAATTACATTTTTAAAAACAATAATTTATTTTTCTGAATATAATTTATTTCATTATCTTATATGAAATTTATATGGATAGTTATTTCACTGGTACATAGCTTGTAATTGAGCAAAAATATAATCAGGGAAAGAGGACGAGTTAACAACCCTGCAGTTCGAAATAAGGACTACAATGATCATGGAGCCAATTATTCAAATTTATTGCTAGTCACTCAAGAAATAAAATTCTAAAACAATCATAATCATTGTTAGGGAAAATCTTATAATGATGATGATGTTGAAATATTTTCATTATCAAGTTCTAGGATGAAACAACTAACTACTAAATGTAAGTATAGTGATTCTGGCCTATACATTGCCTCAATATCCACTGATCAACTTACCTACTTCACAATCTCAAGCATAGGTAATCAATTTAATATCACTTAGACAATGTATTTCCTGCATTTTATCATCATTAATTTAATAAGTCTTAAACTATTTTCAAAAAATGTATGCTTATATATACAGTGTAAATCTAAAATATCACAATAATTATATATGTTTAAAAAAGCAGAGTGAATATTAATTATAATAATCAGATATGAATATAATATTTTTAAGCATTTAAAATCTCTTAAAATTATCAAATTTTTTTTAAAAAAAATCTTCACTTGATTCAAAGCAGGTAAAAAAAAAAGCATTAGAAGAATAGTTGTGGTATGCCAATAGCCTTTCATTCATTTTAAATAAAATCCTAGGTGTAAAAAAAAAAATATTAACATATATTTAAAACAATTTTTAAAAACCTGTTTTTAAAAAAATTGAAACAGTAAAAATAGAAAAAATATTTTAAAATAGTGAGTTTATTTACTGTAGAATATTTTTATAATGTTTACTGTAATACTGATTTTTAAATTAAAATATATTATGGTACTCTAACCCGACGTACACGATGGCCACTAGAGGCGCTGTTTCTGTGTGCTGACACAAAAACAGCGCCTCTAGCAACCATCGTGTACGTCGGGTTAGAGTACCTATATTATTATAGGTATACGTAAGTATTGTTATTTTTAAAAAAACATCATAACTATGTATAATGTTCATTACTATAACACACAGATTTGCTTTATCCATGAGTACATTGAGGAGGGGACAACGACTTGGAACCAAATGCTATGTTCCCACTACATTATAATTAAACAAATTTCATAGATGCATTGAAGATCCCACCTTCTCAGTAGAATTATAAATAAATATATATATAATGTTTTTCTTCTATGAAGAGCTATACTATCTGTTTGCATTTTTTAATTATTTGTTTACTATTTCACTGTGAATGTATTTAAGTGAATGTGTATGTATGTATATATACACACACATATATGCACATAACATATTTACATGTGAACAACCATACAAATATAATTAAATAAATTTAACAAATACAAAAATTGTTCAAAAAAAAATTGCAGAAATTATGAAGTCGGTGCTATTTTATAAGATTAACAAACCTCATATGAGCCTGGTCAACAGTAATATGAGAATATATGCATATTTAATCTAAAAAATATATTAAGGTAAAAATTGCAGATTGCAATAATAAGTTATGATTTTTTTCCCCTTCTAGAAGGAAAAAAAAATTCCTCTTATATATTTACAAATCGATAGTAAATTATTATTTTTAACATACAAAACACACACACACAGTGATAATTTATTAAGTTATAACATCTTACATATATACAATAATTTATCATTCAAGGCATGCTATGATTTTTGTTCTTTGGGATGTAATTTTTCCATTTGCTCAATTATCCTTTGTTGCATGAGCTTGTATTTGGTCCGGACCTGAGACAGATACTCTTCTTCTTCTCTATCTAAAATCCGTAGAAAATTGTTCAATTCAGGCAATGTAAATGCTTCCCACTGTAAATAAAATAAAAAGAAATCAAATCATTAGAGCCTTCCATGATTTATAAAAGACAAATTTTTACGATATTCATCTATAATAATTTTTTTTTATAAAATGTAACAAAATTCGGCAAATACTCAAAACATATCATACTATTTACATCTTTCTTAAATACTTTATCAATACTTTTATTTATATCAAACTAACAGTTTCGACTGTCTTGCAGTCATCATCAGAGCTCCTGACAATTCTATTTCCAAAACCCAAGAGCTCTGATGATGACTGCAGGACAGTCGAAACTGTTAGTTTGATACATATAAAAGTATTGATAAAGTGTTTAAGAAAGGTGTAAATGGTATGAAAGGTTAAAGTAGAAATCAATACATAGGAAAAGAAAAAGTAGCAAACACACAAAAATATAAGAATATGAGTTATCAGTGATATTCTTTTTCAGTATGACTTGTAAAGTATTTTAGAAGATATTTAAACATCAGTTCACTTGAAAATAAATATTCAGTCAATAAGTTTAAGAATGATATTTAATGGCTAATAATAAATATATAAAATAGTTACCAAAATTGATTCTAATGATCATTCTAATTAATAATAACACAATCAAAAAATTGATATATACTGAGCAGAATATACAATTACCATTCACATTAGAAAATCTTAAATGTTCAAAAGTATTTTTTACTTAATTGTGAGACACAATAAAACTAGTTTTATTTAAGTTTAAGAATAAAAAACTATTACGACTCTCTCTACCCAGTAGTTGGCAAAGTCTGATGAGCAACTCTTCTTATTATAAGAGCTATCATTTAAAGGATGTTGTATACTTACTTTATCTTTTTAACCAAATTTTTCATGTTAAGAAACATGCAGTTTCTAGTTTGTATTTCACAAGAAAAACACAATTATATTAAGAAATAAGGTAATCTTAAAAAAAAAAAAAACTATACATTTTTAAATATATATATCATAGCATTATTAATTAAGCTTAATTAAACTGAAGGTACAAGTCAACTTCTATAAATAATTGCAGTAGCAAATTTCTAGCTTGCTTAATTAACATAATTCTTTGAATAAACTTTATAAAAAGTCAAATTTTTACAATTGATAGTCAGAATCCACAAATAAATTGGTATTCAAAATAAATAAAATCAGCAAAAAGTTAATTTGGAATAAAATTGAAACTATTCTCACCAAAAGCTACTTAGATCCAAAAGAGCTGTTTAAGTTCATTAAAGTTTATGATGTAGTTCTAAAACTGAGATGCCAAAATAAATAATGTTACAAATTTGACAAATAATGGAAAGCAATCACTGATGATGATTATAACACTCTGTTGTCTAGTTAACTCAATTTGCCTTTGGTCAGAAAATATACATACATACAAAGGAAAAATTATTTCAAGTTTAAATAATTTTTCTCAACTAAAGATTATAATTCCAGGAAATACTTTATCACCTAACTTCTCAAAACTCCACACCAAAATGAAATTAAGAGATTAACTCAATTTGCCCAATACTGTTGGCAATAAAATATAAGCACTCAGTAGTATTTTACATTAATAATTGTTTAATTAATGGTATTTGCTATAATAAAGCTGCTTTAAAATTATATGTGTATATTCTTTTGGAGTTTATTCTGAATATTATAACTTTTTTTTTTTTTTTGAAAGTCACTCCCCATTTATATCTTTGTATAAATTTCTTAAAAAATAATTAAGTCACTTTATCATAATATTTTCTTCTTCTTTTTAAATTTATATACCCTATCCATATTCTACCATCTTTGGTTAGGTTCAAAATTGGAATTATTGTATTCTTAAAAAATATATATATATTTATCTTATCAGTTGTTTTGAAATAATCAAGTGATGTACATTGTTAAAGTAGGGATGTTGATAATACAGTAGAATATAAAATAATGACTTTCGTGATTTTTTATTTATTTAATATGCAATATAATAGATCATTTGTTGCAATTAAGTTAATATTTTGTTACAAAATGATTGTATAAATTAAAATACTTGCCAATAGATTCATTTTATTAATATTTTATTTATTTATATCTTGTTAATGTATGCATTTAGCCATCAATACATAAACATAAATAAATACATAGTAAATTATTATATCAAGCGCACGCGTGTTTGTGCAGTTTTATATGCATTCTTGTTAGAACAGTTACAATAATTTTCAAATTGTACCTATTTAAAGATAATAGTATCATTTTATATTAAATATATAAGTATACAAAAGTATTCCATTATTTTTATATAAACTACGATTTTAAAAAAAAATTGTTAATTCATCGTATTATTTATTTTTAAAATTGTTTGTTTAAAAGTTTACTACATTTTCGTTCTCGAATACAGGTTTTAAGGAAATTCTTTATTAAGAAGAATTTAACTCGATATACTAATAAAATAGTGAAATTGAGTGAATTTATAGATATAATATTCAGATTGATGACATCAATATTTTGTCATTGGGAAATTCATATAAATTTGCCAATTTTTTGAAATTGAGCTCTTTCATTTTTGTGTCTTTAGAAAGCAAGTTTTAAAGAATTATACATAAAATTTAGTAATGAATTTGAAACGCAATAATGGAAAGCTAGATAAAAATAAACATTGGCTTCGAGTCTTTCAAGAGGTCTGTAACAACTTAAAATAAAATTGTCTTTAAGTATTTATATAATAAACTGAAGGAAAGTATATAAAGCTCTATGCAATGGAATTTTAAGATATATATTGTGTGTCATAAACAGCTAAATATGAATATTGAATAAAAATGAATAATAATTGGAATTACTAAAAAAAAGATTTAATGTATTTAAAAGGATAAGTAATGCTTATTTTATACAATGATGAAAATATTAATAATGCCAGGATTTACGATGAATATATTCTTAAAGAATGCTTAGGTTAATAATTTTATGAGATTATAATTATGAAATACAACTTCAGAACATATACAAATTTTAAATATATTTGTCATCATGGATTTTGAACTATAAACATTGCATATTATTATTATTGGGTATATTGTAAAATGTATATATATAAATAATTCATTTATATTCAGGTTGTATATTTTATTTATCATATATAGTTATTGATTTATATATTAGTTAGTTTACATTATATGTGCTTATAAGTAATATATAAATGAAATTAACCAAGGGAGAAAATTAGATAAATTTAATATAAAGTCTTAAATATTTTTATCAAAATTTAATCTTAATTTTATATAACATCCTGAAAATATATTTTTTTGTTTAATTATTTAATCTAAGTTTGAAGAGTAATATAAGTATGACTAAACATTCATATTTAATACAAATAATTTATAATCAAAATTACCCAAAATTCACAATTCAAATAGACTACCCAAAAAATTCAACACTAAAATACAGTTAATGGTTTCACTGCTACAAGCAGACTTCTCAAGACTAAAGAACTACAAAATAACATATTTAAACCATTGATTGTGTTTTAGAGTTTATTTTTTTGGCTAGTCTGGTTGAATTGTGAATTTGGGGTAATTTTGATTATTTTGATGATTAGTTTAGCTTTTTTTAATTTATTTATAAAATATAGAAAATTTTATTTTGTAATTTGGTTACACCTCATATGATAAGATTAAAAATAGGATACATTAAATGGTATTCAAAGAAGAAGAAAAAAGTTTGGCGATATTTATTATCTTGTTACAAATCTTCGACTTTACATGATTATATCGTGTGCTACACAAAGTTTAACTCGTCATTTTACTCAGTAAATGTTGATTCACATGCTATAACTGAGAAATTGAAACCACAATGGACGCATCACCCCCCCTATCCAGAGGAGGAGAAAGCCAGCACCTGAAACAATCCCCTCATCCCAGTTGCCCCCCCCCATAGCGCTAGAATTTAGGCCCTGGGGACTCCCAACCCCAGATTCTCCCATCTAGACAGCAAAGATGAGTGAAATTGCGGTCCCAATCCAAGATAGCTGTTGATTTACACAGTGCAACACAAAATTCCAACCACCATGAATAACATCATTCCCATTGCTCCAGAAATGAGAAAATCTATGCCAGTAATGATCCCCTCACACCCTCATCCCAGCTGACCCGAAAACTAGGACTCATGCTCCGGGATCCTCCCTGCCACCAGACTTCTCCATCCAGGCAACAAAGATGAATCAAACAGTGGTTTTAAACAAAAGGTAAAATCACAGCAGCAATCTCTATCAATGTCTGGCATACATTATGTTCAATTTGACGAACACTTCACAGTTTTACACAGGGTAACTGTTGATTTACAAAGTCTTTTGCAGAAAACCAATTGACAGGTTGAATTTGTCCATAATTTGTCCAGTGAAATCTAGAAACATTCATCCGTAAGATGGATAACTATTGCTAAAATTTCCAATGTTATAAAGTAACTGCTGATTCACACCACAAAATACAGAAACCAGAGTGCAATGAAACACATCATCCCCCACCGAAATGAGAAAGTCAATACAGGTAACAATCCCCAAAGCATTCACAAGCCAGCAGCCCTCCCAATGGCCCAACCACAAGATCACCCATCGTGATGGGAAGGATGAGTGAAACATCTGCCCCAATCCCAACATAAATGACAGCAAAAATCACCAGAAATTTCAATGGCTGTCAACTAAGTTTTCCCCCTGTTATCAAAATCAAAAACTTTAATATATATATTAGGGAATACACACTTATATTATATGCTATATAACCATCAATTCAAAGATCAGCAAGGCAACTGTTAATATACATAGTGTAATGTAGAAATTAAAATGACAAATTGCATTTAGACAGTATTGTTTTTGTTGCATTAATCCATGAGGTGATTAACTATTGATAGTAATCCAATGTTACAATTCAGGATGATTCATCAATTCCAAAACTCAAATATGAATGGCATTTGAAAGTCAATTCAAAGTTCTAGAAAGCAACTGTTGATTTATATAGTGTAATGTAGAAGTTAAAATGACTGATTGAGTTTTGACTGTAATATTTTGCTGCCTTTATCCATGATATAATTTACTGTTGGTGATAATCAAATATTGTGATCATCTGGAGAAATAATTTATATATAAAAAGAGAGCTAAGAAGCTACTTTTTTAAATAGGAATAATTTTAGGGACATTTAATTCCCTAAACTAGGAAAAATAGAACTAAAACGGGGAGCCAGTAACAGATGTGATGTATTTGGCTTCCCCTTAAACGAAATCAAGAATATCTCAGCAATTATACCCAGATAAACCTGTTAGCCATTTTATTCTCCATTCCCCACTCTTAAGTCTTCCCATATTCTGCCCCATCCCATTTCCACAACATAAACTTTGTCAACTCTATGGCCTTTATATCTAAATCCCCCTTATCTCTTCGCAAACCCAGCATAAAAACTAATAACTCACTTTCTGTATAGTCACTTTGTTCATGTTTATCCTCCCATAACTTCATTATCTGTACCCTTTCTGCTTTCAAGCATTTACATTCAATCAACAGGTGCCTAATATTTTCTATACCTTCCTTACACAATCTGCACACTAAATTATCCATGGTTTTCCATTTACTGTATATTCTCTTGTTGCTAAAGATCCCGTTCGAGCCTTAAATAATAAATTACTTTCCTTACTATTATCATAAATTAACTCGCATTTAATATTCTGTTTACTTCTATATATATTTAAACTCTTCTTACCCTCCATACTAGTTCTCCATCTCTCCAACTCTCTATTTTTTATTAATGCTTCTATTCTTTTATCCCATTCCTTACCACTATAACACTCAACAATCCTCCTAACACAATCATCCCATCTTTTATACAAGTATGCTGATATAAATTCTTTATCCAAATCTTTCGCATACCGCATTACCTTTCTCACCCATCTTGTTACCTGCCCTTTACTCATAACCCAATTGAACACTATTTTTGCTATTCTTTTACTATCCATAAACTGCAACCTACCAAACATTTTCATTTTACTTTTTGCATCTCTCATATAAAAACTTGACCATCCCATTTCTCCTTGAATTGCCTCCTTTGCTGGCCACATCTCTGCATCTAATGCATGTCTTCCTATTTCCCTTTGTACTTTCTCTAAATAATCTAAAATCCTTTTACTAACACATAATGCATCATTACCGTATGTTAATCCTGCTACTGCAACTCCCTTCCATACTATTCTAGCTACATCATATTTAATATAAGAAAATACTGTTAGTTTCTTTACCAAACCCTTTCTTTTCTTTGCTTCATTTATCAATTTTTTCTCCCATTCATCCAAGCAATTTTCCTGATTACATAAGATGATTCCCAAATACCTATATCTATCCACCACACTTAACTTTATATCCCCCAATAAAAATTCTACATCTTCTCTTTCCCCAGTATTAACCATCATTATATTTGATTTTTCTTCACTAAACAGTCAACTGGAGTCCTTGGCTCCCTCTAGTGGACTAGTTTAGCGTTAGGAATAATTAATATATATTTGTAAAATAGTAGTTTTTTTTTTTTAACTGTCACTTTTCACTTAAAGGACTGGAAAACAGACTTAGTCATTTAATATATTTTTTTATATTTATTTATTGATAATGATATAGATAAACATTTTCTTTTTGGTTAGTAGTGTATCATCCTTTGCATCATTTATAGTCATACACGTTAAGAATTTTATAATACAGATACTATTAAATCAATTTATATATCCATTAATCGATATATTATTATTATATATATTTTTTGTAAATAATCTATTGTTTTATTGATTAAAATTTAAATCTTGTGATTATTTTAGATTCACTGAATATATTATATTATTTTAAGAGTCTCTACATAATTACATTTTATAATAAATACATTAAATATTCAGTTAGTTAGTTAAAGATAAACAAACATCTATATAGCTTAATAATTTATGATCTTATTTTAACAACTTTCTTATTTATATTTTATTAATTATACAGGTTAATCTAATGTCTCAATAAATATTACTTGGTTATTTGATATTAAATAAACTGATACTCAACTTATTTTGTGTTTTATAATTTATATTGTTCAACCATTATTTTTATATGTTTCACGTTGTTATATTTTGAAAATAAATTATACTTAATGTTCAAACAGGATAAGTTATTTATTTAGTTACAGATTTAACTTGCTTAATTACTAATATATAATAATTTTTATTCATTTATACCTTTACAGATTTTGAATCCAGACATGATGAACCATTAAATAAATTAAGTACATTATTCATTAGTTTGTATTGGTATAAATTTTGGCTATCCTATACTCATAGGGTCTCATGATAATCAAAATTACATTCATTTTATACTGGTACAATATATACGTATAAAGAAAACTGCACAAAACATGCTGAAAACTAATTTTACTTCTTTGTTCCATCATTTAAAAGAAAAAAAAGGAGAAAGAGAGAATAACTTTCATTTACTAGCAGAAATTAAAAATAATCAATTTAAAACAAAATTGAAATAGACAACTCATTATAAATAAAAATATTTAATAAATCAATCTGAATTTTATTCCTTAATGAAACCTTTTCAAGATTTGTCTGAAGATTTGTAATGATGGTATATTATAAGATGTGATATGTTGGACTATTTCCATCATCTATGAAAATTTTAAACTTAATTTAAACTTTCCAAATACAAACAACTTGTTAGTAATAACACACAAATAGACAACACAGGTTAGTAATTACACAATGTTTTGAGTAGTATTATTCTCAATGCTTCTTCAGGTGTTGGTAGCCTACATGAACAGTGACAATATTCGCTTAGAAGTTGAAGTCGCACCTTTAGATTCTTGAATATCAAATTTAAGGCAAACGCTCCCTTAGACATATCTATTTTCTCTCTTCTACTCATCAGTTTGCGTTCTTGCAAGCGCTTTTCAGTGGGGATGCCTGGTGTTACCAATATATGTTGTTTCACATTCACATGATACTTCATAGATGCAGTTTTTTCTTTTCATCATTTCAAGTTTAGACTTTGTGGATGTTAGAATTCTTCATAGTGTGGTACGGCTATGGAAAGCTGTTCTGAGATTATACTAATTGCAGATTTTCCTTAATTTGTCTGCTATTTTTGAAATGTATGGGTATACTACAGTACCAGTAATTGTTTTTTCTTTTGATAGTTCTTTTTGTTATCTATTTAAGGTTGATGGATAACCATTTTTCATAACAGTTTGTTCTATATAGATTTTTTACTTTTTCCAAATCACTGGTTTCTGATTTCTTTTGCTCAGTTCCATAGTGATAGTATAACTCCATGTTTTGTATTTCTGGTGTGATTAGATGCATCCCATCAAAAGAAAAAAACAATTATTGGTACTGTAATATACCCATACATTCCAAAAATAACAGATAAATTAAGGAAAATCTGCAATCAATATAACATCAGAACAGCTTTCCAGAGCCATACCACACTACAAGGAATTCTAACATCTACAAAGCCTAAATTTGAAATGCTGAAAAGAAACTCTGCATCTATGAAATACCAATGTGGAAGAACATATATTGGTGAGACCAGTCATTCTATTGAAAAGCACTTGCAAGAACACAAAATGATGATTAGAAGAGAGAAAACAGATGTGCCTAAAGTAGCAGACTATGTATGTGCCAATGAACATATGTTCAATTGGGAAAACAATATTGGATAGAGAAGAAAAGGTACAAGAAGCTCCTCGCATGATAATGGCAAACAATCCCATAAGCCAACTTAGTGTGACTATACATAATATATGGAAACCACTGATCAACATTGCTCTTAGGAAAAAGTGAAGAAATCAAGAACCTTATAGATAAGTATATGAAATTTCTACTAACTGCTGCCTTTGGCAGGAAGGCTCAGTTGATTAGATTGTTACCGTAAAATTCAATACTCAAGAATCTAAGGGTCCAGATTTGAATTCCATGCTAGTATAGTCACTGATCAAGTCAACAACACCTTAAGAAGAGGGAAGTATAATACCTCTCGAAACATGGTGCATATACTAATCTATTTGATGTGTTATTACTAACAGTTGAATGTATTTGGAATATTTAAATGAAGTTAAATTTTTCTAAAGACATTCAATACTCATATTAATTAGATGATGAAAATAGTCCAATATTAAAATACAACTAAAACACCATCATCAAAAACCTTCGAGAAAACACTATCTAAATCTTTTTATTATAATCTTGTATAGACTATATTTACGCACACATTCACAATTGCATAGGTTATTTTTTAAAAAGACTCAATATATAAAATGCATATTTGAAATAGCCATACTTACCATAATATCTCCTGTTTCATTTTCTTGTAAAACAAACCGTTTATTAATCATTCCATCATTTCCCCACATTAAAGCCAATAGCAAGGGTCGCTCAAAATCTGACAACCTACGCATCTTGACTATTAAAAAAAGAAAGGGTGACATACAATTTAATTACCTATTAAATACATATTAACAAACATATAATAAACAAAATAATAAGCTTCTAATTTATACAAGCAAAGTAATTTCTTTAAAAACTAAAATTCTTTTGTTCTTTTATGGTCATAACTTATCAGAAAATGTCATTCAAAACAGTTTTGACAATGCTTATTAAGAAACTATTTCTTTTTCGGGAATGTTCTTTTTTTCAATCTCTACAACTAAACTTGTTCAACTTTTAATTAGAAAAACAATTTAGGCATTTTTAACATCTATTTTATCTTTCTTAAAATTTTCATACCCATTTTCATTCTTCTTCAAATGCATATTTTAGAAGTATGTTTTACATTCTCAACTTCTTTCACCACAGCTTGCATTTCTCATATCGAATGTCACTCTATCCTTAAACAGTCTACCCATGATCATATTCTAAGAATTTGAGTGAGAACAGGTTATTACCTGGGCTTTGAGTAGGTATATTTATGAGCATTGAACCAGCCCTATCTCAAGCACCAATCTTACCAATTAATAAAAATTATACCCCTTGAAAACAAAAGAAAAGGTTCCAGTGGACCTTTTTTGGGTAACTTATCCAGACTAGCTCAGTCTCAAGATCTGGGAGACAATGTCTAGCGGGAGAACGAAGCCAAGGTTATCTTAAAAAGAAATGTCATTTATATATTTTTATAATTTCCTTATCTGCCCTACAAATCTTATTATTTTATTTCTTTTAGAGATATACGGTAATGTATATCATTAAACTTTTATAAATAATAACCCTGAAATTGTAAGAATCTCATAATTCAAATAAATACATAAATTATAGCTTAAAATTCTAATATTTATTAATACACATATATATTAATAACTCAATCATATGATCCAGTCATTCCGATACATATATATAATATGAGTATACACATTCACGAAAGAGTGCAACTATGCATCAGAGTTGTATTTATAAAACAATTTAATCCATTTCTATAATTCTTTCTTTAAGTTGGAACAAAGCGCATATTTCTTAATTTACTATTATATGTTCACTTAATGTATATAGAGAAAGTTAAAGTTACTTCATTTGAGAGCGAACGTTCGCATGTTTAAAGCTGATGATCTGTTAGCTTACAATCTTACAAATGGAGATTGCCCTAGCGAGAATTGTTGGTCTGGAAAATGATGAAAGACTCCATAACATTTTCACATAAGATAATCCATCTAGAGGTTAGGTAGATGATTTTAAAATTGATTGAACAAAAGTTCTTGCTGTTTGGAGTTCCGTGAACATTTCACTTGCTTGAAATAGACAGCTAAAATCTCCATAGATAAAGATCAGACAGGTCACAAAATAGCTGGGCCAGTTTAATGAATCCACATGATTCTTCTACCCCAGCATTTTGATGAATTCCATTCTTATTAATTTTTATTAGTTAATAAAATCATTTTATGAAATTTACTTTCCACATTTCTTTTTCTCTAACGGTCACCTTTTCAAATCACTACAAAATCAAAAAAAAAATATATAGTTCTTTTCTTTTAACTTTCTTTCACCTCACTTTTTTTTTTTATATCTATCCATACACTGATGACCATATCTCAGAAATGCTTTTAGCTTCCATTGTTCCAAAATACTAAATAGGCTAGTTCTTGGAATTCTGATGACAAGTGTCATTAACAGAAATTACCCATGGCACAACTTACAACACCTTTTTATTACTCTCTCCAGCCTTATTTTTAATTTGCTTTCGTTAAGAAACATGCACTACAAATGACATTATTTCAATAACTATAACTTATGGTAATAAATGACAAAATATATAAAACAAAAATATAAAATTACAACTCCGCACATAACCGCTCCTCTTCATCTTCACATACAAATCTATCTGTTAGTAATTAATTCTACGCAACAACATATGTAATAAATATATATGTATATGTGCATGCCTTTAAATGGTTAATGTATTTCACTCACACTCTTTTGTAACAGGGTTCGAATGTATATCTATAAATTTTCTCGCATCTATTAATTCAATCCATAATAACAACATAATAAACATTCTTGTAATCATTATTGCCTTTTACTTCCTTTAGTACTCGTATTCAAACCCAGCTACTGTTACATACCCCCCTGGTGCAATAGCCTTCAAATACTGTTTGTGAATTTGAATGGCTTCTTAACCGCCTCTAATCTATCCTTTATCTTATCACCCTTTTGCTTTGGTGGCCATGGGCCCTTTCCTTGACTATAAGTTGGCTTGTCTGGTGGACGCTGAGCTTCTGGCTCGTACTGTCATCTTTGTTTGTAACTATCATCACCTCTTTTTCTATATGTCGTGTCCCCATCAGATTGTCCTTCCACCCCAAGCCTATCACTTTGCTGATCTTGTACTTTCTTTCCTTGTTCCAATGGTACACTATGGTCGTATGCGCTCATGTCCAGAACATTAAGTAGTTCTGCCACCTCTCCGATAGATGCCGTTCTCACCCCCAACATCATTCTTTCTATGATGTGAATGATGAGACCTTCTGACAAATTATATGTGTCCAGCATTCTCAGTCTCGCCACCTGACGATGAAAGAATTGAGATAAAATTTTCTTGCTTTCCTTCATCATATTTCTCTCGCACAACTTGGTATTTATGAGCTCCTGACGATCTTCCGACCAGAAAGTCTCCTGTATCTTCTTCTGGTACTCCTCGAAGGTTGTGGGTTGTTGGGATGAATCCCACCATGCTTGGGTATTCCTGCTTAGATTACTACATGCTATCTTTAATTTACTTTCCTCTGGCATGGGATTCGTAACATAGTATCTTCGTAGGCTTTGGAGATGTTCCACAGCAGCTTCCCCCATTTGACCTTCAAACAGCCGTATCTTCAAGAACTGGTTCACGTTGGTATACATTGCCATACCCATACATTTTACCATGTTCCCTGGTCTTTCTGTCCTCGCAAGCCTTCAGCTTCCATTTTACACTCCCCTCTCATTCATCTAAACTCTCTTCTACTTCTTTATTGTTCAACTTCTCGGTCTTTTCCTTACTTTTTTCCTTCATTTCCCTCATACTCCCTTTTCCCTTGACTACTTTTGCTTTCCATCCCTAGTCTTTGTTCTATATTCTGAAATCTCATTTTGAACCTCTCGTCCATTTCCTGAATTCGGAGTTCTAGGCTTTCTAATTTTTCTAAAATTATCTCCATTGAGCTTAGTTCTTTCTCCTCCCCCATCTTCTTCTGATCCACTTTCTGCTTTTTTTTTTCTTTTTTTTTGGTACCTATTTATTCTGTTACTGTATATCTATTATTATTCGAACTACATGTCAGGTTCGTCATCCCGGCTCCCAGTGGTACACTGAATGACCCACCTGATAAACCCTCCACTCATTTCTACCCATATGGATATTGTTTTTTAATATTCCAAATATTGGTAAAATCCTTAAACCCCTATTTTATTAATTATGTGACTTTATATATATCTCGCTGAACAAACCTTATCGATCATCAACGTTATTTTCTATTCTGACTATTTGAGAACTTTTCTGGAAGTATATCTATATATCGCAAAATATGCCCATCATTAAGTTGTATAAATAATCTTGCCACTCAGTCCGATACACTATCAATCTCCACAATGTTGTTCTTCCACTTTTTATTTATAACGAATCCTACTCCATTTGTATTTCCAATATTTTTACTTTTATAATAGAGTACATGTCCACTTTTTAAATCAATTGTCTCTTCACATTTTTTTCTAACTTCACAAAGTCCAATAATGTCCCATTTAATATAAGACAGTCCTTCTTATAATTCTTGCAATCTTCCTTCACTTGAAAGTGATCTGCAGTTGTAAATACCTAAGTAAAAAGTCATCAACAAATGGTAATCTAATAGCAGATACCAAATGCAGATTATTCAGGTTTATGCCCAACAAGTTCTCATAGTGATGAAGTAATAGAAGATTTTTATATGGATGTACAAAAGGCTTTTGATCAGAGTAAACAACATTTTAAAATTGTTATGGGAGACTTTAATGCTGGAACTGATAAACAAATGAAAGATGAAAATGCTGTAGGTAATTTTGTTTATGGCAATAGAAATGAGACAGAACATAGAAATGTGGAGTTTGCAGAAAAAGAAAAACTTTATATTATGAATTCTTTTTTTGAGAAAAATGTTAAAAGGAAATGGACATGGAAGCATCCAAATGAAGGTACAGCAGAATTGGATTATATTTTGACTAACAGGAAATACATATTTCAAGATTGTAATGTTCTTAATTTAACACAGGAAGTGATCATCGATTAGTAAGATGTAAGATTCGTGTTAATGCAAAACTAGAGAGACAAAAATTATTAAGAAAAACAATATTTACAGTTGATATTCCTAATCTTCAGAAACATTCTAATGAATTTAAATTAGAACTTACAAATCGGTTTCTAGTATTAGTAGATTTTGAACATGATTCCGATTTAAATGAAATTAATATGAAAATAACTGATACACTTTTAAAAACTGCAACAAAGATAGCTGGTAGAAAAAAGCAGCAATTGACCAATAAAATTTCTACTGAGACTAGAGAATTTAGGAAGAAAAGAAGGAATATGAAGATATACAAAAATGATGCATTAAAAAGAATTGAATATCTCAAATTTTGTAAAATGGTGTGGAAAAGAGTTGAATATGATATAAGAAAGTATAACTGTAAACTAGCAAGGAAGAGAATAAAAGTCTCAAGAGTGTAAAACAAAATTTTGGTATTGCTAGGAAATTTATATCTGCAATAAGAAAAAAAGATGGAATTATTACTAAAAAGAGAGATGACATCATGATATGGGTAAAAGACTTTTTATCAAGAATGATATAGTAATAAAAAAACAAGTACCTCCTATATCTATTACATCTTCCAAAATGCCCAGAATTTTAAATGAAGAAGTGAGACATGCAATTAAATGTATGAAGAAAGGAAAGGCTCCAGGTAATGATGGAATTATAATTGATACATTAAAAGAAGCAGGTGAAAAAATAGAATTTTTTTTAGCAAAGTTATATACCAAATGTCTAAATGATAAAGATGTACCAGATGATTGGAAGAATGCAGTATTAATATTAATATTTAAAAAGGATGATAAAGAAGATATTAAAAATTACAGACCTATCAGCCTTTTATCAGTTTTATACAAAAATTTTACCAAGATAATTACAACTCATCTACAGAGAACATTGGATTTCCACCAACAAAGAGAACAAGCTGCATTTAAAAGTTGTTTTAGTACAATAGATCATATCCAGGTATTGAGAGAAGTTATAGAAAGGACAAATGAATATGAGTTACCATTATGCTTTGGATTTGTAGATTATGAAAAGGCATTTGATTCTATAAACATTTCTTCAGTGATTAAAGCAATGGATCATCAAGATATAGATCCAGGATATTGTCATATTTTAAAGAATATTTATAAAAATGCAACAACAACAATTTAATTACATAATATTAGGAAAGTCAACATTGAGAAGGGTATAAGACAGAGTGACTCCACATCTCCAAAACTTTTTACAGCAGTGCTGCAAGAAGTATTTTGTGGATTAAAATGGGAAGCTAAAGGAGTGAAAGTAAATGGAAATTATTTAAGTCATTTAGATTTTGCAGATGATGTAGTTGTCTTTGCAAATAATGCTTTAGAGCTGCAGGAAATATTGCAGGAGTTATCAGATGAAAGTAGGACTAAAGATAAATGTTAAAAACACTAAAATAATGTTTAATGGATTGATTGTGATGAGTTAGAAGAAGTTAACAGTTACAAATACCTTGGTCAGATTATTAATACAGATGGAAACATAATAGATGAAATTAATCATAGAATTAAACTTGGTTGGAGTGCTTTTGGTAGAAATAACTTGATACTAAAAGGAAATATACCTATGTGTTTGAAAAGGAAGGTTTTTAATAAATGTGTTTTACCAGTTCTTATTTATGGATCTGAGACTTGGACACTTAATAGAAGAGCAATACAGAGACTTCAGACCACTGAAAGAAGTATGGAAAGATGCATGTTGGGAATAAGAGGAAGATATAGAAAACACAATATATGGGTAAGAGAACAAACAAGTGTTACTGACCTCATTGAAAAAATTAAAAGACTGAAGTGGAGTTGGGCTAGATATATTGCTAGAAGAGATGATAATAGATGGACAATTGAAATCTTAAACTGGATTCCAAGAGATTGTAAAAGACTCAGAAAGAGACCACATGTGAGATGGATGGATGAAATAAGAAAGTGTGCAGGGGTGATGTGGAGAAGAGAAACTAAAGATCGGAGAAGATGGATTGAACTTGGAGAGACCATCCTGCCGTGGATTGATAATAGTTGATGATGATGATGCCATCATTTAAATATATTTTTAAACTCTTTCTGTTTTCTCTCTCTTTTTTTTTTTTTTTTAAAAAAATTGTTCTCCAACTTTCGTTGGGAAGTCCTTTTTAAATTTCATTCTCCAATCTTTGCCACCCCATTCATTAGAAAGCCGTTTTACCAGTCTACCCGTGATGCTATTCTAAGAATTTGAGTGAGAAAAGGTTATTACCTGGGCTTTGAGTAGGTATATTTATGAGCATGGAACAAGTCCTATCTCAAGCACCAATCTTACCAATTAATAAGAATTATACCCCTCGAAAACAAAAGAAAAGGTTCCAGTGGACCTTTTTTGGGTAACTTATCCAGACTAGCTCAGTCTCAAGATCTGAGAGACAATGTCTATTGGGAGAATGAAGCCAAAGTTATCTTAAAAATAAATGTCATTTATATATTTTTATAATTTCCTTATCTGCCCTACGAATCTTATTATTTTATTTCTTTTAGAGATATACGGTAATGAATATCAGTAAGCTTTTATAAATAATAATCCTGAAATTATAAGAATCTCGTAATTCAAATAAATACATAAATTGTAGCTTAAAATTCTAATATTTATTAATACACATATATACTAATAACTCAATCATACGCCCCAGCTGTTCCGATACATATATATAATATGAGTATACACATTCACAAAAGAGTTCAACTATGCATCAGAGTTGTATTTATAAAATAATTTAATCTATTTCTGTAATTTGTTCTTTAAGATGGAACAAATCGCATATTTCTTAATTTACTATTATATGTTCATTTAATGTATATTCTGCCCTTTCTAACACATCAGGCCCCTAAAGTTGGGCCGCCACAATCTACCCTTTCTAACACATCAGGCCCCTAAAGTTGGGCCGCCACAATCTGCCCTTGTCATCGTGTGTAGCTCCACTACACATCAGGCCAATCACGTTGAGGGCCATAATCTAACCACCCCGTTCCCGCATCTCCACTTCCCCCAAAATAAATATAATATAGTGAAAATCACCTAACCGGGTTCTAGCTCTAATAATTAATGAAATATTCAATTAAATGCTTTACTAGCTCAAGTTTCTTAAAATTAACTTAGGTTCTGTTTTAAACTAACTCAAATAAATATTCAGGAATTCATGAGACTAGAAGTGGAAATACGGGTGACAAGGTAGATTACACTGAGACAATATCCCACAGGATACCACCTCAATGGCATAAGAACACTATCCCCCTTATACTACTATTACACATAATAACTACATAGTATTCTTATGACTTCCGCAACTTCTAATCACTAAGACTCATTTAACAATTAAAGTATTAATCTTTTATCTCTAATAATAATAATAGTAATCATCTAGCTCGAATGAAATAATCTCAGGTTCTTAAATTTATTCATATGTTAATAAACATATGGTAGCAAAATATGATAAGGGATTTTATGTCATAATCTACTACTCTGCAATTAGATTAATAATAAAACAATAATAATCACAATCTTCATTGCTTAATCCAACTAGTACAGCTTTTCTTTCATCGCAAATTTATAACCGTAATAAATTAGTCAATAATCTAATATCCCCTTTTTTATCTTTAAGTAATAAAATAAATTAATAAGTGGCAGTGTTTAGATAATCTGATAAATAAAGCAAGTGGCAACTAATAGCATATAATTTAGCAAAATATTATGATAATGGATTGATGACCAGTAACGCAATGCAATTTTATAATTATTTAATTACAAGAACATCAATAAATATTTAAGATTAAACATACTTCTCTATTTATCTTTTGTGCAAACAATCATATACTTAGTTTAATGGTTGTGAACATACCCTGTGAATTCATGCAATGATGTAGAGAAAATAAAACTCAGACACAAGTTTTAATAAACAAATTTTAAAATTTTATTAACATCAATAAAAAATAAATAAAACAAACAAATCCATCTACATCTATTTACAAGGGATATCCTCATTTTTCTTTACACTACAATAGCTGAATTATACACATTTATATTTCTTTTATCGTTAATTAAACTTATTATGCCTTTTAAAAGTTATTTATTTATTTCTCATTAGGTTTATCATATCACTTATTTTAACTATTTTATGGGTAACCCCATTCTTTACCTTTTAATATTAAAGTTACTGTATTATAAATTATCTATGTGGATAAACATCATTTATAACATCATAATTTTACAATCAATATGGTTTTTAAAAGAAAATTACATTTTCTTGTAACTTTATATAAGTCACTCCGCATATTATTCAAATATTATTATTACTTTTAACGTTTGTTCTCCAATGCTCGTAAACTATAACACGGGTTTAATTATCACCTGTTACAGTTTCACATATACTATAATTATCGAATGTTATTGTATTTTTTAAATATGCAATACTTATATTTTTTAAAATATAATTGACAATAAGAAAACGTGAAATTATATTTAATATTTTTGTATATTTCTATTTGGATATACTTTTATAAAATTATAGTTCATTTCTTAAACAGAATTAACATAATTCTCTAACTCCTTCCCTTCTTAGGATATCTGCATCTTTCTTTCAATAATCATAATCTACTCTTCGTTAACACTTAACTATTCTTATTCCAAATAATAGCATGACATACATTCTAAAATATCTATTGTTTCCCTTTTAATAGACTTATCACATAACGATGTAGTTGCAAGAAATACAGATAAAGATAGCGAAAGATGTATAGGATATCGGGAAGATAGATAGATAACTCATCCACAATATACTTCAAAAATGTATGGAACAGTGTGAATAGGTCCGACATTCATTGTCTAATAACCTTGGCGATAAGCATGATGTGGCAGCTATTTACTCAGCTTTACCAAACATCTAGTACGACTCACAAGAAATATATAAAATACCACTGTCCAAGACAACATGTGTACCAGTCGTAGGGCTTTGTTAACTACGCTGATTAACATCTAAAACTACTTATTTCACTCCCTGTAGCATCCTAGTTTTTAATACATCCTCTTGGTTTCCGAATCACCACGTACTACCAAGTCACTACCCAAACTATCTCTCGAGATTTTTACTGTATCCAACATCGATAAAATACTAACTACCTTTTTTTTAAAAAACAATAAACAAAATTCGCTAATATAAAAAACATTTCCCTATTCCATAAGAACAATTTGTCTTGCTTTATTACACTGTAGGTTCAACATCTACGTTTTGTTAAAATAACATTTAAATATCCCAATCGGAAAATTAACAGAAAATATCACATAACCATTGGTTATATTGAACTATATTAATAACACATAGAATGATTATTGTATGCATATTTTTAAAAATCTAATCACATCTCAAAGTGTTTTAGAGTGTTGTTTTCAAAATGCGTTTTACAACAATAATAACAATAAAACTTTTGCGCTACATTCATTCGATTCTCAGCTGATCTAAATAAATAAAACATATATTATATATCATTAATAATTATAAATGTTACCAAAACAATCTTTATCTTCCTATCAGAGTTCGTAGTAGGTTTCTTTCTCTTCGAGCATCGCAAATATACAAATTTCCACATACATACAATTTTATTTTAAAATTCAAAATCAAAACATATTATTTCATATAATGTTATATCACGAATTAATGTATTTTGTTTTCCCTATCGCTATCTAAAACTTAATGTTTAACTTAGATTAGTAAAGAAAATAATTCAAACCATAATCACATATTTTTCTGATGGTAAATCTTGGTTAGTCCCATAATATTTATCATTTCTTCTTTTGTCCGAATGTTCTCCTTTATGCTTATTAAAGTTTTAAATAAATTAGTTCATTTCATAAACTGTTTAGACGATCTTTAGTTTTAGTGTTTAATCCAAAATTATTAGAAAACATTTTATTTAGTTATCCCACGAAGCTTTTTAATGTTCTGGCGAATATTACCTCGGCGCGTTGATGCATCTTTATTTCTAGTTAAACTACAATTATTTAATAATTACGGTACCAATTGCGTTTTCCATGGATCCAATATTTTATATTTCTCTTCTGTAAAATATTTTTTTTTCTTTAGGCAAGTGTTTTCCTTGGTAAACTTCACTTTCATTCATTATTATTTTATATACACTACTTCCGATCTTTAACTATTTTCTAGAGTATTTTCTCAAGTCATCTTAAAGAAAGCAATTCAAACTATTTCAATATTAAAATTCCTTTTGTCCATTTATTCTTATACGAATAATACTTATTTTTATTTTCCATTATCTTCATTAACTCTGCGCACAATGTCCTTTCATTGATTTTATACGCACGAAAGTAGCTTTCATAGTGATACGCTATATAAACTATATCAACGAATAATATTAACATATTTGGAACATTATAAAATTTACAACTTGGTTTTAAGAATCTATCCATTTTCTATTGAAAACTCCGATTATATTTCGATAGAATCCACTGGCAGGTTACTGTAAAGTTAGTGAAACATTACTATGAAAAACTTTTTTTAAAACATATTATTCTAAGATTCTCTTCGGATGATTTTTAAATTGTCAGTTGGTTTCTTTCAAAGATATTATTAAAATTATAATAAAATTGACTAATAAATTGAAGAGAAAAAAAAATTTAGAGAGCTTAAAATTTTACCTCTGCTCTGGAGTCAACACATTTTTGTTCTCCCCGTTTATACAATTAGTTGGCGCGATTTTGGTTGTCTGCCAAGATCTATTTTTTATTGGTCAATCCCTACTTGGATTTATAAACAATTTCTAAAGTTTTAAAATCATGACGTAATAGACTTAAATGTTAACTAATTATTATTTTTAAATCAATTATTATCTATTACAATTTAACTACCTTTAAAACAATTTTGAAACAATAATTAATAAAGATGTATACTACTTATTTTTATTATGATGTGTGACAATTCCATCCACTTCTATAATATACTATTTAAATATTTTAATTATTAGTATTAATTTAAACTGGTGCTTATACATAGAATATTCCAGACAGTCACGTAGTCATTTCCGGTGTTTAGTCTAATTTTATCTGTCTTAATAAATTTGCTACTTATATTATATAAAATAATTATATAAAATTTTGAAAAACAATTTAGAAAAATATAGAACTAGATACAATTCTCACCATCACAATATTTATTATTAAATATATCATCACAATATTTATTATTAAATATATCATATTAATCTTTTACTGCTTAATATAATCTATAATTTTAAATACTATATAATATTAATTTTAAAATTTTTTAGTAATTGACCATTTATAACCATCATTGACCTATAGAAAAGGGCACAATATAGAGAAAGTTAAAGTTACCTCATTTGAGAGCGAACGTTCGTGTGTTTAAGGCTGATGATCTGTAAGCTTATAGTCTTACAATGGCGATTATCATAACGAGAATTGTTGGTCTGGAAGATGATGAAAGATTCCATAACACTTTCACATAAGATAATCCATCCTAGAGGTTAAGTAGATGATTTTAAAATTGATTGAACGAAAGTTTTTGCTGTTTGGAGTTCCGTGAGAGACGGCTAAAATCTCCATAAAGGTCAGACAGGTCACAAAATAGCTGGGCCGGTTTAATGAATCCACATGATTCTTCTACCCCAGCATTTCGATGGATTCCATTCTTATTAATTTTTATTAGTTAATAAAATCACTTTATAAAATTTACTTTCCACGCTTCTTTTTCTCTAACGGTCACCTTTTCAAATCACTACAAAATCAAAAAAAAAATATATAGTTCTTTTCTTTTAACTTTCTTTCACCTCACTTTTTTTTTTTATCTATCCATACACTGATGACCATATCCCAGAAATGCTTTTAGCTTCCATTGTTCCAAAATACTAAATAGGCTAGTTCTTGGAATTCTGATGAGAAGTGTCATTAACAGAAATTGCCCATGGCACAACTTGCAACACCTTTTTATTACTCTCTCCAGCCTTATTTTTAATTTGCTTTTGTTAATAAACTTGTGCTACAAATGACATTATTTCAATAACTATAACTTATGGTAATAAATGACAAAATATATAAAACAAAAATATAACATTACAACTCCGCACATAACCGCTCCTCTTCATCTTCACATACAAATCTATCTGTTAGTAATTAATTCTACGCAACAGCACAACATATGTAATAAATATATATGTATATGTGCATGCCTTTAAATGGTTAATGTATTTCACTCACACTCTTTTGTAACAGGTTTCAAATGTATATCTATAAATTTTCTCGCATCTATTAATTCAATCCGTAATAACAACATAATAAACACTTTTGTAATCATTATTGCCTTTTACTTCCTTTAGTATCCGTATTCGAACCCAGCAACTGTTACATTAGTTTCCAATAATTCTGCCTAAAATGAAAATAACAAACTATTTGATCAAATATAGGCATTAGCAGATATCTACTTGATGTGTATATATATTTTTACTCCTAGGAAATTTGGAGAGGTTTTAGTATTCTTTACTTCTTTGCAAATATTATATATGTTTTTTTTCATTATTACTTTGCTTATCTCATTCCACAAAATCTCTTTACTTTAAATTCTTTAGTGTAACAATTTTTAAATAAAAATCTAAAAATAAGTTCTCCATCAATGAATTCTGGAACATTTTAAAATTTCTACTATGAAGGCTACTTTTCCAAAAAACTTTTTCTAATGTATAATTATCTATTTCTTGTTGAACTCTTTCTATTATTTACCTTTTTCTCTCTCATATAATGTATTTTGATACGTTATATTCTTTGCTTTTCATAATATATGACTATTTCTTTTTGAACTGTTTCTAGTATCTATTTTTTCTCTTTCGTATAATTATCAATTTCCGTCATGTCTATACAGTGCTTCAATGATTTTCTGTTCATGTTTATTCATATTTATTAATGTTTAATATACATATCAAATAATAGTTCAATAAAATTCTTTCCCCTTTTGTAATGTATCAGCAATGATTTTCATTTATAGCGGGCTTAATTTAATATTATTATTATTGCCAATTGCGTGTACCTTTTCCATTGTCTGGAAACAATATTTTAATACCAATACCCCAGCAATCTCTTCTTTCACTCCATTAATATTTCAAAACATAATGCATATTGTTACTATGTTTTTAAATGATAAACAATTTAGAAAGTGAAGATTTTCATTAGGGGTAGCTTTAAGCCAATTGGCTTCCATGCAGCTTAAAGAAAAAAAATTTGTATAGGGGTTACAAGATTTCCTTTAATTAAACAAAGATAATCAATCAAAATGATAACACTATTAAATTTTGTTACCTTCTTTAAAAAAGATATATTGAAATTTATTCCCTTTCTATTTTCTATTCTTAGAATTTAATGTCGCAAAACAGTTTAATGTCTGATAGTGTGTCAAACGCAAAAACAATAAACAATGTCTTTGCGTTGTGTATGAACTTGATCAGTTTTTTTTTGGTAAAAAAACTAAAATTAACTGTTTCATCTATATTTGTGAAATTTTTTATAGGTATGTGGATTTGTAATAAATATTCCATCAATCAGACTGTGGGAAAAATTTTAAGCTTCTTTTATCATTAATTATAAAAAATAAATAAACAACAATTCCCAAATACCATTAGATAGAATTTTTTTTTTTTTTACTCTATTAATGATATAAAATTCCAATTTAATTAAATTATTCTTTACAAAAATTATTAAATATAGGAAGCTATTTATGATAAGAAATAATTTCATAATTAGATGTTTTCTTTAATTTTTTCTTGCAGAGAGAGAGAAAAAAAAATCTCTATAGAATTGACATTCACGAAATAGGGAAAAATTTATAAATAAAATTAGATGACTATGAGCCACAAATTTTGGACAGGAATGATGAGGATTGAAATGATTACTAATGACATTACATCTTTAACTATCTTTGTACTTTATAGAGTAAAAAAAAAAAATCTACCACTGATGTTAGGAATTATTCCATTTATATATTTTTTACAATAATTGATAATAAATAGACTCAAGCATTTTTTCCCTGCCTGTAATTGAATACAAGAATTGATGGGTCATAAGGGAGGTGCATTAGCAGAAAACACTGATGATGCACAAGCAAGAAGTGATGCTGAATAATTAGACAGACAAAAAAAAATTATAAATGTTTGGTTTCTCTAATTTTCTAGCGCTCGTTATTCTTTCCGTGAATTTTATAAGAAACTTAATCTTCTATTTTTCCATAGGGACTGTATGTTTTTTTGCATGCTTTTTTTTAAATATGGATTTTCCAGAAATGTAACTACTGTGTGTATATAGATAAATAATATTTTAAACTGCTTTAAAGAAAGTAATATTGATTTCCAATGAAAAAAAAACCTAATATAAATCATAAATATTAATATAGGCTCAAAATGAATTAAATTTTTTTATGAAATTTAAACTTATTGCAAATCATACTAACAAATATCCACTACATATGAAAATGAAAAAATTCTGTTGTTCAAAACTACTTAAAAAAATTACATTTTATTTCTTTTTTTTTCAGTCTGCTTAATTTCAGTAAAAACTTATTTTGGCAAAAAAAAATTAAAAAAATAGAACAAATTAGAATTTTTGTATATGTTTTAAACAAATACAAATAAAATCTTGCAATCCACTACCAAATTTCTAATATATGAAAAGTAATTCTTTTTTTAAAATTTGTATTGATTGAGCAAAGTTAAAAAAAAAAACAGTATGGCTAACTGAATGGAACTATCTGGCTGTTCAAATATCATGATCACATGATCAACTGCTGGTATGACAAATAAGTAAATTGAAATCTTTGAATTTTAATTAGGAAAAAAAAAATCTTTCATTACTTCTTTTTTCAATTTTTTTGCCAACTATCTAAGAAAAACAATTAGTTAAATCAGTTATCAGTAATATTTATTATCACAGTCAATTGTGTAAGCATTGATTATGATTATGAATGATGCTAAAAATTATTACTGACTAAAATATAAGACAATATTAAGCTAATGGTGTCATATTTTTTTAAATATGTCAAAAATAAGTACTATAATTAAGATATTTAAAAAAATTAGTTTATCCAAACATGTCTTTATAATAATATAGAAATAAAAACCCTACAACTTTCCAATTTGCTAGAATATCTTTGTACTAATGGAAAACATCTGTTTATATCAATAAGAGGTTTTACTCTGTAACTCATGATTCTTTTATATAATGCATATTTCAAATTACTTATTAATTAAGCTAAAAAAATAATTTTAAATAAAATCTGTTGTTCATTTTTAATAGAAATGGAAAGATAAAGTTATCTAATGTAGATTTTTGAATCTATGTAAATTATATTAAGTTCTAAGCCTGAAAACAGGTTGAAATAATTAGGCAAATAAAGTACTATGCCTAGTGCCAATAGTTGATTAAATATGATAGATTGCCATTATTTATTAATGTCTTGAGATAGTTTACTCTAATATTTTAATATTTAGAATTACATCATAAATCTTACTAAATTTTTCTGTATAGAATAAACTTTTCTGGACTGATATCATAATACTGAATATTACAGTGAAGTCATGATATATGCTATATCAATGTACATTATTTCATGTATATGCTGTCCCAAAAAAAGGGTATCAAACAAAAATAAAAACAATAAAATTTATAAATTTAATAAAGTTTTATGATATAGCAGTAGTCCTTTTTCATCTTGCAATGCCATAAGTGATCAGTTTTTCAATAACATTTAGGCTTATATTAAAAACAAAACAAAGATGTTTTATGATTTGCTTTTTTTAATCCTTTCATAATTTCAATGTGATACAATATTTCATGTAATAATTTTTTTTTTTTTCAAAATTTAAAAAAATTAAAGTACCTTTCACAAATGATAATAACAATTTAGTAGCAACAGAAAAAAATAATTGTAGCTTAGAAAGCTTAAACAGCTTAACTACGAATTTTAAATGGGTATTGTCAAAAAGGGTAACTACAGAGATTCCGAAATCGATATAGACTTAAAAACATCATCAAAACAGTAGAAAGGCCAGTGTGCTGATAACAAGATTAATATATTATTTCTGTACAGAGAGAGAAAAAAATTATTGAAGGAAAAAAATATTGTCTGGGGCGTGTTTAAATGTGATAAAAGATTAACACTTTGCTATTCATTTTATTTATGAAAAAAAAATAAAGATATAGTACAGTAAGTTGTTTTATTATTTTTATTTTTTGAGTGACTATAAATCTATAAACACATGCAGTAAATATATATATAAATATGCTCCCTCAATTTATAAGTAATAACTATTAGTTTTTATAAATGTTGCTTATACTACACCTGGGTCTCATTTTACGTGATAGATAGGTTCCTCAGAAAACATGCGCAAACGAAATCGCGCAAAAATAAACATAATTTACATTGAAAAAGGGGGGATGCGGTCTGTGATTTTTCAAAATTCATGTAAAAGCAAAGCACCAACGTAAAATTACTTTAAAATTCACGCAAAAAAAAAAAAAATAAGGAAATAAAATATGACTAATAAAAAATTTCAAATTTGAAAAAAATTGATACAAGACAAACTTTTTTTAACTATAATATTTAATTTTATTCAAAATAATATATTTTTATGCATAATTTACAGTACAGTAATTTACATTTTTTTATACACGTTTTAATTATTATAGCTATTTGCCGAAAAACACGTTCGTTTGCAAACAACTAGCGCCAACTTCACACTCATGTTGTGTCAATGGTTTTCTGGTGACACCGTAATTAGTAATTAATCTTTGAGACGATGATTTTATTAATTGTTTATAAAACTAACAACTAAAAATTAAATTCTTATTTTTGTCTTTAATTTTCAATTCCGTTTAAAAATCAAATTTCACATCACATTATTTCAAGTCGCCGTAAGTAATTTTTAAATTGTTAATTACAATTAAAAATCAGATTTTAATTTTTAATTGTCAAATTTAATTGTGCCCACTGCTATTACTGACCTTTTAAAAATAAACTTGTGGACACTAAATGATTAATAATTGATTACGTTCTTTTTTAAAAAGCAAAAACAGAATGTGATTTAAAATGCAAAATTAACACGCACAATGTTTGAACAAATTTACATTATAATCTTGTAAACTTTAATGCGTGTATACATAAAATGTGTAAATCATGATTTTAATTTCATTATTGCATAAAATCTTACTATTATAAAGCACTGAAAATATTGAAATTACTAAGTTGAAAGTCGAATTCCAATAATGTGCTATTCTTTTCAATATAATGTAAGTGCGCAAAATTTATTATTTAAAGTAATAGCGCAATATCGGAGTTCGACTTCCAGTGAAACACGAATTGCGTAACTTCAAAATCGTGTTAAATAAGTCCGCGTAAAAAGAGACCCAGGTGTATATTCTTTATATATATATATATATTGTAATCATCTGGATTACATGGTACACAGCAACATGATTATGTGTGCATATATATATAAAGTAAAAGAAAAGTAGAAATAAGCACAGACAAATTTTTGTAGATATTTTTTTACATTTACTGGAATAAAAATAATAAATAAAGGGTTAAATAATTCTGAATTTAAAACAGAATTTTATTATAAATTAAAACATTTAAAAAGGTTTGAATAAATATTAATATTGTATTATTTGCAATTCTGAATTTGAATTTAAAAATAAGCATGGTTTATTTTTGAAGTTTTTTAATTAATGCTCTATTTAAGTAAAAACATGTAAATCACACCTTTGGTAAAATTTCAATGTTACTTCCAAAAGTAGCTTGTAATTAAAAGTAATTTGAAAAGATTAAAATTGATTTTAATATCAAGATACAGATTAGTGATCTTTTTGAAAAGATAAGAAAAAAATACTGTTTTTAATTAAATGTGTTTTTATCACTTCACTAAAACTATAAAAGGTTTGGATAAAAAGATTATTTCAGCCTGGTTTTAATATTTAGAGAAGAAGCTGTCTCACAGCTAGCTGCAAAATTAGTAAAAAAAAATTTGAAGTAGTTAGCTGCAGTTTGTTGGTAACTTTAGCAAAGAATAACAACAGTTAATCTAGCTGCAGAGATAGCTAGTAGGGTTATGCAGAAAACTGCACAAAGATCTAAGAATGCAAGGAAACAGTTATTCAACCAGTTCAATAGTGAAGTGTAAATTCACATGAAGGGAAATGACTCACTTCTTTATATTGATATTCATAGCTACAAATGTGTTCTGAGGAAGCAGCTAACTTTCCTGGACCAATCCTAGCCAGAAAAGAACTGATCAATGTCAACAATCATACCTGAATTATACTTTCCCCTAATGGTGACAACAAGCCTGGATTATATTTTTCTGTTGGACCACAAACCAAGCTTACCAAAAGAAAGCTTGAAGAAATTGGTATGTGTATGCTGCTGTTTATCTAGACATGCAGGGAACCACAGATAAACATGTGTGTATATATAGTGAGTTATTTTATTTTAATATTCTATGGTTTGAATGACATTTAAAAATTAGAGATTTATAAAACGATTTTATTTTTCATTTACGAAAAAAAAAGACATTTAAAATATATAACTTAAAATGCAAATAATTTTTGCTTGAATTAAAAGAAGCTTGCAAGAGTATTATTTTAAAACGTTTCTCTAATTAATCAGTCAAACAAAAATTGACTTCATATTTTTAAAGGAAAAAAAGTTGATAGTATTTATTTCTTTTAAGAAACTAATTAACAAAGAGTGGAAGTTATTATAAAATAACGAATGCAATTTATATGAATTCCAAATGGAATTAATTGCGAAAATAATTTTTAATAATATTATTGTGATAAATTAAAATATATGTTAATAGATATCTATATCATTAAAATGTAATATTTTAATCATTTATTATTTTATATGATGATTGTAATATAAGTCAATTGTCTTGCATATTTATGGCAATGCTTGTCAAATAGGACATATATGTAAAATTTAATCATTTTTTGTTATTATTGAATATCAATTGAAATATATTAATTGTATATTATGAATTGCATGTCTGTGTGCTTATATATGTAAACCACCGTATAATAACTTAAGTCTTGTATTAATCACATATATGTAAATCACAATGTGATAATTTGTTGTTATTGTATGTTAATCAAAATCAGAAGGCTTAATTGATATGCATAGCCTTATTCTAGACATTAATATCATTTTTTATAGTTATTAATAAACTTGAATTCAATTGTTAAGATTGTATTAAATCATCATTTCTTGGTCACACAACAGTAATGAGCTTGAGTTCTTCTGAGCTAATTTGTGTACAATGGCTGATATATAAAAAGGGATGTATTTTAGTGCTTTGGGTATCCAAATGATTGATGATGATGATTGATTGATATATCCTAGATGGCATAAAGATTATAATCTTTAAAGCCCATGCACTACATTTTATTTAGTTTAATCTTAGAAATAAAGTTTATAGTTGGCCAGTGGCCACAGCACTGATGATAATCAGCATTTTCAATATTCCAGCATTATTGTTATTGATGATTATGTATTCTGATGTATGAGCACTAAGATAGTGCATCCAAATTAAGGTTTAAATAATTTCCCCAAGCTAGCAATGGCTCAATAAGACCCATTTCCAATCCAGTCACCAGTGACTGTTGATTTATATTTTGTATTGTTTACATCCAGCCACAAGATGGACTATTCATTTATATTGATTTTATTTGATTAATCATTCATGATGATGAATGGTATTTTGAGTATTACTTTTATAATTAATAATGCTGATTGCTCTAAGAAGTAGCTGGATGATCTCTCTATAGTATATAAAATTGTTTATATATTTTTGATGTTAAACATTACTTCAATATCATCCTTTAATATTTAATTTAAAATTTATTTTGAATTGGGGTTGATGATGATTTGCCATCATCCCAGGTTCTACCCCATCCCGTTACAATATACTATATACATAAAAGTCTGTGTTGTATATATATGCATGTTAAAAAGTACTGTATACTGGCAGTTCAGCTAAATAATATGCATTCTATTGGAATAGAAAGCTTATCGACAAAACATAAGCTATTATATGTGTTGTACGAGAGGAGAGTTTGCAACAAAATATAGTAGATATCGCCACACAATTGCATTTAAAAATAAAATAATTCAATGTTACATTTATTTATTCATTCATAAAAATAACTCAATGTATAAAAAATTCAATTGATTTCTGATAAATTTAGATATTAATGCATATCTTATTAAAATATAAATGATCTTATGAAATGATTAGTGTAATTATTTAATATATTTGATTGTTTCAGTTTCATTTAATACAAATTTGATTATCACTAAAGGCTCATGGTGATATAAGATAAATATTCAGTCAATATAAACTATAAGAAGACTCATTTGAGTTTATAGTAAGACTATAATAGTAAGTTGACTTATTTTTTAAAGTTAAAGATTTTATAAATTATATCCATGCTTTTGGATTTTTTAAAAAGAATGTCATTTGACCCCTAATATGCTTCCAAAAAATTAAAATGAAAACATAAATTAATAAATGAATACAATTTTTATTTATTTATTTTATGGTAAAAATATATATTTATATCATTTTTTGGTACTAGTCTGTTAGCTGGGCATGACTGCTTGATGGCATTGTTGGTATGCAAAAACAATCACATGTAACGTTACCAAGCTACCCCCCAGCGATTTTTTCTAGGTCTTTAATTTTTTTTCCTTTTAGTACTTTTTTTCTACTACATTTTTAATTTTTTTTTCTTCCTTACACAAACACATCTTTACCGCTGATATAGTCAAACTTTATTATTTTTAAAACAAATTTTTATTACATTTTATTTGTATTACCTTTTTTTAAAATAAAATCTTGTTCTACCTTTTTTTTTTGAATAAAAACAACAAACCAAAACTAACTTTTTCCTAACTTTTGTCTCAGTGACAACAAACTTTTTCTCACTCCCCCCCCCCCCCCAAATAAAATAAGACCAAAACTTTTGACTTTATCAACTTTTGTTTTCCTTTTTTTTGGATTGATTTTATGTCATAGAAGCACAACCTTTTGTTTTGGAAACGGCTTTTTTTTCTTCTACTTATTAACAAATTATGGAAACAAAAACAATACACTTGATTACATTTCATTTGTATTACCTTTTTTTAAATAAGATCTTGTTCTACCTTTTTTTAAAAAATAAAAACAACAAACAAAAAATAACTTTTGTCTCAGTGATAACAAACTTGTTCTTGACTACCCCCCACCCCCTATCCACAAAAAAAATAAAATAAGACCAAAAGTTTGGACTTTTTCAACTTTCATTTTCTTTTTTTATTGATTTATGTTATAGAATCACAAGCTTTTGTTTTGGAAATGTGTGCGAATCAAATAGCTTCGCTTGCAGGAATGTGCACGACATCGGAATTGTGAGGTTGTTTTGCAAATGTAGATTTCCATGGACTCGCCGCACTATGGGTGTATCGTCAATCAGTCAGATTGGGTGATTTAAGGATAAATGAAATTAGTCTGCTATGGAGATTTCAAAACTTGTGGCCCTCAGAAACAATATGGCGAATTGTGCAAATTCACATTACCAGTGTCACGAAGCACCAAACAGACCGTACAATTTATCAGTGTGACACCATTGAGGCTAATACAACAAAAACTGCAGTATTAGCTGCAAGTCCAGTTGTGTAAACACCACCATGGATACCCCACTTTTGTTGTTGGCAACTGGCACAATTTGAAAATCTGCTTGCCACAATTTTGTCTCATACATTTTCTCGTTTTCACGTGAGCTCAGCCGAATCATGTTCGGCCCTACTCTTTGCCAATGTTTTGCACATTCCAAGTTGTATAGAGAAGGGTGGGACAATGTACAATTCTTAGTGAATCAGACTGCATGATTTACATAGAAATGAAATTACTCTGCTATGGAGATTTCAAAAGTTGTGACCACTTGAAATCCAGCCATTGTCAGACAATACAGTAGCCAACAGTGAATTGTGTGAATTCATATAAAGTGTCGAGAAGCACAAAACCAGTTGTAATATTTCTGTGCAACACCATCAAGTGGCCCGCAATGGCTAATACAACAGAACTGTAGTATTAGCCATAAGTCAGGCTGCATAAACAACATTTTTATGTGTTTTTGCACATAAACAATGCCATCAAGCAGCCATCCCCGGATAACAGACTAGTACCCATTTTTTTCAAAAAAATTTAAGTTTAATAATTGCTTATAATTATTTATCTATTATTATATATATTATTTTAAAAACGCAAAAAGTGATTCAGTCTAGATATTGAGAACAAAATGAATTTGGGAAGCAAACATGTCAAACTACTACCGATCATAATCAAGATGTTACTGCTTGATTATACTACTCTACCTCTGAATATTTTTGGAAAATGAATTTAATATGCACACATTATTTATAATTAAATAAATAAATAATCATAAGTAAATATGACAAGCTACACATTAAATTTATCTTTTTGTTTGTGGAATCACATATTTATTTGTAAACAATCAATAAGTGTTAGCACTTTATATTACTTCATAACCATAATAGAGAAATAATTTTTTATTACAAAAAAATTGGTGCAACAATGATTTATCTATGATCAATTATTCACTTTACATCTTCATGATGATTAAAATTTATGAAAAATAATTTTTAAAAAGAATACTTATTTAAGAAGAATGATACATAAATTTTAAATGTAATATTAATATATGGAAAAACAAACAAAAAAAACAACAACAACTAAATTACTTGGCTTACCTTGGCCAGTATTTCCATGTTCTAGATACCTCTCATAAAGAGCAAATTTTCTAGGATTGTCAGCAACTTTAAATTTTTTTAAAAGATTAACTATAACTTCTTGAGTAGTAGTATCACTGAAATGAATAAGATATAATTAATTTATTATGCTGTAAAAAATAAAATAAATTATTTTTTTAAAATTAATATTTATTAATCATACACACACAAAAAGAAATAGCTATGTGTCACATTTTTGCTTTGGGTATTTGCATGAGGAAAGAATGTGCATCAAGACAAATAGTAGGAAAGATAACAATATATGCCGAAGTAAATGGTAAAAAAATAATCAGATATTTATATTTTGAATAGTGACAAGTAATTAGAAAGGAAACAGAGTAAACTGAACAATAATAAAATAGAGAGTGAAGAGAAGTAAAAACAAGGGATTGAAAAGAAATAAAAATGAACCACTGGCTAGTTAAAACCTTTATTTTAGATGGTATTTAATAAATGATAATTAGACTGAAGTGCTTCATATGATAATAAGAAACTGTAAATGTGACAAATAATTTTTAGCCCTAAATAAGAAACCAAAATTTTGCTGGAAAGTAATTTGGCAATAAAAGAGATATGATCATGCCAAGAAAGATCATTAGAAAAAATAATAATATAGATAGTACAGTCAAAAAATTAATATGGAAAAAGTAATTATATATATATATATTTAAAAAAGTGATAACCGAGTTTGAAAAAAATTGAATTTAACTAAATCAGTATTACTCCAATTAAGCATCATTTTGGAGGCTAAACTTTAATAAAGGAGAGATTTTTAAATAGAACAAAATTAAAAAAAAAAGGTTGATACTTAAAAGAAAAACTATAAAAAGCTTGAATATAGAAAAAAACAAAAAAGAGATCATTTATAAGAATGAGTAAGAACAGATTTTGAAATAGAACAAATACTAGATAAAAGTTCTCTTCGCTCTAACTTGAATGGAATAAATTTTTTTTTTTAAAAAAGATAACATTTTATAAAATTCAAAAGTTAGATCATATGAAAAAAGATTGTTAAAAAATGATTAATGACAAAATTATCAAAGATCTTGGAGATATCCAAAACACCTTTTGATACTTGATCATTTCCACAATTGATTAGTAGATATACTTAAGACAAACAAAAGAAACTAAGAAATAGGATAGTATGATCAAATATCAATGTGATTGTTTTTCATAGCTGACTTCTAATAAAATTTATTCTAGAGTCTCAATAAAAATCACAAAGTAAAACTATATTTATAAAAAAAAAAAGATAAGTTGCAATGCAGATATTTGTTCCAAACTTATAAACACAAGCAGTTTTAACTACATTTCACAATGCAAGCAAAGTAAAAAAAAAAAGCATGAATTATTTAAAATTCTAATAGTAATTTTAATATTATCACATTATATTATTATATTTACATACAGGTATATTAGTGCATTTTTAACAATTACAACATATTCTGAATATCTTCTAAACTTAAAAAAAAAGTACTGAAATGTAAAATTAGCAGTTGTCAAAGGACTTAAATACAATATTATATTCCATTAAAAAATAGTGTGTAATATCTGAGGCCACATTTGGGCCTTACTTAAAATTGAAAACATAAAAGTTTATTCAGATGAAATAAACTTCAGATAATTAGATTTTTGAGCAAAAGTTCATTTTTAACAATATGAAATAAAAACTGTATTTAAATTCAAAAATATAAAAAAAACTGCTTCTGGTTTTAAGTGCTAAAAAACAAATCAAGCACTTTTGTTTGGCTGGAAGATAAAAAATAAAAGCAATTATTAATTTATAAAAGTTAAAGTCCTTGCACCTAATAAAAGAATCATCATCATCATCAACAACAACAACAACAACAAAAAAAACAACTACCAAATCACCAATACTAAAGCGATAGAAATTCTAAATTATTTATACTAAAATGATCCACTTTCTATGAGTATTTTGAAAATTGCTACTGATAAGTTTTATATTAAAAATTACAAGTAAACAATTGTATACAAAAAAAGACAAATAAACATTAATTTCATATCTATGTGTGTGTGTGTGTTTTTTTTCAATTCAAAACTTGTGTTTATTACTATTTCTATATAAAACTTTAATTCATGGCTTTATTTATTCAATATCTTTGTTATATTATGCAGCTTATTATTTATGTGTATTATATGTTAATATATAAAGATAGATCATCACAAATTTGTCCATCATGCTATAACCAATCAATCATGAAAAAAGAGGATACCTTGAATACATATATAATGATGGAAAATTAATATTGGATCTATTTCTAGATATTTATTTTATTATATTAATAAGAATGAAAGCTATTAAAAACCCTTGTAATTATCTTATTATCCTTAATTCTCTACTATTAATACATATAAGGACACTATAGCTTCTGATCAGACCCCACAGGCTGTGTACAGAGCGGCATGCCCTCATAATGGATGCAAAGCATCATACTATGGTGAAACGAGAGCCACCATAGCTACTAGGATATCACAACATAAGTATAGATACAATAAGTCACATACGAATCCACAATGCACTTCAATTTTTGCTCAACATCAAAAATTGTCAGGACACGTGTTCAAACCCACATCTGCAAAATTAGTTTGTACTGAGAGGCATGATATTAGGCAAAAGGTAAAAGAAGCATACTTTATAGCAGAGGACTCTTTCGCCATTAATCGTAAGGATGCATGTTTTGCGATATCTAAAAGATGGTCTTAGTGACTCATTTGCATATAATTTGCATATCAGATTTATTTATATAATGATTCCAAAGAAAGGATCATAACTGGCTATGAATATGAGAAGTACATCTTCTTGAAAGCGCTCAGCCATTTAATTTAGTTTTCAATTTGTTGTTATAGCTTTATGTTGGAAGTGTGAAAGCACGATTTAATATTATTATATTGAAGACAACCGTAAAGTATAAATATACAGGTTATTACTTAATATACATATTTATTAAAAAAAGTTATTCTAAATAAAAAAATGAAATTCTAATAAAATTATAATACTAAAAAAAAAAAAGTTATTTCAAGATAAAAATTTTAAAAATTAATTATTTCTTTTTTTTTAAAAAAATGCAAGTTTAGATTATATATAATTTATTTACATATATATACTTTTAAATATATATATATATAAAACACATGCTCTTCTTCTTTATAAATCTTGTTTTATTATATGAGCTATTATAATATAAATAACACTTCAACGTTTTAACTATATTTTTTTATAGTCTTTATAAAGGAACAACTAAAAAATACATAAAAAAAAAACAATAAATACAAATATTCCATAATACATATAACAAATATCTCTTATCTTAAAACTCTTCTAATAAACAATCTTAACTTTTCATTACATTCGTTTCTTAAATACCTTTCTTAAAATAACTCCCTATAATTATTTAATTTAATCAATCTATTATTTTCTTTTCCCTCCATTAACATCCTATTCATTACAAGTTTCATTTATTTAATGTAGTAATGAGAAGGAATAACATATCTAAAATTATTAAAATATTATTTTAATTTGTTATTAAAAAACAGCATTACTTCTTTAAATTTCTACAAAATTCAAATTAATGACACTGGTATGCCACAAGCAGAACAAAAAAAAAATACATATCAATATATTACATGGATTAAATATGACATTTGGTTTTTATTAATACAATTCTTCAGAAATATTACCAAAATCACCCTTTTCTTTATTTTGCTGTAATATATTACATAAATACAATTTATTCAAACCGCTTCAAACACTTTTTAGTAAAAATCTTTTAATGTTTCGACTGTCCTGCAGTTTTCTTCAGAGATGGATTACTTTAATCTTTTTTTAGTAAACTGGCTCTGAAGAAAACTGCAGGACAATTGAAACGTTAAAAGATTTTTGTTAAAAAGTATTTGAAGTGGTTTGGAGAAATTGTATTTATATAATACAATTCTTTTAAAATCTACTTTTTATTTTATCTTGTGCAAGTATAAGCAAAGACTTAATATACATGAACAAATAAGAAGGTACTCAATGGAGCTGCAATTTATTTTTAACTAAAATTTTATCATTCTCAAATTTTTCTACTTTAAATTAATTTTAATTTATATCTAAAATATAAATATACTTGACAATAATATCATGATTTTTTTTCTTTCTTCTGAGTTAATCAATTTAACTTTTATCAGTGCAATAATATAGTACAAATTTTCATAAAATATTTATTGTTCAGCAAGTTACCAAACTGAACATTTGTGACAATTATTTCTAAAATAAACATGTTCTGAAAAAAAAAAAAAAAATTTGCTTGTGGCTAAAGATGTTTACAAAATTCAAGACTATATATATATGTAAGTATTTGATCCAAGCAAATGGGAGAATTCACGATTAAGTTAATAAAAGAAAAAAAAATGAATGTATTGCCTTAAATATTACAACCAAATAAATGTTTTTATCTGTTATATTTATTTCCACATTTTATATATATATATATTGTACCCTTACTTCTCGATGTATAATATAATTTGAAATACAACTAGCTCAATTGAATTGTTATGCTTAATAAAATTTGCATGTTTAACCTTAATATACTTTATAATATCATATTCTAATTAAATTTATTATCAATTATCAAAATCAATATACTTCTTTATTATGTATTAATTAAATAAGTATTTATCAAAATCATGAGACTGTGAAGTAAAGTTACAAAGTAATAAGTAGATTTACATTGAGTCAATATCTCCCAAGACAATGTCTCAATGGCATAAGAATACTATTACTACCTTATTATCCTATCATTACATCTACAGCATTCTTATGGCTTTTAAATAAAATAAACTATCTTTAATAATAATAAAATAAATAAATCTTAACTTTTAATTTTTTAAAATATAATTAAATAATCTCAGGTTCTTCTAATTATCTTAAAGTAATGATAACTCATGTAAATAAGTATGATATGGGATTTTATATCAAACCTAAATACACCTAACTTATTTTAATAATTATAATACTAATCTTAGAGGATAACTTAATCTTATCTATTTCTGATATATCATCAATCATTAAATAAATAATCATATGTATATCTTTTATTTTCATATAGCATCTTAATTTTGGAATAGATCAAAATCTTATAATTCAATAATCTGTGGCAATAAATAATATTGTACTCTTATATTATGCATTATAATTACTCTATGACCATTGTAATATGATGTAATAATGTCAATCAATTCTCATAAATGATAATCAGGAAAATATTGTATTTATTTCTAAAATAATATTAATAAATTCACATTGTGCAAATATTATGTTTATTCAAATTATCTGTTGTCAAATGCTGTGGTGCAAAATAATGAACTCGACACACTTTTAAACAAATTAAACAAATTTATTTACATTACTTTAATTAAGAATTTATTTACAATATTTACAGTTCAAAATTATGAAAACAAAGAAAATAAAAATAAGAAAATAATAATACAAAATGTTTACACTGTTATTAGCTCATACTCCTATTAAATAATCTATACATTCTTTTAAAATGCTATACTAATAATATTAAAGTATGTTTTTAAAACTTAGACTTTAAATACATATCAGTAAGCTTCAATTATTACAAATAATTCTATGTAAATACTGTTTATGTAGCATATGCAAACAATTAACCTTCAATAATTAAAATTGCTACATTAATAAAGTATTACTGTTATTCATTCCCTAATGTAATAGTATGTATTCACTTTATTATTAGTACTACTTTAATATTATAATAGAAATTAATGTATCTGTGTAATGTAATAACAAATAATTGATTATAACCTTATATTTCACTTAATGCAATTCATGCTAAGGTTTTATCAAATATGATTACATATATGTGTTGTTGAAAAATAATATTATTTAAATCATTCATTAATTTCAAATTAATAAAGTATTATATTAGATAAATTTTATGATTCTTTTCTATGTAAAATTATTACTTCATTTTATGTGTTATACTACTCCTTCTTAATAAATTTCTATCTACAAAAACATCCTCTAAACTTATTTAAAATTTCCGGAAAACAACTTTCAACTCTAAATAAAATATTAATTATCCAAACTATTTATACTTCATCGTCTATACTTGGTAAATCTTTAATCCAACATAAACTTCTACATAAAACTTAACTTAATTTATCCAATAAACAAAATAAAATACAGACTTTTAACTCTCTTCCTAATTTTGCAATAAAATAATTACTTATAAATAATAAATATAATTCTAATACTATAACATAAAAACAATATCAAAATTTATTAAGAAAGAATCATATAATTATTTCTAAGTTCTTATGTAATGTTGATGTATTTATTTCATAAATTCAAATTATGATATTTAAATAAAACTGTCACTGCTAATATAAGTGTGTGTATTTTAAAATAATCATAATTCATTAAAACAACATAATATTTGGTTGATCTAAAGAAAACATATTAAATAATAAAATTATTATTATTATACAATTTTTACATAGATAATATTTAATTGTCAGTCCATCTTCCAATATTCTTGGAATTACAGCTTCATAAAATAATTCACATTTATACTCACGATCATACTTTAAAATATTCTGTGTTATATTAATTATAAAATAAACTCATGCAATTAATCATTATATTATTTTTTAGTTACTATTTTAAAAATGTACTATCTTATTTTTAATAAATTAATAAGATTTAATTTTTATATTAGATAAATAAAAAGAATTTATATTACGGACTCCAATGTTTTCTTTTTCACCATAAAGTTTTTTTAATCCTAGGCACCTATTCACTGGTACACCATTTCTGTTTGGTCCATAGTGTTTTTTAAAAGTTTATGAAAAAATGAAAACTTCTTTTAAAACAAAATAAAAGTTATAGTTCTTTTACAAAAAATATAACAAAATTAAAATAGTTTATCTGATCCGGATGCAGTTCTTTAAAGAATATTATTTTAAAGTTATTATTCTTGAATTAGTTTATAATTTATGAAAAATTATCATTTAATTATTTTAAATTAATGGGAGTCAGTATTACTTGGATTTCTTAATAAAATATCCAGGTAAGAATAAGTTTTTATTTATAAACGAAGTAAATTATTTTAATATAATAATTTTTATTATATTAAGACTTTTAGCTAATTATATTTTAAATTTATTTGCTTTTAAAATTGTCAACATTCAGTCTTTAAAATATAAAAACTTAAAAGGAAGTATTTATAAACTACTTTTATTTCTAATATCTTTACTTAAGATATATTTAAATTTATAGCTTGAAGAAATTACTTTCTTCATAAAGAAGTATTTTATTTTTTAAAATATCTATTTTCTAATAGACAATAGTAATTAGCTTTTAAAATTATATACTTAAAATATTATTTTCTCCATCTGTAATTTTCGAACTAATCCAGCGTTTGTCATACTTCTAGTATAAAGTTTCCGATATATTTTCACTATATATGATGTTCCCATGACATTTGTTGCAAATTGAGCTTAGTAGAGAGATGATAGGGAAAAATTAAGTTAACACTGATGTCTATCATTTAAAACTTTTATAAATTATTTATAATGACACTCTTGTAATTTTAAAATTGATTTTGAGAGCGTCTATCAAATTTACTTTGCTATTTTTAATAACACAATTAACTTGAAAATCAATCACAGAGTCCCCTCCTAACAATTGAACTGAGCTTTTATACGGAAGAAACTTCCCATTTGATTGGTAGATTAAAAATCAACTTTGCTGGCTTATTTACATATTTACCAACAACAAAAATCAAAATAAATAATGACTTATTTAATATTTAATAATTATTACATTATTACATTTTTAAAATAATTCTTATCGTTTATTTAAATTTATTAAACATTCTTTTAAAATATTCTTACTTACTTTTAATTTTAACTTTTATAAAATTATTTAAAATAAACTAAGTATTTTTATACGTCATATTTTTAAAACAATATTTTAAAATCAGATTTAATATTCTACATTGATTTATCTTTATTTTATCTGTGATAACTAGTATTATTTATAAATTTATAACATGATTTTTTAAAATAGTTTTGCAACTTTATTAGATAACTTCAAGCATGTGTGATTTAACAAATTGTTTTTTTTTACAATAAAAGAAAGTTCTCATAATCTAAAAATAATAACAATTGATTTTTAAAATAAATATTTTTAAAAATAAATAAGATAATATAAAAGATTTTAAAATAATTATCAATATTATTAAAATAAATATTAGTCTTTTATTTAAGTATTTATAATAATTAAAAATATTTATATTCTTTTATAACATTATTTTATCAATAATAAATATATGTATTTAATCTTACTTGTCTTTTAAACACCTTTAGCTTTAAACACTATTTATTAAATATATTAATGAGTATTGATTATGGCATTTTTTCCAATATATATTATAATATATTATTTAAAATTCTTCTAATATAGAATTTTAAATAAATATATAGATTGTTTAATTAAATTTTGAAATATTAATAAGAAAATTAAATAATATTAAATATATCTAAATTTAAAATTTTTAATAGATAGAAAAATAAATGTGACAAAAAGGCAATATATATATAAATCTGTCATTTCTAAACAGAATCATACCAAACCAGGACACAAGGAGTTCAACACATTCCAGTTGTAAATGATTATAGATTTGTCTATTTTAAAAAATTTATAATTTAAACATAAAAGAAACTGATTTAGTTCTCTAAAGAATAAGAAAACAATTATCACAGCTATTAAAACTGTTCAAGTTAAAAGTCAGTTGACTACAATTCTTACACATCCATATAACATGGGATTAAAATAGCAAATAAAAATTTGAGTTCAATTTTAAGGAATAATTCTTTGTATTTTATAAAATATAATACTGTTAATTTATATCCAGTTAAGATTTATTGTTTTTATAAGTTCAATTGCATTTAACATTTTATTTAATATTTAAAATAATTTTGATAAAGTTATTTTCAATTTTAGTTTAACCCTCTTTTCTTCCAAAAAGTAAGCTTGTGGTTAAGACCTGTAGAGGTCCCTACCTTCGTATTTTCAAGCGCACATGCTTAAAGGTTTATTGCTTTAGTAAATATTACTTACGTAATCAATGTGCATTAAATAAATTTATAATTTAACTTCATAATACTTTTATTTTGGCAAGCTGATTTTATTCTTTTTTTTGGATTCAATTCAATTAACTTTCATTTTTAAACGAGGTGTCAGAAAATTTGTCTAATTTCTTTCCATGCTGGATATTGATTCCCAAGAAGTTGATCACACATAAAATTTAAACTAAAAAAATCTTTTATCAGTCATAAATTTAACAAATGATACCTGAAAATAAAATATTTTTTTTTCTCTATATGATACAACCTATTTAATTTAAACTGGTTAATTTCAAAATCTTAGTTAATGTGAAAATTTAAATGAATTCATGTGTTAAACATTTTGTATAATTTAAACTTTTTTCCCTTCAAAGTATTTGTCAAAGATAATAGAATATTTGTTGCTTCATAAATTGCAATTATTAAGTTGCTTGGTTCCTGTGTTTTTTTTAAGAATCTTATTTTATTAATTTACTTTTGTTAAATATAATTTAAAAATCTTAATTTTACATATCATTTTAACAACTTGGTCACTTTGATCAGATTAATTCATTTATTTGAATTTTGTCTTAATATGCTTAACTGCATTAATCACTTTTTTGAATGCAAAATCAAAATATTTTTAATATGATTAGTATAAATTCTAATTTAATTCCACAGTTCTTCCATTTTAGCCAAGTGATTTCAATGTCTTTATCTGTTGAATCTAAAAATGATGTGATATCTTAAAAAATTGCTATGAAAAATATTTTAATAACAGTATTGTATTTACAAAGTAGAAAAGTTAGAAACAAAATATATAACACTTTTCTAAATCGATAGATATATTTATCAAAGAATTAGCAATTATTATCAAACTTGTAGATCTCTTCATGATATAATAAAATAAAAAAATAAGTAGAAAGATATGAAAAACAAAACTATTAGTTACCTCTGCAGTAGCATATGAAGATGGTCACAACTTTTAAATCTAAGATTGATATAATCAGAAAAAAAAAATCACTACGGCAAAACTGATTTTTTTTTTGTAATGTTCTTCTAACTCAAACTTTATAAAACCATTAAGTACTAAGTAGTTTTTTTAAAAGTATAGTGCCAATGTTAAACAATAATTAGCAAAATTAATCAACAACTTTATTCACTGAAAAATGATCTAAAAATTTGAAATGAAGTCAAAACAATATTAATCTTAAAATATAACAAACACAAAAATGATTACAAAAAAACAACAACATTATAATGTGTTCTCTAAAAGATCTTGGAAAAAAAACAGATGTGATAAAAATCATGTCAAAAGGATGAATTCAGACCAGGACCATTTATGAACAAGTTTTATTTTTAATGATTCATACTAAAAAAAGGCTGCCCAAAATAAATAAAAGATTGTCTCTATTTAATATTAATCTAAATTAGATTACAACTCCAAAATAATATTTTTTCTAAAAGTCTCTTAAATGCAAGAAAACTAACTGCTCTCCACAAGAAAAATTCCAAATAATTTAAAAAAATAATTGAATTAATCCTAAAATGGCTTTTTCACAGGATTCAACTTTCTCACAAAATTTATTTAATAAATTCATCAGTGGATTTCCATAAATAGAACATGGTAAATTCAACTATGCTTATGACATTTTCATGACTTTATAAACAAGATCTACTCAGACATAGGAAAGTATCTTGATACTAAAAGTTAAAAAAAAAGTTTTTCTTCATAGATAGGGATCACATTCCTAAACCTATAAGACATTTTAATCAATATTCCATCAAAGCAGTAAGGAAATATTTTGCTACTACAACATAACCTACAATAAAAGCCTGAAAGATGGTATTATCCATGCTATTTAAAAATAGCCTTGGACTTGATCTATCTTAATGCCTCCCGAAAATCAAAGGTTAGATCTAAAATTGTTTCTAAAATAATCAATTTCAAAAGGTGGCTGTCACAAGTTAAGAATGTGATGCAAATACTCACAAGAATAACTTTTTAAATACTTAATTATTTAATTGCTTGGAGGGGAGGGGGCATTCACCCAAAAAATTTGAATATTCAGTTAAATATTATATAATATTACTAGCACACTCAAATCTATTCCCTTGCAATGGATAGCCATCTTATCATTGCATTGCAAAAAAAAATAATGTATAAAAACTATTAGGTAGTTCAACTCTACTCATGATATAATTTTCAACACCTAACAGCATTCAAGTTCGGATCTCCTCTTTAAAAGCTCAACTAAAAAACAACTTTAAACAAAGGGAATAAATTATTGTACAAGAGGAAGACATGATGAGAAGTCTCCGATTTCTTTTTCTAGAATCAATAAGTTCAGGTCCATCTTCAGTTGTTATTTATATTTGTTTTAAAAATGGAATTCAACAGCCTGTCAGTAATGCAACTGTGTTTAAATTCAAATAAACCCCAGTTTAGTGATTGTTTAATTTATGCACAGAATGATCAAATTGAAGACTCCAGTAAAGGGAATCTATTTTCCTGATTATAATAACTATAGACTTTTTCATAATGGTTGTAAATAACCATATTAAATAATTTCTAAAGACTAATAACTGATATTGAAATCTAGTTGTATATCTAATCTATATTCATAAAAAGACAAGAAGAAATGGAAGTAATACCAAATGATGTAATTTCCTAAACATTCCAAATATAAATTGTTAATAAACAACTAAAATGGCCACCTTCATAAAAAATAACAAACTGTTGTTAAAAATCTGGCAGAAAGTATTGTGAAAAAGTATTAATAACTATTTATTTAGCAATAAACTTGCTCTGGTGCAATTAAATATATGCTAAAGAAAAAAGTTGCATTTTATAAAATAGTTACGGACTTACTTAACATGAGGAAAATAGGTCACAAATTTCTCTTCATAGACAAATGATACTTTATTATGAACATTTTTGGCAATTCTTTTATGGGATTCTAATATATATATGATTTCAGAATTAAGTGTGGTAAAATAAAACTTTTAAGCAGAAATACAACATCTGTAATAAAAAACTATTAATAATTGTTTATTTAACAGTAAATTTGCTCTGGTCCAATTAATAAAAGAATAAAATGTAGTGTGCGAATGTTAAATATGTTTTAAAAAAATCATTATCAGCATTTTTTTTGTCTCTGTGAAAAACGAGAATGATAGAATTTAGCTGGTACTGAGTGTATAGGGGGTGGAAACTCCTAGTAAGTAAATAAAAGCAATTAATTTAATTGACAATGTAACAATTTAATTTAAGGCAAAATGAAAACAATGAAATCATTAGATATATATATAAATTCACCGGTACTGATTTAGAGGGTGCTCTCCACCATTTTGAATTCTAAGGGCCATCCAAAAACATCACTGACATATCTAAATGATAAATGACATCAAATAAACCACACATGGTTGCAATATGATCATTCATTACAAATTGCAATTTGCATGAATAATTAAAAAAATTAAAGCGCAATTTTCCTACAACTATGCTTGATCAAATCACGTGCCTAAAATATACAAAATAGAAAAAATGGGAGGATCAAATAAATTTCGAAATACTAAAAGCTTATAATTTCTAAAATATGAATTTAAAATACTTAAAGAGAAAAAGTGAACAAAAAAAAAAAATAATGGACACATATATTAATTAAAAAAAGGAAGACATTAAAAAATAAATAAACCATGTACTTGTGATTTCTGCATTTTTTGGAAGATACTTCATATCGTTAAGAACATTCTTTCTCTTCTCTGTATACTTTGATATGAAGCGCCATCATCAACAAAATTTTATTACAATATATGCCCATAACCACATGTTGAATAAATGTAAAATTGGTCAAGCCAAGCTTATAATTTCAAAAGACTAAAAGCTTTTAACTTTTAAAATATGAATTTTACTACAATATAGACCCAAAACCACATGTTGAAATAATATAAATGTTGAATAAATATAGAAACAACTGCCAAAGCATATTAATTCTACAATTAATAATAAATCACATTTTATCTTAACATTAGCCACAAAAAAATAATTGTCTAAAGTAAAGAATATTAATTTTACAATTAATAAAAAAAATTAATAAATCAGATTTTTTTCTTAACAAAGTGAGTACTGTTGTGTGCTTCATTTCTCACATGTCATTATGAAGAAAATGATGGAGATGAGAAAAAGTTAGCATTGCTCACACATATCAATTTCAAGAGCCCATAAGGACCTCATGTGATCAAGTGTAGATCCGATATCCATGTCAGAAGATCAAATGTGAACAAGATTTTTTTCTTATCTCCATTTTTTTTCTAACTATATATAACAAAGAAAGCATGCACCATTGGAATTTCTTTCTGACAAGAAAAACTCCCCCGATTAATTGTAAAATTAATACGCTTTATTTCAGCTAATTTTTCTTTCATCTCCATATTTTAGAAGTTATAAGCTTTTAGTATTTCAAAATTATAAGCTTGGTTTGATCAATTTTACGTTTATTCAATATGTGATTATAGCTATATATTGTAATAAAATTCTTATTTTAAAAGGTATATTGCGAAATTATAAGCTTAGTTTGATCAATTTTACGTTATTTCAACAGGTGGTTATGGGCATATATTGTAATAAAATTTGTATTTTAGAAGTTATAAAAGTTTTATTCTTTCAAAATTAAAAATTTGCTTTGATCAATTTTACATTTATTCAATATGTGGCTATAGGCATATATTGTAATAAAATTTGTATTTTAGAAGTGATAAACTTTTAGTATTTCAAAATTATAAGTTTGGTTTGATCAAATTTACACTTATTCAACATGTGATTATATGCATATATTGTAAATAAATTCGTATTTTAAAAGTTATACATTTTTAGTATTTTAAAATTATAAGCTTTGATCGTACTTCTGCATTTTTTGGTCAATACTTCATATCGTCAAACATCCTTCTTCCTCCCCACATACTTTGGTGTGAAGCACCATCATTATTGTAATAAAATTCGTATTTTAGAAGTGATAAGTTTTTAGTATTTTGAAATTATAAGCTTGGTTTGATCAAATTCATTCAATATGTGATTATAGGCATATATTGTAATAAAATTTTTATTTTAGAAGTAATAAACTTTTAGTATTTCAAAATTATAAGCTTGATTTGATCGGATCGATTTAGAGTGCGCTCTCAACCTAATTGAATTCTAAGGACCACCCAAAACCACACTGACACATACAAGCAACCCCATGTGGATTATTCGATGTCATTTATCACTTGAATGTGTTAGTGGTGGTTTTGGGCGGTCTTTAGAATTCAAAATGGTGAAGAGAAAACTCTAAATCAGCACCAATTCATTTCTTCTGCACGCATTAAGATAATATCAAACTATGCAGTTAAGTGCATCATGGGAAGTGAACTATATATATTGTGTTTATGTTTAGCAATAACTTTTCACTATTTCATAATTTATTTGTGTTTATTATTTATTGTTTTAATTGTTGGTATTCCGAGTGCTTGCATTTTGAATACATAACAGTAACAATTAATTATTGATAAAAAAATCATCACTATTATTTATATTTATTATTTTAACAAAGAAATAAAAAATTTATACCTAGTTACGTGTAAGGCCTTTACAGTATCTCTAGGTAAAAAAAATGAGGTCATTGTTTTCTCTGAAGTGTCATTATCTTCATATATAATATCATATATAGATGGTGGTCTTGTTCCTGCAACTACATTGATTGGTCGATATAAATTCATATGTACTCTAATAAAACCACGGAATGCTTTTCCATCGTCTTCCTAAATAAGAAATAAAATTAAAAATTATTGATGTTCCTCAATTCAATTACATCATTTACAATTATAATAATAATGAAATAATATTTTATATAGCACTATGTTTTATAAACAGTAATAACAATTAGTTATTAAGCTAATGCACATGTGCTTTGAAGATTTAAATTATAAATGAATACTCTCAATTCCAAACACAAGATAAAGTCTTTTTGAAAAGATAGAATGAATCCAACTTTTCTTACCCAAACGTTTATGTATGGGCAAATCTTAAGCATTTGGAAATGAGAGTGTGAGATATTAAATAATCACTTTAAATTACTTTTACCATGCTTGAATAAATAACACTTGCGTTATTTATTTGTCATATAAATGACAAAAAGATTTTCGCAAGCATTATTTATTCAAGGATAGTAAAAGTAATTTAAAATGACTATTTAATATCTCACGCTCTCATTTCCAAATGCTTAAGATTTGCCCATACATAAATGTTTGGGTAAGAAAAGATGGATTCATTCTATCTTTTCAAAAAGACTTTATCTTGTGTTTGGAATTTAGAGTATTCATTTATAATTTAAATCTTCAAAGCACATGTGCATTAGCTTAATAGCTGATAATTATTATTATTATTATCATCATCAAATGATTCTATAAAATATAGACTTTATAAACAGTGAAAGAAATGGTTACTTTACATAGACATTTATTCAGAAGCATCTGTAGATTTTTTGATTATGGAATTTTCTTCAAACTTTAATATTGCATTAATGGGGCGAATGGACAACAGACTTTTTATGATTTAGTCATAAGTCACATTAATCTATCTGCACATACAATTAATTATTTCCATTTAGAAACAGATTTCATCTTATGATGAACTCCTACTTAAAAAAAAATTCCGCAAAGACTGTAATAATAAAATAAAGAAAAAAAGATATAATGATTTTCCATTAAAAATAAATAAATAAAATATTATGAATTAATAACATTAATAAAACGAATGTTTAGAGAATAATGTGAAATTTAGACAAAGAAAACTTTTTTTTTTTATAGTTATACATGTACTATGGATTAAACATGATAAAAATAAACATGTAAAGAATATGGAGGTAACTATATTTATTCAAAAAGTTTCAAGTAGTATATTATATTGTCTGGAATAATTTTTATGGCCATGTTAATTAATATACTATCTCATATACTTGAGCAATTTATAAAATTATGATAGTTATATCACTTAAGATAATTAATTTATGTAGCATATCAACATTAGACATAAACTTGACAAACAAAAAAACTATACTTTTAAAGGCAATGTTATTAATTTATGATAATAATATATTATAACAGTCCTATCAAATATTTTTAAAGTAAATTTTTATAGATAATATCAAATAAATACATGAATATATAATTGTTATTATAGATGTTATATATGAGTTAAACAAATAAAATTATCTAGTATTTGCTCAGATTATTTATGAAAGACATAATTAAAATGCAATATCTAGTTATAATAAATAAATAAATATTATTATACTTGAACAAAAAAAAAAATTATAATCACATCTAAAAAAAAAAAACAGTATAAAAAATTGTATAAATTAAAAAAAAAACTCAGCTAAAAATTATCCCTCTCATTGATCTTATAAAATAAAATAAAAAAGAAGTGTATATTTACATATATTCAATGAAGTTACCATATAAAAACATTTAGTAAAGATTCCAATAAAAGATAAATTCCAAATAAGCTGCATCAAACCAGGAAGTGTTTACAAATTTACAGATAATGAAAGATTCCAAATAATTATGTAAATGTCAGGAGGAGCTAGAGCATGAGCTTCTAAGTTTAATTTTATTAATATTTTTTTAAAAAAAAACAGAGTTTGAGAAAGGTGGAATTAAACACAATATCGGAGATTATAAATAAAATGAAGTTATGTTCCTTTCTCTATGATATCAAGGAGCACATTTAATGATGGAATGTGAGATTGAATGATGGTACTATGTTTTTTCTGTGCAATAGAATAGGAAATGAGTAATAATTTTTCCATCACAGCCATATAAGGAACATGTAGAATCAAAGTGGGATGAGTTCATTCTAGCTACTAAAAAGGAAGTCAGTTTGGAGAACATCAAGATTAAATTTAATTATGAAATACAAAGGTAAGCAGTACTTAAACTTTTTAACAATCAAGTAGTTAATATAATAGAACACTGAGCTAGGAGTATCTATTGAAGATAATGAATATGCCATTTTTAAGCATCGAATATTTAATTGTTTGAAAATAAAAATGGGATGATTTCATTGTGTTTGGAAATGGAGTTTATTATGTCTGCAATAAATTTGTTACATCAATAGGGTGTCTGGAGTTAAAAATTTATAGAAAACAGTTTTTCATTGGGATTTTTAAATATAGACAAAAATAGAATGCATCTTCCTAATTGAGATTGAAACAATTTTCTTATTATAAATCAATTCAAATACAAAGATAATTAATTTTAATAAAAGGGTCAATATATTTTATCACCAGACTATATTGTTATTTTAGGGGAGATGAGAATATTGAAAAATGATAATTCTGCATGAATAGGAAGACATGTTTTAGAAAGGGAGTCAATTATTTTTCAACAGTTATTAGAAATTGTTTTAATGTCCATTCTAAGTAGATGAAATGATATGTTAATGGGAAACGAAGAAACTTCAGCCAATAAGCCTGTAAAAATAAAGAAAATTGTCCATCAAGTATTAATGGTCACCACAAGTATGTAGTTTGATAGATAATATTGATTAGTATTTCATACATATAGGAATTATTAAAAGGACATTCAGGAAATGCATAAAATTGTAATTTCTGAATTAGTAAATGTATATATACAAATATCAGGGTAATAATAAAAATTACTGAAGTCTCTGCCATCTTATTAAGCTTTCTTAAAATAATATTCAGAATGTAATTGCAATATTGCAATAGTACAAAAAGTTAACATTATAGTAATTCAAATTCACTAATGTAACTTATGACATCTTTGCATTTTTTGGCAAAAAAAAAAATTACGAAAATCTTAAGACTAATTATCATACTGTTATTATCTACAAAATAATTAACAAATTAAAATTAAATAATTGCAAAAACAGCAGATCTATTGTTAGAGAGAAAGAGCATGATTCATTTTTAATTATTATAATAACTGAAACTGTTGTAGAGGATTAACTTTTCATTAATCATCATCATCTACATAAGGATAAATCCCATAAGTAATTTCAGACCAAATTTTTGAATATTTGTGCTATTTTATTAAATAAATCATAATTTCTTTCCTATTTCTTCTTTCTTTTTTCATTTCACATTTTAATCATCTAACACTTCATTCATCATTTTTTCTATTTCTAATAACATATCCAATACTTTTCTTAATATCTTAAAAATTATTCATTTTACATTTACTCTTTGGTTATTCCTAATTAAGGTTTTGCCTTTTTTTACATTTCCAAACCCATGTTTTGTTTCTGCTCCATGCAAAGCTATTCTCCAGATATAAAAAATAAATAAGTCTCTTTCTTATAATATTTTTCTTTTAAATGGAAAATTAATTAATCTTGTTAAACAGATTTTTATTTTTATTTTGGAACAATGTTTTCTTTATTAGTAGTTTTCTAGCATAGCTTCAGCATTCCAATTCCCATCATGTTTTTATACATAAACTAACCGATACAATACTATACTTAGTACAATAGCATCGACATGGCTGCTGAATTATATTAATTTTTAAATGTTTGAAAATATTACTGCAATTATATCTTATGCAAATATATCACAAATTTAAAATTATGTAGAAAACAGTGTAAAGATATCATCTGATGATTGAAATATGATAGGTAAGCATGTAAATGCATTAGAAAATTCAAATCTTTTCCTTGGAAGCCATTTCTTCAATTATTATAAAATGGAATAACAAATAAGACCAGGGTTTTTGTCTCGTAAGCAGTTGATTTTATCTTACTATGTACAAAATATATTGATGGCCTGGCTATGACTGAAATGATTAATAAAAACATATTTAATTTGGATTTATCTTACTTTCACTACAACAGTTATTTTAGTTAGATAAGATTGCATATGGTAATGTACTAAGTTTTACTGAAATCAATAAAATATTTAGCATAAATTAGTGTGTTGCAAACAAGATCAATATTATTTTTATTAGTGAGATAATAAATTTCAGATACAAAAAAATCAATACCTGCCATTAATAAACATTTTACAAAAAATTTCACTAGAAAGAGATTTAGATTTGCCATAATTATTCATAAAATCATTATATTTATCAAAAGCGGTAAAAGAAGTTTTCCAATAAATTTTGCAAAGTAGATAATGCTTTTGCATATTTAGATTTGTTTAGCTTCTGATAATAAATATAAAGATTTGGGCTAATCAATGAACTTTATATTTAATTGAAGTTAATCTTATGAAAAACAAATATCTTGGATATGTTATTTTTCACTGACAATGTGATAATGTACAATCATTTTTGTAAATATCTGAAAGGCAGATTATATTAGATTGTTGCAATCACACTAAAAAAATGATAGAAGATCAAAGAAAATGGCGCTCCCAGCATGATAAATTATTTATGACACTGAAGAGTTTTCGTTCATAAGTTTTAGTAAAAGGCTTATAAAAGAATATTCACCTTGCTCAGTAGATGATTATTTTTAAATACTCCTAGATAAAAATCCCACTTTTATGAATATAGAGCCCTGTATAGTTTGCTGTAGCTGTAGAGCATGTGACTTGGGTTTAGAAGGTCCCAGAATCGATTCTGGCACTCACAGATCAATTCCTGAGCAATAAAGCTATTGGCATGTTTTTTTTTTTAAGTGATTACAGAAATAAGTAAAAGATCTGTGTAATAAAGTTTTATTTGTTATTATTCTGTAAATAATAACTTAATGCCAAATTCTTCAGCAGTACTAATGATGTGGCATTTTAAAAAATAAAAACAATTTAAACGAATCACAGTTAGTTATATTTTGATCTGCGATTTATTCAGAATTATATATAGTATCAAATAAAATTATACTTTTTAACTTCAGTTATTATAGATGGTGGTGGTTTTTCTTTTAAATCACATTCTGGAAAACATACGTTCCAAGTAATCAGAGAAAACTAAGTAGCAATGTAAACATGTTTCCAGAGCATCTTACAAAACATATAAAAGCTTCAGATGCTTTTCGGGAATTATACTTCTTTAAAAATTTCAAAATAATTCAGTCTAATCCTCTTTGCTACATTTATATATAATTGCTGCATTTTATCAATTACAATAAAAAAATATTTTATCATTTAAATAATAAATTAGAATCGCGATGTCTTGCCAACCACAACACATTTAGCTGTAAATATGCCAAGAATAGAAACATGTTACGTTCTTTTCTTTTTTCTTTTTGACAAAAAAACCCCCCCCCCCCCAATTACCATTTAATTGATTACGACAAACATTTAACTATACTCTGAAAAATTTGAACTTTCATAAAGTCTTGTTGTTAAGGCATGAGAAGAGTGGTGAGAGGGGGTGCGTCGGAGATGCTATGACATATAAAAAAAAATAAGTTATTCAAAAGGTGATTTCTTTTTTTTTTTTTAATAACTTCAACTCAGGCGCTAAAAGTAAAAAAAAAAAGACATTACTTTCAGAGATTTTTCAATTAAAATCTAAGCAAATAAATACTATAGTCTTGCATTGGTGGTCGAGAAGTCAGCGCGACCACCTTGCAGGCAGTTGCCCGGGTTGCGGGTTCGCGTCCCGGCTGATGCTATGACACTTAAAAATAAATAAATAAATACTATACATAGACTCTAGGAACAGAAAATATATTTTAAGGAAAAAATAAATAAATCAAATAATTTATAAATTTAATTTAATAATAAATATATTTCTTTGCAAAAAATGATCTAATTTGAATACGTGTGCTACATGAAAGATGGCTGCAGTTAAAATTAATTATTCTTATCACAAAATTAAATATTTTTTTCCTCTAGCAAATAATCCTAGAAATACTATTTTAATGTAAAAGGAAGGATATAACACAGAAAAATAATTTATAATTTTATTTTTAAATAACATTTGGCTCTACACGCACAGTATACATTATAGTATATTAATTGTATATAATACAGATGCATCAAATGAACGTTTAATTTAAAAAAAAAAAAAAATTATAGAAAGCAAATATAATTTTATAAACTATTAATAATCTTACCACATTAAAAAGTGCAGGAATAGGTTTATACCATTCCTTTCTTAAATCCTGTTCTTCTTCGCTGTCACTTTCATTTTCTCTTTCATACCATGTTCTTACTTTTACTTTAGCCATGATATGTTCCAATTTAACAATAAAATTATGTCTTCCAAAGGAAGACATTTCATTTTCTAAATACACTTACCAGGGTCATTTCCAGTCCCTGTGACCTAGTATTATATCCTTCTATCTTCTTACGCAGTTCCTCTTTTGTGATGTGACCTGGTAGTGAAGAGCAAATTTCCTCATCATCCTATATACATGATTTAAAAAAAAAGTTCCAATAAATTAAGGAATTATATATAATTTAAACAGCATGCATGCATATTTATATGTATGCATGTATCCATACATATTGTGACGGTCAAACAGTATAAAATGGATGAAGTTGTCTGTGTATTTATTTCTTACCCACACACACTCAAGAATATTAACTCTCAAATTGTAAATTGACGCGTATACGTACACTATTTTTGTTTCATTTTATTTTAATAAATGTAAACGTCCTACATTTATAATTTTATATCATTTATTGTTATTTCTTAAAAAGTTGTTTACGTGTTGGAACATGTTGTAAAGGAAATAAAAAAATATATAAAATAATTAGAAAGTAATTGTAAATGTTCCAACGCGTCTGTACTTTATTTTTAAATCATAAGATTTTCTATGTTAATGCATTAAGAAAAGTGGCCATTGTTTTAACAATTATAAAAATACACTAATATATTAATGGCCTTCCTGCTTTGCACTCTTATTTTTACATACAAAAGGGTTCCAAGAATTTGGAGCCAAGGCAGAGATAGAAAAATCTTGTTTATTTGTTCTACAGCTATGTTTAATTTTAATCTGTAGCAAAATAATTTTTCTTTGTATTTAAATTTAAAACTGATGTTATCAGTATAGTGATCTGAGTTGCCCACATAAAATAAAAATAATATAAGAAACTAATTAAAGAACATATTCTTTAAAAGAAAGTAAGTGAATTATTTTTGGATCAATTAGCCACCAAGATAAAAGCTGGGGATAATGATTCAAGGGGGAAGGTAACCAAATTGACTATGTAATGGAGATGCTATATATACTGCTCATGAGGTGCAGGACAATAGTAGTTGTTATATTAAGAGTTTTTGTGGTAGTATTTTTCCAAGTTCTCTCGGATGTATTTTCTCCAGTCTTCCGAGGTATGGCCAGAGATATTCACAGAGTGAGCTAAGCTCTTTGGTATATATATTGCATGATTGTTGCAGGCCGTCTAGCCTTATATTTTAATCACTGCAAATGTTTCATGACTCCAAATTAATGCAGAGGTTACTTACGCAGAATACTGCTATGGAGTACTGACCTAATAATTGAATGGTGATAGCTACAGTCAGTACGGAGGAAATTGGGATTGTTGAAATCTTGCAGTGCTGACAAGCTCTTGTCGCTTCCAATTATATGCTGTGATCGCCTCATATCCAGGCCACAATCTAGAAGACATGAACTGTTAAGAAAGAGCATGGAGCCGAATCTTTACTGAATTCATTTCTAATAAAGTAATAGCAGTGTTCGTCTGATTGCCACAGCATTAACAAACTCAAGATGAAGACCATTTCTACATCAACCAGTGAGATAATTATGGGGAAAAAGCCTACCTGTCCAGTTCCATCCAAGCCATTGAAAGGTAGCCACCTAGGTCCAGCAGATATTGATGATGAATCTTGCCCAACCAGTGAAAAGAAAGAAGTCCTTTAAACCCTGGTGAACAGATATGTATAGCACATTCAGAGATCCTAAATCCGAATGAAGTCTCATGACACCGGAGAGTAAAATTTGTTTTAATCTCTTAATATTATTTTCTTAAATATTACTTATATGTTTATTATATAGCCCTAAGATGTTTAAAACCTAATTATGCCAAAGATCTGGTAAATCATTTATCCATTACTTGCAGGATTCTTTTAATCATTCTTCCAAATTTAGTTTAAAAATATATAATTTTAAAATACCATTAAACTGTGAAATAAATGCAGAAATGAGCATAGATGTATGACCGAATATTTAATGATCTCGTATTACTTTTTATACTGCCTAATATAAACATGTGGATATAGAACTCAGACCACTTCATCCAAACATTTTTATGAATTAAGGGAAAATGGATTAAATAGTATCTTATTGTCTTTATTTGTGCAATTGATGGTGGGATATTGGAGGTTAAGAAACGTTAATTGATGCGTGTAATAAATATTTTATAACTTATTTTATTGTCGAATGTTATATTTATTTTCTTTCATTTCCTAAAAATATAATAAAGTAAACATATTTATGAGAACGGCATTAAAATTTCTTTTTATATAATCTAAAATAAGAGGGCTGAGTATAGCATAATGGGATATGACTTTAGCAGGCCCTAGAAAGTTGGTATATGTTATGTAATGGGTTGAGGGTTGTATATCCTTCCAGTCGGGGATTTTCTCTGTCTAAGAGTGGCGCATAAAAACATGAATTATTCATGTCTTTCAAAGGTATACAGCTATTAACCTTTTGATGTCCATTGGCATGGTAATGGAATAATCAACCATGGTTCAATATATTGCCTAATTAATAATATATTAATATAAATTAACTTATAGAATTCATATTTCTATTAAAATTATTATTGAGATCTCACCCTGAGGTGGTACAATCATTTCATGCTTGATATGTACGCCTAAAACTTAGAACGGGGTAGAGGTTCGCCCGGTACAATATATATATATGTGTGTGGATACATATATACAGCTATATATATTAATATGCACACATTTAAAGATATTAACATTATAGCATTTTTTTAAAAATAATTTTCTAACATAAAAAAATCTATACAAATCTGAAGTCAATTAAAAATGCAGATCTAAAGTATAAAATTAAATAACAAAACAAACTTGGAATTAAATTGCTTAAATAGAACATTAATTTAAACTTCAAGTTAAGAAGTTTATTAATATTAAATGGAAAGGGTATACAAAGAAAGATATTATCCATTTTTTTTTATGACAGGCCTTGTGGTAAATTAGCAGCACATCTATCTGCCATGTTCCTCGATTGAATCCAGACTAAGTAAACAAATTTTTTCCCCTAAGATTCTAATTAGTTAGAATTTTTCTTTCAAACAAATAGCCAACCCAGAAATACATCTAATATTTATTGATGAATTAGTATTTAACTATTCTAAGCTAAAGAATAAACCACAAATGTAAAAATGCTCAAATCTTTATTCCTAATATTTGACAAGCTGAGTGAATAATACGTTTTTCATTATCCCTCATCAAGGGACTGTTCGAGAAGGGCATCTGCCCTGTGGTGGGATATACTTATCCATTATTTATAAATATATTGAAATATGTCATATATATTTCCAAAACACATGTATGAGTATTATCTTTAAAAGGAAAACATCAATTGTTTTTAATTGTTCCCCAAAATAAAAATAACTAAATATATATTTGAATTATTTTATTTGTGTATAAATATACACTACACTATATAGACATTGATTCAATTAATCCAAAGAAGAGTTCAAAAAAGAGTAATCATATTTCTGCCTTTAAAATAAAATGATAGAATTAAAATCATTAATTTCATAGTACTTAAAATGGCTTAGAATTGTAATCGATTTATGTATGCAAGATACAAAAACCAATTAACTTCATATCATCCACGAGGAGACTATTCCCACATTTTGAAATATCATTTAATATAACACCGATAGATAACCCTACTCAATACCTAAAATACACACAAACAATTCTAGCACCAATATAATTTCCCATAAAACAAATGATATTAGTAGAAAGCTCATGCCCTTCTATACCCAAATGTAAATGAATAGCCAGATTCTTCAATAAGTAACTGATAAGAAGATTTAATAATACTTGAACCAAAATATTTTGAATCTATGCTGCAAATAAGTAAGTGGTCATTACCTACCCTTTGCTTTCTTAGGTATAAGAGAAACCTTGCCAACACCAACAAACCTTCTACAAGAGAATCAAAAATAAATCAGAAAAATCAATTTCATTGTTAAGTCTTTTCCAAAGACTTGCTTTGCAGAAATAAGAATCACCACAATCATAATCTGGATGCACTTTCCTTTATAACAGTAATATTAGAAGACCCTCTACCACATTTAAAAACAAATTAGATACAATAAAACAGACAAAAAAATTTCACCAAGAGACAAATTTGCAGTTATATGCTCATTTATACATCAGTGCTCTAATCTACAGTGAACTTTATTGTGTCATCTATTTATTTTATTTGTTGATATACATTGGATACAACATAGTATGTTCACAATGCATAAAACATTTTTTATCTCTTTCTAATGAAATGTAGCAATTAATGAATTGCTTAATTTGTTGAGTCATATGAATTGATCTTTATTCCTATTCTGTAATACTCTATAAATTGTTAATAAAGTTCCTTTTAAAACTTATTACATAGGAAGTCATAAAGAAAAATTCAAGAGTTGGTTTTATTTCTTATACAAAAATAATATTTTTATTGATAAATTCAATAGAAGTAGATGAAATCTCAGATATATTACTTGTTGAGGTGAAATATACAACATGCATACAGGTAGAAAAGATCAAAATAACTATAGTTGAAAATTATGAAGAAATATCAGTTTTATCTATAAGATACATAATAGAAAATGTCTCCAGCAATTGAAATAATGTATTCAATTGTTATTTTAAAAAAGGATTTAGGGAATTAAACCACTAAACATTGCATGACCACCATTCTTTATGCTTACATAATCTATTTAAACAGAGGCAAAACTCTTCATACAGTAATACCACTTTTAATCAATGGATGCAGGGAAGGTTTGTGAATAAAATCCCTATCTAGTGTCTATTCATCCAATATCCTCAGACTAATTTCTAGCTTGTGACTTTCATCAATAAGATGCCTTGGATCTGAGAACACTGCACCTAGATCTTAGGATCTAATGCAATCTTCCAAAAGCCACATTTTACTTTGTTAGCTAATTATAAAGCTTTGACTCTGAAGGAAAAACACAATAATGTTTTTAATTTAAGTACATTAACTTGTATATTTGTGTAGATTTGAACTCAGCATCCATACTTCTTGGTGTCTTTGGTTCTCTAATAACCATAATCACCATAATCATATACGATTTTCAATTCAAGCTCATTAGCTTGTATAGTCATATATGATTATGGTGCCTATGGTTATTAGAGAACCAAAGACACCAAAAAGTATGGATGCTGAGTTTAAATCTCCACAAATATACAAGTTAATGAGCTTGAATTGAAAACATTATTGTGTTTTCCTTTTGGACTAAGCTTTATAGTTAGCTTATAAGGTAAAAGGTGGCAGCTGGATGGTTGCATTAGATCCTAAGACCTAGGTGCTGTACTCTCAGATCCAAGGCTTCTTACTGATGAAAGCCAAAAACTAGAAACTAAACTGGGGATATTGGATGAGTAGGCACTAGATAGGGATTTTATGCACATATCTTCTTGCATCCATTGATTATTCTGGCTTGCATTGAGTGGTGCTGCTGTATGGAGTTTTGCCTTTGCTTAAACAGATTGTGCATGCATTTATTATTCGGCTTGCACTGAGTGGTGCTACTGTATGGAGTTTTTCCAGTAGGGAAGATATGGAAGTTATGCTGAAGACATGCACAAGGGTGGGTAAAGAGATGGGGATTAAATTTAGTGAAGAAAAATCAAAAGTAATGATGATTAATACAGGGGAAAGAGAAGACAAAGAATTTTTATTGGGGGATATAAAGTTAAGTGTGGTTAATAGGTATTAAGTATTTGGGAATCACCTTAAGTAATCAGATAAATTTATGGAATGAATGGGAGAAAAAATTTGATTAATGAAACAAAAAAAGGGGGGGGGGACTGATAAAGAAATTAACAGTATTTTCATATAATGAATATGATGTAGCTAGAATTGTATGGAAGGGAATAGCAGTAGCAGCGTTAACATATGGTAATGATGCATTGTGTTAGTAAAGGAATGATAATTATGTACAAGTATAAAAAGAAGTAGAAAGATATACATTAGATGTAGATACGTGGATGGCAAAGGAGGCAATTCAAGAAGAAATGGGATGATAGAAGTCAACTAAATTTAAAAGCTTCATTGTCCATGCACAATGCACTTATAGAATTATATGAGAGATGTAAAAACAAAAATGTTAAGTAGATTGCAATTTATGGATAAGAGAATAGCCAAAATAGTATTCAATTGGGTTATGAATAAATGGTAGGCAACAAAAAAGGTAGTATGGTATGCAGAAGATTTGGATAAAAAACTTATCTCAGTATACTTATACAAAAGGTGTCATGATTGTGTTAGCGTTATAGTGGCAAGGAATGGGATAGAAGAATAGATGCATTAATAAAGAATAGGGAGTTGGAGAACTAGTATGGAAAGTAAAAAGAGTTTAAATATATATAGAAGTAAACAGAATATTAAGTGTAAGTTAATTTATATTAATAGCAAGAGAAATAGTTTACTGTTTAAGGCTAGAACAGGATCTTTAGCAACAAGAGAATGTATACATAAATGGAAAAATTTGGCTGATTTAGCCTGCAAGTTGTGTAAGGAAGGCATAGAAAATATTAGGCATCTGTTAATTGAATGTAAATGCTTGCAAGCAGAAAGGGTACAAATAATGAAGTTGTGGAAGAATAAATATAAATAAAGTGATTATACAGAAAGTGGGTTCTTGGTTTTTATGCTGGGTTTAGGAAAAGATAAGGGGGTGAGGGTCATGGAATTGACAAAGATTATGTTGTGGAAATGGGATGCAACAGGATAGAGAAGAATATGGAAAAAACTTAGGGTGAAGAATGGAAAGGGAAGATAAAGTGACTAACAGGTTTCTTTGGGCATAGTGAATGAGATTCCTGACTCCAAAAAAAGAGAAGTCACAATGCATTGCATCACATTGTATTTAGCGAATTATACATCTAAAGTTTATTACCCATTATCTGATATTTTTAATTAAAATTTTGTATATAAAATTAGAAAGAAAAAAATTTGGATTTCACTCAAGTAAGTGACCAGACAGAATTCAGAAGTGGATTTTGTACTATGGACAATCTACAAGTAATAAATAAAATAATTCCAAAATATAATGAATATTTGCTTATAATGGAATTGTTTTATAGATGAAAATTTTTCTGTATTCATATAAACTAAAATTAATGGGAAAAAAACAAAAAATCTCGAGTTGAAAAGATATATATATTAAAATTATTAAAAAAAATTCAAAAATTCACATTCATAAATTAAAAGATGAATTAATTTCTCCAAAATCTTTCAAATAGTAATTTTATGTTCTAAAATAAAGGTTATCTAATACATTTCTAGATTTCTAAATGTTATTTTTTTTGCAAAAAATGACACTTGGGGATGTGGAAATATATTAGAAATAACAAAAGATATATATAAAATGTAAGGATTTGATTCCAGACTGATATTATTGATGCTACTATAAAAATTAAAAATCTCAAATAAAATTTTGAAATCAGCACATAACAAGAAAAAATGATAGACTCAATACCAAGCGATAAGAAGAATACCTAGAAAATATTTACATAAAGGTGGGGTGATAAAATAACAATAAAAAAAAAGTTGAATTTTTATGGAATTAAATGTTAGTGATATATTTATGACGTTGTTGCTGATGAATATGATTTCATTATTTTCTAAAGTAACTAACAATTAGGGTGATAAACATCCTATGGGTAAAAAATAAACAGCATTAAGAAATTAATTTATAGAATGAAACAAAAATTCACTTTAAATTATATGTATAATTGATAATATTCATTTTTTATTAGGCTGGAGGATTAATTTTTCTGCAAAAGAATTCAAGACCTCACATAAAAGAAACGGTGCTTTAAATCTATACTTAATAAAAGAGAGTAGTAAATTACAGAAAATGTAAAATAGAAAGAAAAGCAAAATTCTGGCTTTACATCTTAAAAAATGAATAAAATATTTTCTTTTTTGATATTTTCAATATAATCTATTAAAAAAAAAGTTAGCATAAACAATTATTAACAGAAAGTGCTTTTATTTTACATATTGCTTAAAAAAATTAATGTTTGTAGAGCATTAAGAATGAAAAATCAGAATTGATATATATGTTTTATAGATATGAAAATGTCTTGATATGTTAGAAAGATTCTAATGGGGGAAGGGGAGATAATAAAGAAATTATACAAGGACAAACAATTATATTAAAGTCAAGTTTTGGATTGATTTAGAGATCTGAATTAAACATGAAACAAAAAAGATAACTTATTAAAATATAAAACTTGAAAATAATGTTAACATCAGATAAATTTCTTTTTTTTTTTTTGATATAGAAAATAAAAAACAATTTGCCTCATTTATTGTTTATTAGCTTTTTTTTTATTTTTAAGATATACTCTGAAATTAAACTGCTATTATCTTTCAATTTTTCTTATATATATATAACTACCTGAATTAACAGACGGTTGAATAAACAGATATGTTAAATAACATAGAAAGAAAAATCAATTGAATGCAAGTCTAGCAAAAGTTTGAAATACTTCCCACTAACCATTATAAACAGCAGCACATTTATTCAAATAGATTTCAAAGAAGAATATTCAATTGCTGTTGTTATTGAATTTTTATATTTGTATAATATTCTAAAATTATCATTTAAAATTGGTTCATTTTACTTTCTCATAATGGCAAAATAGTCAAAAACAATAACAAATTGTTTGTTAAAAATTGAGTGATTCAAATTTCTTTTCCAATCTATCTTCTTTTTCACTGTTCTATTGAAAAGGTTATTTTTTCTCCCTATTCAGTTACTTTTAGTATAAAAATATTTAAAATGCTCAATTATTTACTTGGGCAGAACAATAAAATGAAAGATCCATATTAATCAAGCATATTTACTGCATTATATTTGATATGTTAATTTAAATTTAAAAATTGTGTATTAATTTATTTAAAACCAAAATAATATATTTTAAATTAAATATTTTGTCTATTTAAATATTATTGTTTAATTAATGACAAATTAGATTAAGTTCACTTCCAAAATTATTGTGAAAGATAAAAAAAATGGTGATGTAGAGCCTTTTATATATATATAAAATAGAGACATTAATGAAAAAGGACTTTTTAAAATTGTAAATTGACAAAATTAAAAATTACATCAGTTTTTTTTTTTTTAAAATGAATTCTTTATTTTTAATACTCAGATGATTTATTAAAAATTTTGAAAAAAAAAATCCAAAATGGTTTAATATGTATATAAATTTGGGGCATTATTTTTTATTTATAAATATCACACATAATCCTTCCATAAATTTATTATTTATGAAACACTTAAAGTATTCATAAGTGTCTATCTATCTTTTAAAAACGTATATATGGGATACATACTGAATAATAGTATATCGAATATTTATTTTTATTATTTAATCCTTTTTAACTGTAATACAACTTCAATATTTCTGTTCTATCCAGTTTTAATTTTACTAATTTGCACTTAACTCTATAAATTATTTTAATTGTTCTCACCATTTCAATAGTCACCATATATATATAACTTTGTACATCAACATACACACACAAATATATCTATAGAGGATAGCCATATTCAACCAATGATTGGCTGAGCTTTTATGCACACAATTATTATTAATCTAAGTTTTTAAAATCTTGAGGTGTGTGGCATTTATCTTCTCCTTACTTCGCTTGGAAACTTTGTATCTTATAATTTCAAGTGTTGATTACAATAGCAAATTTGTGACTGCTTTGAAACATATTGTTTTATGTCAAACTACAATTTCCCATAATGGCAGAAGTGTCTTCAAAATACAAATAGAAAAATATCCAATGCAAATAGTTTCAAGGCATTTGAGAAAAAGAATATTTTTTTAAAATTAAAGTAATGACTTTATTATTGTTACAAACCTTTATAAGAAGGATACATTGCTATAAAAGTAGTTATAAAGATTGTCCTCCAATGTTTAAAAATAGTCTTGGCATTGTATTTTCATAAAAGTTCAACCTTGCAATCACTGCCCATTCAGCTTTTCTTTTGTTCATTAGTTAGTTGTTTTCAGATAAGTCTGCATCTATGTTCCTCTAGCTACTATTAATGTTAACATTTACATAGTTACTGTCATATTTGTTGCATAAAACAAATACAGTTTGGCAACTTGTTTGATTTATTATGAAAATGATATATGCTATCATTAGACCATGAAATACAAATCATTTGAGGTCTATTTTTCCTCATGAACCTTTAATAAAATGTGAAAATAAGCAGTAATTATTGTGACATTCTTTTAGATACCTTGTTTTTATGTTTTTTTTTTTATGGCAAGTAATTATTTATTTTACAACAACAATAAAAAGTTTACAGTGAACTTGAAAATGATGGATGGTGATGTCTTTTAGCTTTCCTGTATGATATCACAAAAAAAATTGGTGAGCTCCATTTGTGGTTTACAGGCTGAAAATAAAGTGAATACTTTTAGTGAATAAAGATTCATTTTGAAGAGAAACTAAGCATCAGTATTATGAGAAAATACAACACCAAATATTGCCTAATTTTCCAACCATAATAAAATCTAAAAATGATGATATTGAGCTTTCTCTGGAAAACTATACAATCATTTCAAATTATTTATCAACCTTATACAAGGAATTCAAGAGCAGATTTCAGGATTTAAAAAATATTAAGAATTGACTGTTGCTTGTAGAAAATCCCTAGTGATCGAATTCAAAAACAATACAAATCTGGAAATTATTTTTAAAAAAAAGAGGAGGAAAAGGAGTATGCCAAATTTTGGAAATTAGTACCTGAAAAATACAAAACTACAAAAAAAATGTATTCAAATGCTGTTCATATTATTTGCATCAACGAATATAGAAATTGGTTTACTGATTCTCATCTTGTTGCATTAAGAGCAACATGTAGCAATTATAAAACTGATTGATTTAAAATAGCCAAAAATTAGTCTCAATATCAAAAATCATACTTATTTTTTAATAAACACTTGGACACATTTACATTTATTTTTTACATTGTCATATTATGAGGTATAGTGTGCTACATTGCAACCCTTATGACATAGCAATCATATGTTTGTGACCTGAAGAAAAAAAGATTGAGTATAGCTGATGTATGCTTATATAAAATTAGCTATTAAATTTATAAATAAACTAAATATAAAGCATTAATGCACTTTCATTTAAATAGCAGTGAAATTCAGATTCTTTTATTTTTTCTAATTATTAATATATCTTTATATAACAACAATAATATATATAATGATAATCATACACAAAATATCTCTTTTCGGTAAATATTAGTTTTTGACCTTTTCAATGTGATTTAACTTTTAATTACAATCTATATTGCATACATAGTGACATCTATCTTTTTTTTTATAAAATTGACTATAACTTATTAAATCATACAATATTTTCAAAACATGAAAAAAAAACAACTTGTGTAAATGTATATTATACAATCTTCCATTCATTTAACATTAGCCAATTTTTAATCAAATTAATTGATGTTTTATATTATGTTCATACAATTATTTTTGCTATAATTAAAGTAATTGGTTTCATATATCTTCCTTCTATTAATTTGTTTAATATAATTTAAAAAACTTATATTTTTAACATAATCTATTTTATGTCCATATTTTAAATAATGAATATATAAGGTAGATCTATCATCTCTTCTATTAATATTATTATTATTATGAATGGAAGGTTATGTAATATCCATTTACACAGGTTTTTTTTTTTTTAATATCTTGAAAATATTGCATGGTTTTAATAAATTATAGTCAATGTTATAAAAAAAGATAGATGTCACTATGTATGCAATGTAAGTCGTAATTGTAAATTAGGTAAAGCACATTAAAAAGGATAAAAATTAATATTTGCCGAAAAGAGCTATTTTGTGTATGATTATTATTATATGTTGTAACAGTAAAGACTAAATGGAGTTTAATGCACGAGAACTTGCGGTTACAATGTCCCATGATTGGGTATTCAGTTGTAACAATATGGAAATAAAAATTTGACTGTGTTTATTTCTACTTTTCCTTTCAACTTTATATATATATATATTTGTGCACAAACACTACTATGTTGATGTATGCCATGAAACCCATATGGTTACAATATATATTATTACTATTATGTAAAGATATTTTATATTATATCATTGATTTATTTAAATATATATAAAAGCAACATAATAGATTAAGCTTCTTTCCATTTTTGATGATTAGTATAATAGATAATTTGAGCTAAATTCTGTGTAGTTTATTAATTATAATTAATAAAATCTACACAACTGATAACATCCATTTATGCCTATCACCTTTTCAGGCATGACATACTGTAATTACTATCTTATATGATTTAACTCATTGCATATTTAATTGTTATACCATAATTACAATTTATTCTATTAAGTAAGTTTTACGTGATAAGAATTTAAATAGTAACATGATTTCTTTTAATACGGAGATCATTTTTATCATGTTTAAATACTTCCTTATCTTTTTTTAATTTTCAAAAGCTCTAGCTTGTATCTTTGAACATTTAACAGGTATTTTATATTCTTTGACATTATGTTAAGACGTTTGCCAAAAAAATTTAAGGCACATAGGTTCAACAACAATAATTAAGGTACCAAAAATTTGATAGCTTCTACCATCCCAGCACAATTATGTCAGCAAAGTGATTCACAAAAATATAAAAAAATATACTTTGAGTAAAACATGTATACAGTAATAAGAACTCACCATCTGTATTAATGTATTTTTATTGCAATCACTATTTAATACTTTGCTATGTGAAAGTGTCAATAGTTTATTTTTATCATATAAATTGACAAAATTACAGAATGCAATAATTGTAAATAAGATGTAATTAAATACAACAGAGAATAGTTTTAACAAAAAAGAATAGTTACATTTTATAGAAATGTATGAAAGATATAAATATATGTCATTAAATGGTAGTTTTTAATAATTACAATATGCATTGAGAAGAATTATTTCTTCCAACATTAATTGCAAGGCAGCCTAGTTGTTAAATAAGAAATTAGCTTGGTTAAACTTATTAAAAGATTTACATACAAGAAATGATTATGAGGCATGTTTAATTTTTATTAGATATAATTGTAAAAGAGAGGAAAAAACTACTAATGTTCTTTGTCTCTCTTGTGTAGTTCATTTTTTTTGTATATTTTGATTTTCAAAGGGAAATAAAAACAAGAGACTAAGATTTTAATTCTGAAAAAATTATAAGTTATTTTTCAATGAATAAAAAACAGAATGTTTTATTATTTAAAAAAAAAAAAAACAAGTAGAGATTAAGATCTTTATTTTTGGAGAAATTAAAGATTACTTTCAATTAGTGTATAAATAAAAATTATTTTTGGAAAAAAAAGTAGACATTTCTTATAAAGTAAATCAATTGATCAAGGCTTAATGCAAAAATTTAGAAGTAGTCATATGATTGAATGGAAGATTGGTATCAGGGTTGTTTTAAAAAACAAAAGTATGTCTGGGTAGTAGAATTCAGTAGTGAACAAGATCAGCCATCAGAAGTTCAGCTTGAAAGTCTAATACTAGATTAATCTCACTCTTAGTTAAAAAAAGAAATGATGTTGCAAAGCAGTATATTATGAAGTTTACAAAAACCATGTGGCAAGTAATCTCTTGTTAAAAAAACCTAACTATATAACAAGTTTCACTAAAAGGAATATAGAAGAAGAAAAATATCCATAAGGAAAAACTTTCAACAAGCTATATGTAGTGATCCATTCAAAATCATGGCTGTCTCAATTATGTTAACATAAAATAAAAATAACTTAAATTAGAAACAAGCTATAAAATAAAAAGCTAAATGAATGAAAGTAACTATTGAGAAAGCTATAAAAAGCAGAGCCAGGAGATTAATTAAACTACTACCTACAAAAGTTTACAAAAAGAGACTCAACTAGGCAACTACAAAAGGACTACAAAAAATCTAGTCAGATAATATATTATTATAGCTATAAATATTTTTTTTAAAGAGAATTGAAATTAAAAATTTTGAATTTTTTCTTTTGGTAGTTTTGTAGATTTTTTTTACTTGATTAAAATAGTAGGAAGACATCCTCTTTTAAACAAAAAAGGGAAGAAAAGTTCAACTTATTTTCTTTATTGTGAAAAAACTTTTTAAAGATGTGATTATTATAGGGAGATAACTTATCTAGATTAAGGACAAGATGGGCATAATAATTATGTGTCATATCATTTTCCAAATTTTTTTATACTTTTGGTAGTTTTGTATTAGCGTGTTGAAACCACGTGAGGGCGTTATTTCTATGCTATCATACAGAAGTATGCCATTTAGATGGCCTCAGCTCTAAAATGTTCTATTTCAATGTGTAAGCCTAGAAATAGTCTGTTGTATGTAGTGGCTGTGTCTATTTCTATGCTAATGCACAGAAACATGACATTTAATCTGCCACATAAGCTATCGTCTCAGCTTATGCTCAGATTTGTGTTACACATTTTGGACATGCGATCAGATTTCAAGTTTCGCTACTGTATTGTGTGAGGGTGGCTGGAATTCTGACTGTCAAAAGTATTTTAATATTCATTACGACCTTGTTTCCCCATATCTCCCCTGTTTGATGAAGCTCTACTAATAATTATGAGCATGTACTGCTTCCCTAGTCAAGGTTTCATCTTGAAAAAATTGGCAAGGGGAGGTGCAAGCGTGATTTCAATCAAATCATGCTGAAATTCATGTTTGGGAGAGAACAACTGCGATATTCCCAATGTCAAAGTTTGGGATTTATCTTGTTCCGAAACAGACGCCATCACATTTTTACAGCATTATGAAGTAGTGGCATGTGTGAAAAAGTATTCATGCAGAGAAGAAATAAAATTATATCATTGCATAAGCTGCCAGTTCAAAAGCAAGGACCTACGGACTCTGTGAGCTTGGTCGCAAAAGCTTAATGTTTCGGGCATGATAGCTATCGGTGAGCCGGGGTCAATGTTGATGAGACCTTGTTTAGCTGTCGGGCTGAGTCAAAGTGTCGGTGTGTGCACAAAGGGGAAGATATATTCCAGGCCCTATTATTAGAGCTTCGAGTTGCGTGCTGTTAATTTGCATGTTAAGAATCCAAACCCAAAAAAGAAATTGGTTTGAAATGTATATATTTCATGGAATATCCATTAAATGTAAATACTTATTTGTAATAAAAAAAATTTGCCTTTTTTTTGCGAATACCAAAAAAAAAAAAATAATAATAAAAAGAATAAAAAGTACTTATTAAATGTATTTTGATTTATGTATTTTTTGTAAATATAATTATTTTATTTTTAATGTAGACAAAAAAACAACAACAACAAAAAAAAACAAGGCCAGCCTATGAACATTATATTTATGTTTGTTTACAAACAAATAATGCCATCAAACATTTTCAACACCCTAATATAAAACTACCTACTTTTGTTTATTAGTTTAACTCTATTAAATAACTGTTTAAAAAATAATAGCTTCTGAAATTATTTTTTCAATGTCTTTAATCTTCCAGGTATCTATTGTATAAATTATGAATGTCTGTGAATGATTTTTTCATAGATTTGTGCTTTAAAAGATTTGCAATTATTCCGATGAAATTATTTAATAATAAAAAAATTAAGTGTGTTTTTTTTTGTTCACAGTCACTAAGGTCCTTGTAATCCCAAAATTATCACAAGCATAATATTTGCAATATATGTATGAATGCTGCATATGGACATCTAGATGGGTCTCTATAGATTTGCTTAAATGGTGTTGAGGTTATAAAAGTCATCTTTAAAGTCTACATACTTCATTTTATAGATTTGATAATTAGTTTACTTATGGCTATTACAGTCTTGGTACCAGATGACCCAGAATATTGATAATAATCACCACTAATATAATAATGATAGCATTTTAAAAATGGGATCATTATAATTATTTTTAGGATTTGTATATGCATGCAGATAAAATATTGATGACTACTGCTGGTGGTGCTATATTTTTAACTTAGACATTACTAATATTCGACTTAGATGCTGATTCTTTGCTAATTTACTATGCTTAGTAAATAGTTATGCTTTTGTGGATAATCATTCATTTATGCTTTTGAGAATGATCATTTGCATCACTCCTATCATGCAATGAATTATATATTCAAAACTGAATGTAACTAAAATAAATATATATGCACATATATAAAAAATAAACATTTTTTAAAACAAAATAAAATATATTGCTGAAACATACCTTATCACTAAAATCAATTAATGAAGTTTCTGCTGAGGGGATATCAGTAGTCCGATTCTCACCTGCATTTTTGCAATCAAGAGTAACCATTTCTTGGCAGCGGTGGTGGCAAGTATAATTGCAGTCTAATAATTAATAAAAAGTATATAAATATTAAGGGGAAATTTTCTAATAACTAATAATTTTAAAACAAATATTTTAGGTAATGAATGCAGATAGAAATAATTACATAACAAGCTACTATAAGCATGCACTATATTTGAACATCATTGTGATAGTTTACATATTTGCCAAATTCAGTCTAGCATCACAATATTTAAAGCTGTATATAATAAACTTTAATGAGCCCTTAATTGAAAAAACTTAAGACTAAAAAAAAAAAAGAAATTTAATAAATTGTAATAATAGAGAATAAAGTGAATTGCTTTCATAGAGATTAAAATTTGTGTTAATAGCATAATTAATATTGGGGGAGGGGGGGACAAAGGACGATTCAACAAATTTTAACACACAAGGAAAAAAAAATCATAATTTAAAATGACAGATACTTCTACTTCATTTACACTTTTTTTTTAAAAATTAAGTTATGAACGTTCTGCAACAAATGCATCCTTCTCCAATCATTTGTGAGAATTTTAATAATCTAATTAAAGAGTAAATTAATGTTTCTTTAAAATTAATTAACATAAAATTTTTTTTGACTTTAAAGATCACTTAGCTTTTAATAGCTGAAAATTAAATATTAGATTAGTTTTTATTTACTTTGGAATTTTTTTTTTTTTTACTTCTTACGATATTATATTAATTTATTAGCACAATATAATGCAGAATCCTAGAATATTTTAAACATTGGAGTAAATAAAATGAATGGCAAATTATCCATGAAATGATAATCACATAAAAGTAATTGTACATTGATTAATTGGAAAGTCATATGACATTTAAGTACCAGATGTAAAAGTGGAGCTTTGATCTGGAAATATCTCCCAAATTCATCACTCTAGCTCTCTAGTCAAATCATAGTAGGCTATGATCAAAATTTTTATATTATTAAAGCATTACAGTCAAATATCAGCCTTTCACGCTAATTGTGCATACGCTTTGCGAGTTTTAATAATAATAAATGAATACTTTAGCGTTCTTTTCCAGTACTTCAGATTTGCTCATATATAAGCGTTTGAGTTGTAGGAATAAGAGGATTCCTTTTATTCCTGCATAAATACTATATCTTGTATTGGTGAGAAAGTATTCATTTATTATTATTAACACTTGCAAAGCGTATGCACAATTAGCGTGAAAGGCTGGTATTTGACTGTAATGCAATTGTTTACATACGCTATATAAAATAAATGCTTATTTACATATTATTAAAGCATTATGACTTTTACCAAGTCATCTTTTCATTTTGTTTTTTAAAAAAGCATTACTACATATACTGATAAATATATCAAAAGAATATTAAATATGTATATAAACAATACTCTAACATAAACCTCGATTGATATTACACTTTCTGAAATACAAAAAATGTAAAATTAAAAAAGTACAATATATAATTTGATATAGTTCCCAGTTTTACTTTGCATCATGCTCAATGAACATATCTTGTTGTGATATATTATCATATTTATTTTATCTGCTTAAAAAATATTTTTATATTCTGTAATATAAATAACAACTAACATACCCCTTGAATGGAAAATTATGTAAAAAAAAAAATGATTTAAGTAAGAATTTGGGGAATGCTTCATTTATGTAAGTTACCTGCATATAAGATCAAAACTGTATTAAAAAATTTACCTAGAAGTATTAAAGCTGTTTTCCAGAAGATAACAAAATTTTAGTGCCTTGTATATTTAAATAATTTAGCTAGAATGAAAAAAGTTATAATTTAAAATTTATTGCAAGGAATAATAATAATGATTAACTGTATGTCCAGAAACATGAAAGCAAAATTGTTTTAATAATTATTTCAACAAACGTTTTCATTGTCATTAAAGACTCATTGAAGGGAAATCTCTCTGGAACTTTTCAGCTAACAACTATTTTTTTTTCCATAATGTGTAATATCTTTGATATCTCAGCAATCCAAATTAGAACTTTTCCTAAATAAACATAACTATTTTTTAATTAATTTATTATTAATTAAAAAAAAGCTGCAATTGACCAATAAAAATTCTACAGAGACTGAAGAATTTATGAAGAAAAAAAGAAATATAAACATATATAAAAATAATGCATTAAAAACGATTGTATATCTCGAATTTTGTGAAATGATATAAAAAAGAGTTGATAATGATATAAGAAAGTATAATTGTGAATTATCAAGGAACTATAGAAGAGAATAGAAGTCTCAAGAGTGTAATACAACATTTAAGTATTTGTAGAAAATATATTTTCAATAAGAAAAAAAGATGGAACTATTATTAAAAAGAGATGACATCATGAAATGGATAGAAGAGTTCTATCAAGAATTATATAGTAATAAAGAACAAATACCTGCTACATATATTATATCTTTTGAATTGCCCAGAATTTTAAATAAAAAAGTGAGACATGCAATTAAATTTATGAAGAAAGGAAAAGCTCCAGGTAATGATGGAATTATAATCAATATATTAAAAAAAGCAAGAAATAGAATTTTTTTTGGCAAAGTTATATACCAAATGTCTAAATGATAAAGATGTACCAGATGATTGGAAGAATGTAGCATTAATATTAATATTTAAAAAAGGTGATAAAGAAGATATTAGAAATTACAGACCTATCAACCTTTTATCAATTTTATACAAAATTTTTACCAAGATAATTACAACTCATCTACAGAGAACATTGAATTTCAACCAACTAAGAAAACAAACTGGATTTAAAAGTGGTGTAAGACAGGATGATTCCATGTCTCCAAAACTTTTTGTAGCAGTGCTGCAAGAAGTATTTTGTGGATTAAAATGGGAAGCTAAAGGAGTAAAAGTAAATACAGATTATTTAAATCATTTATATTTTGCAGATAATGTAATTGTTTTTGCAAATAATGCTTTAAAGCTTCAGAAGTGTTGCAAGAGTTATCAGATAAAAGTAAGAAAGTAGAACTAAAGGTAAATGTTAAAAAATAGTGTTCAATGAATTTTCTCAAAAGATGAAAATAAAGATTGATTATAATAAGTTAAAAGAAGTTAAAAACTACAGATACTTTGGTCAGATTATTGCTACAGATGGAACCATAATGGATAAAATTAATCGTAGAATTAAATTTGGTTTGAGTGCTTTTGGTAGAAGTAGCTTAATACTAAAAGGAAATATGCCTATATATTTGAAAATAAAGATTTTAATAAATGTGTTTTACCAGTTCTTATTTATGGATCTGAGTCTTGAACACTTACAGAGACTTCAGACCACTCAAAGAAATATGGAGAGATGCATGTTAGGAGTAACAAGAAATCAAAAACACTATATGGGTAAGAGAACAAACAGGTGTTACTGACATTGTTGAAAGAATTAAAAGAATGAAGTCAAGTTGGACAGACACATTGCTAGAAGAGATGATAATAGATGGACAATTAAAATCTTAAACTGGATTCCAAGAGATTGTAAAAGAGACCAATGTGAGATATATGAATGCTATAAGAAAGTGTGCAGGAGTGATGTGGAGAAGAGAGACTAAAGATTGGAGAAGATAGACTGGATTTGGAGAGACCATACTGGAGTGGATTGATAATGATTGACAGTGATAATAATTTTTTTAATTTTTACATCAATTTTTAATAATTTCTATAAATGAAAGAAATCTGTTGAACATCCACTTTACTAAAATTTGAGATTAAATTATTTTCAAAGTACTGTGTTTCCTAAAAATAAGACCTAACCAGAAAATAAGCCATAGCATGATTGTTCAGGATGTTTATAATGTAAGCCCTACTCCAAATATATAGTTAAAATCGTCAGTCATATAGATGGTCTATAGTCATGTTGAATATAAAATAATGAATGTATAAGTAAACAATATTATTGATACTATTTAAATAAATGGTAATATAAATTATGATTCCTTTATATTTTCCCATGAAAAATTTTCAACAAATGTAATTCTGCCAGTATAAAGAAACAATTGATTTATAAGTCAATATTTCAGACCATTTATAATTTCAATTATATATTTTTAAGAACTTATTTTATTTAATACTTACATTTAAAATGCTTGATTTAGTTTTACAGTTTTGATAAAAGAAAAATTAGTTTAATTTCTTAAATATGTTTTTATCTTCTAAAAGATTTTATTAAAATAACAGAAGTGCAAAGGGATTTTAATAATCAAAGTTCAGCTTAAGTTAAATCATTAAACTTTCTCATAAAGAAAAGTTTTTAAAAAGAATACCCAAGCAGAGCTATTACAAATAATTTGGAAAGTATTTATAATGTATATACCTGATAATGGATGGATATAATTGTGTCATATATGAATCATCATAATTCAATATGCTGTATGTTATAATGGACATATTTAATGTGAACGTGTGAAATACAGAAACATTTTCTGAATTTTTATGCTCGCATTTTTTTTGTTGCTTTTGTGTCAACAAACCATTCTGAATTTTAATCATTTTTGTTACCACTCCTGCATTGCAAGTTTTCAATTAATACTTGATTTTATGATAAATTTAAATGGAATAATATTTTGAGTGCAAAAACAAAGAGTTATTCTGTTGAATATAAGAAAGATATGGGGGTCCCAGGTTTCTGTAAAGAGAAATACTTGAATACATGTAGATTTTTGTACATGAAAAAATAAATCATCCCCTGAAAATAAGCCCTAGGATGTATTTTGGAGCAAAAATTAATATAAAACCTGTTCTTATTTTGGGCAACACAATAACTAAATTTAATCTACAAATCCTTGATAGTAATTTATCAGGTATATTGCCATCAAACCCTCAAAATCACTGGCAAATCAAAAATATTTTAGTAATAATTAATTATATCAAAATTTAATTTTTATCAATTTGGATATTCAAAAACTTCTAAAGTAGAATAAAGTATTTTCAAAAAATCATATTCATTTCCTATATTTTATTAATAATATAGTTTAACAACTATATAATATCTGTTTACATAGATGAAAAAAGATTGATGCTTTATAGGATTTAAATTTTGGAATCTTCCTAGTTCTGTAGTTATGAGAAAACAATATCCTCATTTCTATTTGAAAACCATCAACGCTTAAATCTTTAATTTAATAACTAAGACCCAAATATATGTCCTACAGAGATTGAACATTTTTCATCACTGTAGCAGTAGATATATACTTTGTAAATGACATTTTAAAGTTATTTTTTATTGCAATTTTTAAATCTATGATTGATCAAGATCTATTTACACAAGATTCATTTTAAATCTGTCCACTCAATTAACCAAGCACAAAAATTTGAACAAAAGATCAATTATAATCTAATGATTTAATATGTAAAATTTACTTCATCAACCTCTTATATAAAATTTACAATGGTCAAATAGATGTACAATTTTTTATAAACTATTCTCAGTTACTTTTTTTTGTATGTATAAACTATAATGCAAGTGAATTATTCTAGTTGTCTAAAATGCTAAGTAAAGATGATCATGATTAAGTGATCATAGTATTCTAATATATATAGGCAGGAAACTTTTTTAAGTGCGATATTATCTTACCTAGATGCAATTAAAAATTATATATTTTAAAATTTTACAAATTTCCTTATATAATTCTTTCATCCTACTGTTTATTAATTCAGTAAATTTTCAACAGCTTTTCTTATTATTTATGTGGTATCATCAATAATTTGAAAAACATTTCTGTCATTCTTGAATCCAAAATTATCTTTGTCTACTTTAGGCCACAAACAGATTTCATGAATGTATTATTATTTGTTTGTTTTAAATTACAATGGAAAGTATCTTAAGATTATAAACATTTATTTAATTTAGCATATTTCATTTGTAAAATAAAATTATACTCAATTTGTCAGACTAAATTCAAACAAATTTCAAATTAAAAATACATCAGATTCAAAACTAATAATAAAAATCAAATATCAAACTTTAAATGACAGATTGCTTTCTAAATTATACAATGATCTCAATCATTATTACTTACAGGATGAAAATAAACCACATCAAAAAGGAAATTGTGTAGAAATATTTTAAGCAAATAAAAAAATAATATATAATTAATTCAGTCAATAAATAAAAACTTGAAAAATCAATGTAAAACATTATTAAATAATATATTTTTTGGATATATAATATTTCAAAAATTAATATCAATCAGTTATAAGATTGTGCAACAATTATTTAAAAGTAGCATTAGTCATGAAAAATATAATTTTCTAGATATGTATATTTAGTTCATTGTGACTAGTAATAGAATAATAAAAACAAGTAATATCACTTAATCATTATCAATAATATTTTTTTATTGCTTGACACCCACTTAACAAATTTTATTCTATTATAAAGAATGACACTTAAGGTTATTAATGCTATATAGTATAGTTAGTATTTACAATGCATGTGTTTTCTTCAGTTTTATATTAATATATTACATAATTAGAATATTTTTTTTCTAGTTTCCTTTCATAATGAAAAATGTCATTAATATAAATTTTGATTTATGCTTAAATGTTCTTGGCTTGCTAGATAAAAATTTAATTAATTTAATGGTCTTATGATATATTAATTACATTAATATATTCTGCATCTTTAAAAGAAGTAACCTATGAATTTTTCTTATGTAAATTATGGTATTACTTTTTTTTGGACAAATTTCTAAATTTAATACAAATCACTTTTACTATGAAACAATCACTTCCTCAATCCTAAATATATCAACATTTTATTTTTATTATTGTTATCGGTAATCTTTTCTAGCTGGATTGTTATTGGTTTGCTATATCTTAAACAGGCTGTATTAAAATTAGTTTACATTGTTCATATAATACATGTGGATTAGTATTACCCCTATGTTTTATTTTATTTTATAAATATAGAATATTTCTAAATAATAAAAAATGCCACTGCTGCGAGTATCTGTTACACATGAATATTCTTTTTTTAACAATCATGCACTCCATTTTACCATTAAGAAAGAATAACAATTTGCCACAAATCTTTTGGCAAAATGATGTTCAATATATATCAAAATTAAAACATCATATGACATTCCTAGTTTACATTTAATACCTGCATTAAAAGTAGTAATCCATTTTATAATAATATCTGTGTAAGCACGAGTAATTAATGGACTCAGATGATAATGCCAATCAGGACCTTAAACTAATTTCTATTTGTCTTGTTAGTGAGGAGCAGTGGATTGCACTTATCTATTCAAAAGCCACCTTTACTCTATTGTAATATCTAGAGTAAAGATGTAAATTAGATTAATGCTGCTATTATCAAGACTCATATATGTAATACATTTTAATTTAAGACCAAAAGTGAGAAATCAAAAATAAACTATCGAATTAAAAGAAGTCATAAAGAAACAATCTTAATAACAATAAAAAATGCTTTTCTTAATTAAAAGTTGAAAAATAAAACAATTTTTATTTCAAACTAAAATTAACATGTGCAACAATTTTTCATGTAAATGTATATATACTGTGTGATGTAGACTGTTTATAAAATATTTTAAAATTTTTTTTTACAAGTAAATTAATCTTTGCATAAAACTAAATGTAAAATTAAAAAGCAACAACCTTGGAAATAAATATATAGAAGTTTTAGAGAATAAGATAAATTTTAAAGCATCTATTCATAAAATATACTTTATCAGAATAAATTCTCAGATTAGAGCAGATACCATCAGTAAAATATATATATATGTAATATAGTAAAAAATAAATGGACTCCAATATAAAAGTTCTAGAACTTTTAGACACTGAACAAATTAGCCATGATCATAAAAATAACATTAAGTATGAAGATTAATAATAAATAGGCTATCCTAGGTATAACGCTATTTTAATAGCCTTAAGTGATTATTTTTAAATTTTGACTTTTTACTAGCTGTAACAATTTTTAAACTCATTTATAAATTAAATTGCATTTTGATTATATATCAGTTTGAAAAAAAAAATGTTCAAGATATCAATTGAAAGTATATGTGGTTCTGTAGAAGGTATTATCATGTTTTTAACTTATAGCTAACTAAATGCTCTGGAAGTCTTGAAAAGTATTTTTTAATACTATAATTAGAGTAAATCCTTACTTATATTTTGAGCCATAAATGCTATTGCCACTGACACTTTTAAAAAAGACTGAATGCAATTTTTTTAAAAATTTATGAGATGTTTGTCATAATATTCTCATACTTTTTTTAGAATAATGTTTATCAATAAAGATATAAATTAAAGTATTATTAAATAACACAATTTCAATAATATATAATTACATATCATCTGATAAGTTATGGAAACTTAACTTACTATTTATTCTTATATTGGTTATAAAATAACAAAAGAGATTTTTGTGCTCTATTAAATAAAACTTTTCAAGACATTATTTTTCTAAAATGCTATAATCACAGAACATATATATTTATCATTAAAAACCAATCAACACTTAGACAATCCCAATGTCAACAACAATCAACAATTTCAATCTGTTGTCAAGGCAACCTCCTTTTAACAATATGGATGTTTTTGATGAAAATCTTGAATGTGTAGAGGTATCCATTTAAATCAGTTTAATTAGAAAGCACAACCTAGAACAAATGCTCCAGGCCAAGAGCCAAAATAAACTGACAGACTGATACAAACAAAAGGAGGATATATAATATTTGTCAAAAAAGATTTTTGACTTTAGAGTATTTTTTGGCAATAAGCACCACAACTAAATAAAAAATATTTAACTAATATCAATGATAACTCATCATCAGTTTTCACATAATCAGAAACACAAATTATTATGGTATAGAACATTCAAGTTCATTATAAGTAAATGATGGAAAAATATCATAAAACCATTATGTATGAGAAATTAATAAAATAATGAGAACATTTGTCATATTAGTTTTATTATCGTGATGCATAGAAATAAAAATATAAATAATTTAATATTCCTTTTTATTAGTAACTTTGATAAGATGGTGAGGAGATATGATAAAATCTAGCATCTGTAAAAAACAGACTTAGCTGAGTTTAAAAGACATCAAAATGCTAATACCCAATTAGCTTAATATCAATATTCAAAACTAATTACTCCAAGAATGATGAATGCATTCACTAAAAAAAAAGAATAAAATCTGTGATTAAAAATCAATCATTACTGAGAGAGCCTAAAAGACATGAAGAATTGCAGTCAAAAAAACAACAACAACACAAAAACATAATGTAATAAATAATTGCTAAAGTACAAGGACATTTTAATTCTTCAATACTTATTAAATGATTTATCATGAGCTTCACAAAAAGAGAACTTATATTTGAACTTCCATTCCAATTAATGCAGATATGAATAATATATTATGATGCAAAAGCTGTAGTACCCTGATCATAAAAATTGGTTAGCTGATGAGTAAATTCATATTATCTAGCCACTAATAAAGTGTATCTGCAAAACAGACTAACTGTAAAACATGAAGATAGGACAGCCATCTCCATATTACCTTTGGCTAAGCATTCATTACTCTACTTGGATTTATCTCATCTGCAGATTATTGATTAGTTCATTATGCAATGTTGTTTCAGTTAATTCCACTATCTTCCAAGACATTTATTTTATATAGCGCGGTGTTTTATAAACTGTAATACCTAATGCACATGCGCTTTGTAGATGTCACTATATAAATGAATACTCCCACTTTTTCAAACACAAGATAAAGTCTTTGGGAAAAGATAAAATGAATCCATCTATCTTTTCGACCCAAATGTATATGTATGGGCAAATCTTAAGTGTTTGAAAATGAGAGCGTGAAGTTGTTAATTGATCACTTTAAATTACTTTTTTACTACGTGAATGAATGACGCTTGTGAAATTTCTAGAATTTACGATACATCATAGATGGATTCATTCTATCTTTTCCCAAAGACTTTATCTTGTGTTTGAAAAAGTGGGAGTATTCATTTATATAGTGACATCTACAAAGCGCATGTGCATTAGCTTATTGGCTTATCTTTCAAGATAATAATGCATAAATTATGCAATCTACAACTGCAAAATATTGATATGAAAATCATAAAAATATTACATATCTTCACCAAATTTTTTCTCCCCTCAAAATTATAAAGCTGTTTGTTATTCTTGAATAAATTAGATATATGTCAATAACGACCATTGATATCTGTCATAAAACTTGAGGTATTTTTTTCTGAGAAATTGTTTAATATTACTCCGCTCAAATGTTATATAATTCCAACACACATGAAATACAAACAATTCTTGATGCAAATGATGGACTTATACCACTAATAGATGAAACTATGGTCATGAGAGAATTTGAGTAAAATTAGGTTTTTTTAAAGTAGTATTTTAATGTTATATGACTTTCTATTTTATTTACTATTAATATGTATTTAGCTTTTGTTACATCTTTGTTCTACTTTTAGATTATAATCTACAGATCTAAAAAAAAAAAAACCATTTCTATACAAATACTTAAAAAATAAAATAAATGGGAGGGGGACATGAATAAAGTGAAGTTTGAAATTCACAATGCTTTAATTATGATGCTAAATAAAGTTCCACTTTTCATATATAGAAAAAAAAAAATTACAGTACTTTTTTTTTTTAAGTGTCATAGCATCAGCCGGGACGCAAACCCGCAACCCGGGCAACTGCAAGGCAGTCGCGCTGACCTCTCGACCCCCAATGCAAGACAATTACAGTACTTTAAATTGAAATACAAGGTGAACAACAAGAAAGTAAAAAAAAAAAAAAATGCTACTACGTTGAAGTCTATTTCTTTACATGCATAAAATTTTTTCATTGATCACTTTATTATTAAGTGCACAGTAAGGTTGTAATTACAAATAGAAATGCTTTTTTGACCTTTTTTATATATGCCTTAAATATTTGTATAATAGCCAAACAACCTAGTTTTTGACTATAGAAGCCTATATAAATAAGAATTTAGGTTTAAGATAAGATGGCCACTTTTATCTTTATAAAGTTCCTACCTTGTGCTGAGATTTGAGAGTTCCCTCTATAGTCAAAAACTACATCATTTGACCATTATACAAACATTTAAGGTGCATGTGAAAAAGATTAAAAAGCCTTTCTCTTTCTAATTGAGCACTTTTATTAAAAGAATCTGATAATTTAGAACCTTCTAAAATCCAACAAAATTATAACAGCTACTTTATAATGTATAAACATATAATTTGTGAAAAACATAAGCTGTGATAAAATATTGTATGTGCATTACTGTATTTATAATATTGTGCTTCATAAAAATATACTGAAATCTTTAAGATTTAATGTTTATTATATATTTAATCCTTGCATAATAGTTTCAAACATAAATATCATTCCATATTGATCCCCCGCCCCCACAAAAAAAAAAAAAAAAAGAATAGAAAATTATTCTACTGTCACCAAACAAGAATTAATTAATTTTTATCTGGTACAAAAACAAACTAGACTTTAAAACAGGTGAAGCTATTTTGCCTTGTCGAAGATTTAAAAAAATAATGGAGAGGGTAAAGTTCTTGATAAATATAAATAATATATGCAAATTTTCTTTAATTAATAATTTTTTTAAATAGCATTATTTAATAAATATATTTACTTTTTGTTTTATTAATGCAATATTGTTATACTTTTTAAGCTCCTACAATTCATTGATACAAGAATGAATAAATTTCACTTTATGTAAAAAAAAAAAAAGTATTATTAATAAAATCGACATATAGAAAATAAGTTCTCAATGAAATGTTTAAAAAGATAAGGGAAAAACAACACTTTTTAATAAGCACAATATACAATAAATTTAATTTTCTTTAATTTTTAAAAAAATTATCATTTCATGTTTACTATATAGAAATATTTTTTAAGCCTCTATACTTTTATCAATATTGTATTAGCTTCTTAAATATGAAAAAAATCATTATCAGGAGAGTTTCGAAACAGAAAGAAATCAGTTGGAACTTCCATCTTCAATTCGTAATTAATTATTGAAAGTTAAGACATATTTTCAGTAATGAATCATTCATATGCACTAATGATTTATAATTATTAATATTCGCTGTTTAACATAAAAACTGCTTTCTACCAACTAATTTTATGCCTTTCCTAGAATAAATTTATATACTATTAATTATCTCAAAGTTCAGGAGGGTATTCTTATTTTATTAAAAAATTACAAAATAAAAATGATATTACATAAAGTATTTTATGCATAGTGAAATCTCAATCCATCATTTTTTAAGGAAATGGAGAACAAATATATATATATTTGAGAAAATACTATGAAATCATTAAAAATCTAAAAGTGAAAATATTCCACACCTAGTTTTTTTTATAAAATGTTTGTACATAGTTTTAATTAGTAGTAATTGCAAATAATACATAGTGATTAAAGGATTACCAATAACTGTTTAACATATTATAATTGCCAGTTTGGATTTGCAAGCTGATCATGTTAGGATGAATAATAAAATAAATAAGAAACTTTATACATAAACAATATAGGAACTTAAAGATGAAATTTCAAAACTTAAGAATAATTAGCGAGTTAAAATTGTGAAGAGGACATAATCATGTTATGATTGTAGTAATTTTATTTTTTTTTTGGATATGATGAATATATGAATCTAAAAATTGATATAATCATGATTGTATAGGTTGATAGCATACTTTTAAATGATAATATTTTAAATAGATTACAAAAATATTTTGATCAATTTGTGAATAATGTTAAAAAAAAATCAGATAGCTATATTTAAAGTTGTAACTAACCTAATTATTTTAGATCTGGACAATTTCATTAGACTGAAAGAACTTGTTAATTTTAAAAATAAAAAATCTTCAAGATCTAATGGAATACCTGGAAAAGTTTTAGAATAAAATACTGATATTTTTAAAAGAATATATATTTTAAAAAACCTATAACGTTGTGTCATCTGATGTTAAGACTGATTTTATACTTCAAATTTTTTATAAATGCAGGAAATAATAATAATAAAAACAAGTAATAATTATCATGGAATATAATAGTTATCCAAACAAAGTATTTAGAAGATCCTACTGAATGGGTTGCTTTAGTGAAAGATGTATAGGTAATAGAAACTTTGTGTACTTTTTAAAAAACCCAAGAAATACTAGATATAGTTCTGTTAAAAGCAATCCAAGAAATGTCATCAGTGAAGCATAAGATTTATATATTGCATTTATTGAATCAATGCAATGGATTCAGTATTTGAAATAAAAATTAATATTAAACAGAGATTTGTACTAGTTCTAATTTTGTTTTCTTTCTTTATATCTTTTTTAACAATAGTCTTTAGGAAAGTTTCTAGATGACTTCATAAAGTAAAAATAAAAACTTTACTTATTTTTTGCATTTGTAATTTCTTCCACATTTACAGACTGAAAATGGCTGCACAATAAAAGATGGTCTGTAGAATATTTAAGGTAACCAATAAATATTTGGTTTAGTAATTAGTATTCAAACCACTTAGATAGTAAAAAACATTCAACTTTTATGGTTATCAATTTGAAAATGTTATCAATTTAGATATCTTGATATCATTTTGCATAATAGAGATTTAAATATTGGAGTGCAACACAGATTCCAATGTATTCTATTACATTCAACAAGTTAAAAGATAAAGTATTTCATCATAGTGATGAAACTACTTCTATTAAATTAATTATAGGTTTTCTATTCTAATAAGTTTATAAAGATATTAGGATAAATTTAATTTTAAAATGCTTTGCAATATTCTAAGAATATAATAGAAAGATTATAAAAAATGTATTACTGCAAATTGAAATGAGAAAACGCATGGTATTCATGTGAGAGGTGATTTAAATTATAAAGATTATCTCAAACCTACTTTAAAGAAACAAGAATGATAGCATTCATTAGATGAATTTGGCTCAGAATAGATTATGATCAAGAGTTATGATTAGAAAAGATATTGACGTCTTTAGAAAAAAGAAATTGTTGCAAATAAAATTAAAAAGACAGCATTACAAGAAGTCAAAAAATCAGATTAAAATATCAACAATAGTAGAATATTGACGTATTTAAGTTTCAAGGATTGTTTCACATAGTCATAGCAAAACTAATCTTCAATCAATTCTTTTTTTTAAAATTTCTTTTCTTTTGGAATGATCATATTCATTTATGAATTGTTAATGATGATAAAAATATGATGTTCATGTTATTCTTTCTCATTTTATATTATGTATTTGTGTTTAATATAAGTATACTAGTATATTAAATTGAAAACAATGCATAAGTTCTTTTCTTCTTCAAAATATTTTAGTTCCAATATAGACACATAACTCTACTAAACATATAAAAAAAAAAGTTATGAGAGCTCTTAACCAGAGAATTATTGTTAAACTGCTGAGTTTTTTTCAAAGAAATCTTAATTTTGGTTTGTTATAGTAACATATACATTCATATTAATTAATTTTTTTGTTGTTGTATAAAACAAAGTCTGCCTATTAGCTTTGGTAATTTGTCTATATAGACAAATCTCATCATAAATTATCAATAGAAGGAAAAGAACACATTTTTATTGTACCTGAAGGAGTGGAATAAACATGTGAAATATTGACAAAAAAAACACATATCATTAAAATATATATTTTTTGTAATTGCATCAAGTAAAAAAAAATCATTTGAACACAATGGATAATTGCAATTAGGTAAGGTATTAAAATCTTTTGGAAAGAAAAGTTTGTCACAGAAATTAAAAGACAGCATTATAAGATGATAAGTAAACAAGTTTAAAAAAAGTATATCATACATTCACAAGTATATTTAAGGTTCACAGACTGATTTATATAGTCTTAGCAAAACTCATTTTTGACTCTTTTTTTTTTATCTTCCTATCTTTATTTTTATTTATGAGTGAAAAATTTGTTTAATTAAAATTGTATTGACATTTCAAACTTTAATGACTAAATGCATCAATATTTTTGTTTATTACTGATAAGTACTTCATTGTTTAATTACTTACAACTATTCTTATATGCTATCAATTATATTATACTCATTTTAACAATAAAAAAAAATTGAATTAAAACCTATGGACAATATTTAAAAAAAAAATATTAGTATTTCAAAATCATTTTTAATGTTAAAGACAATAGTTTATAAGTGCTCCAATATTTTGTTTGTTGTTGATAGAGCTTACTTTAACAACAACAACAAAAAAATATATAACACATTTTAAAAGTTCAATTATATTCCTCACATTTAATGAACAGTCATGTAAATTAATATCACTAAATACTTGACTGTTGATTTACATATACCACAACATAGAGAATTAAAATATTCATTTATAATATCACTTGAAAATGACTATTAAAATAAATAAATGATTTAATGATTTTGTTACTTGTAAGTTCATAAGAAATTCGAGCACTGGAAATGCCAGGAATGGAACTTTGTGACTCAACCATTGCACTGAACCATATAGGGCATAAGAAGATTAAAATGTATATACTAAACAAGTAAAGCTGTCAAAAACAAGAACTTACTAATTGATTTTTAGGCAATTTCCTTAGATTAATATTATCATGTTTCTATCATATCATTAACTTTAGATGAAGCTACAATACATTATCAGCTGCCATTGGCAATCATAAAAACAACATTTCTTCAGAATGAGCAATCATTGTTTGGTTTTTCAAGCTACTCATTGAATTATTGTAATGAAAAAAAATCACCCATCTAATTTCTGATCATCCTGTTTTTCTTCCATCACAAATCTTTTCAATTACTACTACGCACTTCAAGAATAAATTTTAAACTTTTGTGATATAAAAAAAATAGAAGAATTTCAACCAGGTAATTTATGTTTCAAGTGAGAGTTCAGATTTAATTTTATCAAGTATTCATTTTTCCATTTGTTTTAAGCTATCTATAGCATTTTTAAAATCTTTGCTAGCATTGCAGTACAAAAGTATCAATAATTTTATTATATTTCCAATATATAACTTAAATATATATCCATAGAGTCACAGGATATATCATGACATGAAAAATTCTGATCTTCATTTTTTTAAAAATATAATTCTATACCTAAAAGTATTTATGAATTTTTCATTATGATTCTGCAGCGTTAATCAGCGATGAATCTTCTGATTATTAAATTGCTGATGAATGATCTGAGGAGGCAAAAACTTTCAATCACTTCTTTGCTTTCACTATCAAATTTGAAGCAAGTTGCTGCTACTGTTGTCATAAGCTTAAATCTTTTGCATACTTAGCCATAATATCCTGTATATATATATACACACACAACATAATTCTGCCATTCAAACTAAACATAACAAAATAAATTTTGACTATGATGAAGGAGTAGAGATGTTGAAAAATGGCTAAGAGGATAATAGAGGACTTAGAAACCACATTAATAGAGAAACTAGAAATGCAAAAGAACAATAGATAGAAGATTCTTGTAAAAAAATTGATGACAGCATAGCATGAAGAGGTAAAAAGATAATATCAGATACAATTAGAAACAAAGATTGTGAAATGTTGGTTGACCAATATGAAACTGAAAAATGATGGTATAAGTATATAGAAGAATTATGTAGAAGAAATTAAGTAGATAGTGGACTATAAGTTGGGGCCACTAATTTTGAAGTCTGAAACTGAAAGAACTGACATATTAGTAAGCTTCACCATGTCAAAATTTATTGAGATTTCTTTTTGAAGTTCTTAGGGCATAGCCTTTCATCAGGGATTCTAAACACTTTGTAGAATTAGTCAGTGACATGAAAATAGAAAAAACTCACATATTAGTAAGCTTTGCTATAGAAAGTTTATTTACAAATGTACCACGTGATGAGGCATTTTCTATTGTAAGGAAAAGATTACATGATGATAATAGTCTACTAGAACAACTCTATCTATTGATACTATAATGGAATTATTAACATTCTGCATAACAGTAGTTTGCTTTCAATATAACTCAGAATTCTTTCAACAAAATCAGGGAATGGTCATGGATCAGCACCACCATACCTTAGCAACATTCATATAAAAGAACTTGAACCACAGCCAAAAATACACTTGAACCACAGTCATAAATACTACTCCATGTATCCTTAAAAGTGTGATTTCATTATGTTGTGATACATTCATGGTATGTATGGTACATGGCGAGACACAATGATCATCATTTTGGATGCATATTAACAACACCTACTTCAATTAAATTTGCAATGGAATCTGAATGAGAACAAAAATTGGTGTTCTTAGATATTCTTGTGACAAGATTCCCTCAGGGCAAAGTAAAAACGAATGTATAGGAAACCAACACACCCTGGCAAATAGTTTTCATATGCATTCAATTTATATCTGAAGCACTAAACATGAAATTATGCTTTCACTATGATAAAGAGCAAAGAAAGAATTAAGATGTGATATGTTGGACTATTTCCATCATTTATGAGTGAATGCTGAATGTAAAAAAAAATTTAAACTTTATTTAAACTTTCCAAATACAAACAACTTGTTAGTAATAACACACAAATAGACAATACAAGTTAGTAATTACACAACGTTTCGAGTAGTATTATTCTCCACTCTTCTTCAGGTTTTGCTGGCCTATATGCAAAAATAAAAAAAAACATTTTATCACCTGTAATTCACTACAAATAATATTTTTCTTCTTTTCTGAGCTAATGTAATACATAATTGTTAATGAAAATATCCTCAGAAAAAATAGTTTTTAAATATTCAGTTTTATTATTGTCTAGCTTGCTTTCAATTATATATATATCATTCATAGCTTATAGTAATATGGCTCAAGAGTTCTTTGTATTAGTGTATAAATAATGATTAATTAACTATTTAAAATATTAATATTTTATTTAAATAGCCCACTTCATTGATAGAAGTATGCTTGCCTTTTCTCCTGATTGAAAAATAATCACTTGCTCTCACACAGGCCTCCTTGATTTTCCATTTTCAGTCCTCTCTCTCCATATATATCACTTTTGCTTTTGATAATTTTAATTTGTGGCCGTTTTTGCTCATGGTTGATAAATACTCTTATTTTTGAGGCTCTGTTGTATAAATATATATGTTGGGTCAATCTAGTTGAAGGTTGGCCCTAGACTCATAACATACTAAGATGCATGCAAGTTAGCTGCATTTAATTTTATAAACCACTTGATGTGCAGATTAATTTGACAAAATATCTTTAGAATTGTTAATTAATTGGTTCAATGATGGAGAGGTTTGAAAGCTTACAATAAATTTGTCTTTGCAAATAGTTTTAAATTTATATGTAACTTTTGGGATATAAGGGAGACTAATCCATTTTTTAAGTTCCTCTTGTTGAATGGGTTGAGAGTTTATTTTGTTGTAAAACCTATTTATTGTGTTAATGATTTTGTTGTAATTGTACCCTATATTTAGAAGATCCTTGATATACCCTTCAATATTGTTTCTTGTTATTATATTCAAAATTGACAAAGTATGATTTCTGTGCAGAAAACCTTTAAGTCCCACATATTTATATGAAATGGGGGTGATTGATCTGGGGTGGATCGCTTCCCTTATGTTTATAAATTTAAGTATCATTCTATAGTCAAGTGCCTTTAGATCAGAAATTTAATTACTCTATTACTGTCTTCTTTTCCAAAGTCCATGAAAGTGTTGATGCTTGCTGTATTTTATTCATGTGTGTGTCTTTTGAACATATAAACGTGTCATCAATGTATCTAATGTATATTAAATCTGGGCATTGAAGACACAAACTTAGGAATATTATTTTTGATTTTTGCCAAGAATAGACTGCTAATGATAACACTAATGCGGAGCCCCAATGGCCATCCATAGTTTATTTTGTAATATTTTCTATTTGCTACTGCTGTAAGGTTTTTATCTATATACTTTAGTACATCTATAGGGAATTCTTTTTTGTGGTGGTCATAGTTAATGCTATTCAATAATTTGCCAATAACTTCAATAGATTCTATTCTAGACACTGAGCCATATAATTCTTTTGCATCAAGAGATGTGATTTTGTTGTTGACATCTATTTTTGTGTTTTAAATTTTATGAACAAATTCATATGCTGACTTAACTGAATAAGTACCAAATACCAAGTCTTCAGTTATCCATGTAACAATGGCTTTAGCCATTTTGTAAAAGTATACTCCATTGCAATCAAAAATCAACCTCAGTGGGGAATTTTTCTTATGTAATTTTATGTTCGCAAAAATTCTTGAAATAATTGTGGAGGAGGGATATATTTTAAAATATTCCACTTTTGTAAATGCATTTCTGCAGTACTTTCTAAGGATTGCTGTAATAAATTAACAACGTTCATATATTTAAGATTATATGAAGCTATATCTATAAATTTGAGATTTTTAATTTGTATGTCAAGTTTTGATTGGTACTCTTTCCTATTCATTAACATTATCTGGTTTCCTTTATCTTGTGATTATGTTGGGATCTTATATATATATATATGTTTTAGTATCTAATATACAATCTATTATTGCATGTGTTTGGTAATGTGTTAGTTATTCTAGCCATTATCTCAATTACACTATCTTTTGTAGGTTCATTCTCGAATTTGGTTTCAATGTTGACCACAATTTTATTTTAGCATTTTCCCATTCTCAACTCACAAATTTAAATCCATTATTTAATATACTACTAATTGCTTCTGGTAGTTGTTTATTGGATAAATTGACCCAATTATCTTAGTTGATGCGTTCTAATTTCCGGCCTTGTTTCGTAGTTAAGAAACACATTTTTTTATTAAATTTATTTTTCAGTTATTCATGCACATTTATTTTCTTCTGGTGCTGCATCTTTCTTAGATATTATCTTTATCTTTCATGTGTCTGCCTTAATCAATTTGTCCATTCTGTATATTTGATTCTAGTAAAATCCTTTTAATTTGTGCAAAAAAATTTCACATTGATAAATAGTTATGTAACTACATTTTTTTTGTCAAAACTCTATAACTTGTAGACCCTACAACGACTATAAGATGCAAGTAATACAATTGTATATGCATTGGTTGTATGTTGACACAGATTTTTCAACAATGTCAATGTATATTATGTGTTAATGTTTTGCAATGTTCTAGTCATGTTAATACAAAATGAAAATAATAAATAACTAATTATTTATGTATTATATGTAGCAATTTGTGCAATTTTACTGAATCAATATTTGAGTAAACAAAATAAAATACATATAATGCAAAAAAATATATTTTATTTTCTTGGATGTTTTTTTTTTTTGCAAATTCTCATTCAAAATAAATAATTTTTTTAATGAAGAGAATTGTTCTTGACTTGATTTATACTCTGAAATGATATATTATTTAAAAATATAATTTTTTTTATATGTAAATCAGAATAGGGTTAAATTGAATTGATACCAAAGTGCAATATCTAGTTTTATGAGATGTAATAGAAAGTCAGATATCGCACTAAAATAATAACAACAACAAAATAATTAATGTAATCGCATACACAATTAATGGAAAATTATAAAAATTAAAATTCAAGGTACTAACCAATTCTGCAACTAAAACATAGGAAAAATATAAATGAATATCCATGTAAGATTTAGCTCAGTGATAGAATGGCAAGTTCAGGAACTAAAAGTTCCAGAACTGATGATTCTCAAAGGAGTAACCAAAAAAAAAAAAAAGAAATTTCAGCTTGGTCAACTGAATGGAACTATTTTGCTTAACTCCTCAAATATATGATTTTTAAAGTAACTAAATACACATTTATTACTGTAATAATATGTGCATATAGGCAAAGAGGAAATGAAGACATAGAATAAAACATAAAAAGGGCGGAGGTGAGTAATGAGTAGAATTAAAAAACAAAAAATTAGAAAAGCAATTGACCATGAAAAAATACATATAAAAATGGTACTGCTAAAGGAAAGGGGGATATATCAACTAACAGAGAAGTGTTGGGTAAAAGATAAAACTGAGAGAAATATTAATAAAAAAGCAGCAAAAAAATATTAAGTTCAACTATTTTGATAAAATGTATATATAATGAAATGTGACAAGAATAAGGAAGGAAAAGAATATAAATGAATAATGGGGAAAAAAATCAGTGTAGCTGAAATTCATTGGGCATTCTACTAGACTTACATATGCAAATAGAATAAATAACAGTCTTTACTTAAGTAGTATTCTTAATAAACAACATTATTAAGCCTTGAAAGAATTTTAATATTCATCAATCAAATATAAAAAATTCAGACACTTTAGATAAGCCAAATATTTATTAAAATTTACTTTAAAAAATTGACAATATTAATTTCAAAATTTCTTAACTTAGAATAGTGAAGAAGAAAAAAGTTATAAATATAAACAAAGGTTAAGCATCTGAAAAGGTTAGATAAACTTTTCTAATTAAATCAATAAATGGATGACTTTTTTAAAAAAAAATAAATTACCTGAATTATCATGAGCAGGGATAATTGGTAATTGTTCTAATGCCTCTAAAAGAGTGCATATAGATTCAGCATAGGGGGCGACCTTATCCTCGGATCTGATGTGTTCTTTTTCTTTATTAGATTTAACAGGTTTACAGCGAATAAAATTTTTCCATTCATGCCAGCCAAGTTTGATGAAATTCATTTTTCAGAATGAAAAAAAGATGAAACAAATATTTCTGTTTTGACTCACCATTTTTATTAAGTATGATGATGTCATTATAGAAATACAATGCACCTTAATATGAAGATAATCTTTTAAAAATATTCAGCTATATGTACTGGCATCCTTTACATTCACAAAATCTTTAAGCTTTTTCAGGAGTTTGAATAGTGGATGTAAAAAAAAATCCTTGGGGGGTACACATTTGCGTCATATTTGTATATATGCCAAAACCACGTTTTATAGACTAATATACTCTTGCCAATGTCTTTTTATAAAACATTAAAAAAAAAAAAACTGTGGTGAATTTAGCACAGAGGTTTCTATCCACTTAAAATTGTTATCAGTAAACTAATAATTAAAGAAAGAACATATGTCTGCCTCAGCTAATCAACAACCTGTACATCAGCAGGATTTATAACACTTTTAATTTATTATTTACATTACTGAAAAGTAATTAATGCTCAACAACTTTTTAAATATAAAAATATTTTATTAATACAAAATCATAATTAATAAAAAGTGATGGATTTAAGTCAATATTAATTGCTATTCAGAATATTTTTAAAATAACTTAAATTTTATAACTTGTTCCATCCTTAATTAAGATTTTTTTTTTTTTTTACCTTACAATTTTAAAGTTGGCAAGAATAAAATTTTCTTAATATTTGACACACTAGAGAATGAGAAAAGTCCAGAGTTGTTGCTTAATATTTCTTTCATTCCATTTTTTTTCCTAAATATTTACTTTCAACTTTCAGTTCCATTATGAATATATATAATATTTAAATACATGTATAATATCTATACTAAAGTTAATGTAATTAAAAGGGCTTGAACTCAGACTTTCAAGCTCTCTATAACTATCAACTATTTATACAATTGATGACATGACCACATACATGTAAAAAAGTTAATGATCTCCAGTGTCGTATTTCATGCTAAATCAGCACTCATCAGCTGGTCCAGATCTCACACACACATATATAATCAGTGCTCAGTTAAAATTAAAATAACAAATCTTCAAACTTTAATGGACAAGCTTCAATCTTCACCACCCTTCAACTCTTCAGTCATCCATATCATTGAAAATCTGAAGATCAAACATTCAAAGCCCTTGTTGATGCTAATATTACTGTCATATCCATGTTGACTTTAAGTCACTCTGTGGTGATCTGTACCCAAGTGATGAGTACTGGTTCAGCATGAAATACATATAGTGGAGATTACTTATCTTTTTTACATATGATCATGTATATTGATTGTATAAGAGAGTGGGTAGTTGTAGGGAGCTTGAAAGTTTGAGTTCAACACCCTTCCAATTTTATATATATATATAACAGCAGATAAGCTAAAAAAAATCTGCCAACAATATAATATTAAAAGTTTTCATAATTATAATGTCCTATGAAAAATAAAGCCTCAACAAAACCCAAACTGGAAATACTGAAAAATAAAAAAATTGCAACTATGAAATACTGTCTGAATGATGGAAAAACATTTAGTAATGAAACCAGCCACCCAATTAAAAAATTATTGAAATAACACAAAATAATGACAAATATTTTTAAAGGAGGGGATTATGCATACATTAATAAATATAGATTCAATTGAGAAAAGACAAAAATATCGATCAGAGAAAAAAGTAAAAAGGAAATTTAAAAAAGTTGCTCACAGGATAATGTAAATAATCCCATAAGTCAACTTCGTGTGATAATTCATAATATTTGGAAAATACTCATTAATCTTGTTTTAAGAAAAATAGGAGAAATTGGAAGGTCCCTCATAGATAAGAATATAATTTTTTCTACTATTGATTGTCTTTGACTAAATAATTTGTTTCACTTTAAATTCAGTATTCATGAATCTAAAGTTCCTAGGTTCAATTCTCATGTTAGTATTATCAAGCCAATAACACGTGAAAAAGAGAGAAGAATAATACCATTCAAATGTGTTATATAGTAACTTGTATGCTATTGCTAACAGTTAAATATATTTGAAAAAGTTTAAAGTTTGAATTTTTCTAAAGACATTTAGCAATTCTAGATGACAGAAATAGCCCAATATATAATTGCAAGTCACCATCACAAAGTTTCACAACTGGTGTTTATATGTGTTCCTACTCCCTCAAAAAAAAAAAAAAAAAGAAAGTATTCCTTTTCTTCCAATATTTTTTTAAAAATTCTATTGAATTTGTTTTTTTCCCCATTACTTCAAAAATAATCAATTTCTTCTTTCATTAACACAAATGAGACAAATATTAAAATACATTTTTTTTTCCTTTTACAATTTTTATTTTAATATTTTAAAAAAGAAATTTACATTTTTTTTTAAAGCTTGGCATAAATGCTATGATAATTAGAATGCTTTAAAGCCATTCCAATTGACATTTTAAATTTTTTTGAAAAAAAAAAAAAGTGTGAGAAAATATGTGATACTTTCACAAGATTTACTGCAAGATTAAAAAAATGACTATTGTTTATCTGAAAATAATATATGTAAGCATAAAATCAACATATTTCTAGTTAATTTATAAATTTTAATATTTTGCTCTCTGTTTGATATTTATATATATATATATTTAGCATATAATCAAAGAAATGAATGTTGAGCCAATAGCACTATTCCATTATTACATTGTCAGAACTTTAATTGTCAAAAAAAAAAAAAAAGTTGATTGAGATTAGCAAATAATTAAAAAACCTGAGATTAAAAATTTAAAAGGATCAAAGATAGGTAAAATCAAAAATCAATCAAATACAATATATTAAAGTGATTTACTAATCTGCAAAATGTAATATTTATGCATACACATTTATAAAATAAAGTATTTGCAAAACAATTTTATTATCATGATACATATATTAAATATATCACCAGATTTCTCTCCAAATAGATGAAAAAATTTCAACATGAATTACTTTTAGTTATTTTAGACTTGATTTGTAGTTCATTTCTAGAAAAATTCAAAAAAAGTAGATAAACTAAATTTTAATCCCAAGAAATATGAAATTATGCAAAATACATACATTTTTTTTCAACATCAAATTTTGTTCTAAAGAGCATCCGTAAAAAAAGTTTCTCTGTTTACATCAGGTAAGGTCAAACATTTTTGCTCATTGTAAATAGGATTAGATTTTTAGCTCAAGGAATAATAAAATAAAATTTAAAAAATCCATTAATTTCAATATATATATATACAAAATAAACCACATGCAAACTTCTTTATAAATCTTGATTTATTATATGAACTATTACAAAGTGCAACAAATATTCCAACGTTTCGACTATATTCTTTTTAGTCTTTATCAAGAAGCAACTAAAAAATTCCCCTTTATAATTCTTTCATAATATGTATTAAATCGTATTATGAAAAAATTATATAAGAAGGAATTTATATTAATGAAATGAAACCTGTAAAGAATAGGTTGTTAATTGAAAAAAATAAAATAATAGGTTGATTTAATTATATAATTAAAAGGGATTGTGTTAAAAAAGGTATTTAAGAAACAGATGTAATGGAAATATATGATTGTTTATTAGAAGAATTTTAAGGTAAGAGTTATTTGTATTTGTTATATGTATAGGATTATTGTGGAATATTTGGATTTATATTTATTGTTTGTTTTTTTTGTATATTTTTTAGTTATTCCTTGATAAAAACTATAAAAGAATAAAGCCAAAGAGTGGAGTATTTATAAAGAAGCTTGCATGTGGTTTGTTTTGTATATATATATATAAATATTTTAAGGCAAAATTATTATTTGTTTTTGTTGAAATCTATTTATTCAACAAAATATAAACTCAATTTTGAAATGATTCGTATATATATATATTTTAATCCAGCTTAACTTAGAATAAATCATTAATCACTACAAAAATGATTTTTAAAAAGTGTTTAACTTATTTTTAATACAAATTAAAATCAATGTTTTTCTAACCCAATTATTCTTTAATATATATTTTTAAAAAATTACCTTTAGCATAATCAATATTTGCTTTGACTAATTTATTCCAGTATAAAATTGTTGAAAGCTTTGGATAATTTAATATATTTTTTAAAAAAAGTGAATGTGCTCATAAATAACACTTTGTAGAATTTGCAATTGATCTCATTAAGAACAAAGAAAATTTCTTTGATGATATACAAATTTTATATAAAATAATTTTTTTTCTAATGAAAACTTACAAATATTAATATTTGTTATAAATAATGCAATACAAATAAATTGGTTTTAACTTACAGCCTACAAAAGCACTTTAAATTATTCTTAAAATTAAGGATGCCATACAAAAAGTCATAAAACTGCAATTTGTTAATGCCCATGTAGACACGTCATACTACTTGAATGAAAAACGGAATAGTAATGTCATTATAAATAAATAATATTCTAAGATTGCATATAACTAGAGACAGTGGCGTAATGTCCATATATGCAAGGAAAGTATCGCTTCAGTTTAATAATTGTATCTTTTATATATTTTTATAATTTTTCTCTACTTTTTATTTAAAAAAAGAAGATAAAATCAAGCAATTAAAATTTATTATAGCTTGTTGTTAAATGTTATGTAACTACTACTTCCAAAATGCTATATTCTGTTAACATTTTTTACACTGTCACATCTTTGACTCGTGAATGCAACTAATCAAATCAGTACAATATTAAGAAGTTATACGATTGTTTGCCATCTTCATATGATAACAGTTCAAAGATAATGATAATAGCTAACGCTTTTTTCCTCTCAAGAAAACAATTATCATGTTAGGATTCATAAGGAGTGACATAATAGTAGTTCAAAGATATTCTTAACAGCTTAAGCAGCATCTATTCATGAGCCCTGAATAATTTATTCAATAATATAAATAAATTTTCTATTGTCATTCAAATATTATTGGAAATATTTTTTATTAAAGTGATCATATGTCAGTAAGTTAAGAGTAAGATTTCAATCTGTCTTGTTTTCTACTGTGTATATTTTAAACACATACACACATATATGGAATTGCTGTAATTGCAAAATGAACAAATCTATCAATAAATGTTGTATAACTGCTTCTTTAATGACAAACTCATTTGGATCTCTGAGTTTTATTGATTAAAACAAAAATAAAGGCATTTCAAAATCAGAAATGACTATTTTAAACATAAAAATTAAAATCTGTATTTGGCATTTCAATAGTGGCTGATTTTGATGTTTTAAATAACTTGTTTAAAGCTCAAAAGAAATATGAAAAATGGCAAAACAACTCAAATCAATGCTTTCATTTTCAACATTTGATTCAGTTCGTATTGTGATTCACAATAAAAAATTAAATTTCTTCCCCTCTAATCTCAACATGCACACCATTGATCACAGATTTAATTATGTAATCTTTTTTTTTTTAAAAAAATTACTGACTATATCTTAGCGTGCAATCATTATTTTCTTTTTTTTTTTTAGTGCAAAAGTTAAACACATATGTATATATTATTATATTTTTAACTAATCATTTCGGAAGTCATATGACATTTTATTGATTTTAAACTATTCTTGACCACAGGATAGAAGTGCCTACTCTATTAAAAAACTAAGAACACCACAATATATAGAAACTGAATTGGTTTCAGTTCTATATGACTATATAGATAATCTGACTTGGATTGAAAACATTTACATGTTTTTCAAATTGAGCTGATAATTTGCAAGTAAAACAGAAAGACAAATAATAAATAATGGTTAGACAGAGAAATGGTGTATTCAATCCTAAAAGTCTGGAAACTGATCCAGAATACAAAGTTCCTAGCTGATGAAAGTCATAAGCTTAAAACTAGTCTGGCAATGTTGAATAGGACAGCAATGGCTAGGGATTTATTAAGCATTATCATCTGCATCTAAGTGATATAGCTCTGGTGAAAGAAAAAAAAAGTGCTGCCAGCTCCTTTTTTTTACTACTAATTTTAATTAGTATTAATATCCATAGATGTATGATACAACTCTTCAAAAAAAGTGAAAATTATATATGTTGTGTTTTTTTTTAAAAGAACAATATTATAAAAATTTATCTAATTTATGTCACTTAGTATTTACTTTACTTTGTTGTTAAAAATGCCAACTAAAACAAATCTCTGGATTTGTTACTCTCAATAAGTATATAATTGATATAACATATCTGAAGTATCACAGCTAAGTGTAATCTTTATTTCTGTTATTTATACTTATATTAAAATCTATACAGAGTTTCATGTTTTCCCTTCTTTAAATTTATAGAAGGATCTATATTTCCCTTTTTTTTTGTAATCTTTACTGTTTTAATTTTACTTTGATTTCATCATTTATTAATTTTCTTTAGTGCTTTATTACTAAAATCTTTATTGAGCCACAGTTATATAAAACAAAAATACTGGTATGGTAATTAATTTGTATATTGTTAGTTCATAAGAACGCTTGAGCACAGAAATGACAATACTAGAACTGCAATCCATGGACTTAAAACACTAGAATCTGCATAAGCACCACTGTGCTAGAACACATAGTATAGAAAGATGGAAATAGTTGATTACTATTAGGTCAACAACAAAACATCATTCCAAAATTGGGAGAGAGAGGAAGATAAAAATTTTATTAAAGTAGTCTAAGTCAACTTGTCAGCATCTGATAAATATAATAAATTAGTTTAATGACTATAATATTTCTCCCTTTATGCATGTGTGTATTTATTTAAAATAATATTGGAAGTTATTTATTTGACATGTTACAATAACTTCATATTACAGTTACAAATTTTAATCAATTTCTACAACTAACAAAAAAGTTAGTTTTATCAAATCTTTACTTGTATGATAATTAAAAAAAAAAGAAAAAGACTGCCTCAATCACATGTTAATAGATAGGAAACAATATTAATAAGAGAGAGGAAGGGCAACAATGAAATGTTTACAGGAAACATACTTTCATGACAATAATGTTAATAACAGAAAATAATTTACTGATGCTTAAAACATATTTTTGAAAAGATAATAAGGAAAAGTAATATTGTATTTTTTAAAATTTAAAAGAAATAAAAAATACAAATTCAGAAGAAAAAAAAGGGTAATTTTTAATAAACGTAAATAAAATACCGATTAAAATTTTTAAAATTTCCCATGAAACAAAAATGATTTGAACTTTGCAATTTTTTTAATTTTTAACTGATTAATAACAATACATGATTAATGATTAGGAAAAAAACCCACTAATTACTAAATATAAATAACCACATAATAAGTATATATAGAAGTAAAGTTAAAACTGAAATGAAAATATAGTCGTTAACAAAAGGTTATCTAAACTTTTTTTAGGTAGATGAAGAATGATCCCCCCCCCCCCAGAAAATTGAGAATTAGAGCTAAATGATATATATATAAGTAAAAGAATTTGTTGGGATTTCTTAGTAGAAAAAGAGATGACTACAAAAAAAAAAAAAAAAAGGAGTAAAAATAAAATAAAATATTTGCATGGAAGCTACTAATATGAAAAAACTGAAAAAGAAATAGTGGATATTAATTATCCAGGAAAGCAAGTATCATTCCAAATGATATATAAATCGTTATGCTTAGATAATATTCCAAAACTAATTTAATATATTTCTAAAATGAGAACATTAATAAGATGATAAAATATAGAAAATTTAAAATAAGATATGCTAAGAACTACAGAATTTATAAAAAGTAGTTTAAAAGCGATTCCATTTTATATAGAAGACAAAAAAGATCATTTATCTATAATCATTAATTCTAAGGTATCTTTTTAAACCTGTTTAACATACTGTACATTATATAAAATAGAATTTCTTACAATCCAAAGCAGGTTCATAAAATGATTTGTTCATAATCAATAAAATCTTTCAAATATGTAAAATATAATACAAAACCAAAAATGTAGATGTAAAAAATGCACATAAAATCAATTATTGTGCTATGCATGTAAATTTGTAGTGCAAAAATTAAATCATCAACAACAAAAAACATTAAACTTCTAGCAATAAAAAATATTATTCAGTAAAATGTTGAAATTATTTGCTAAATATACCATATAAACATGCAAGTGAATTACAGTATATATGATTTTATTGTAAAAAAAAAAAAAAAATTAAGTGTCCAATAAATTAAAAAAAAAAAATAGGAACATCTGTTAAAGATGCCAAATAAATATGCAAAATAAAATTGAAGAACCATAGTTACTCTATCCATTTCTTCTTTGCAGAGGTAGCAAATATGATAAGTGAGGCATTTCAGATTTACCAAGATTAGAATTTGTGAAACAAGTGCTTCAAATTCATCCTCAAAATACCACACGTATGTATGTAAAGAAAAGAGTAGGACTTTTAGATGAAGTAATTTTTCAGTCGTCTCTTGCTTAACCAAAACGATCCCAAGCTATTGATGACTATTATCTTCACATATTATTTATCTTTTTATTTCTGCTAGTGTACGAATTTATTTTAAAGCTTTTTCTATCAAAAAAAAAAAACTTGTACAATCGCTCATTCTTTATAATTTGCATCTAATATTGGACTTATTTCATGTATACAGCTGAAATATTATCATAATTTGCTCTTCACAAAGTTGCTAAAGAGTTTTATCTTTGCTATGAGGCACTTTACAGTTCCATCCAGATCATTATATAACTCTTTTACCATGATTGTTGTACAGAAATGCATGTATTACAGAATTTTTTCTTGTTTTTAGCTTGAAGCAGAACCATCTCAAAAGAAATATATCTTTTTTTATATGTAGTATTAATCTTGATTTTAGTTATGAAAATTTTTTTCTGAATTAAATGAACAACAACTTTTGTCATATTTAAAATATTCAGAGATGCAACAAATACTTTTAAATTTTACATTATCAGAATCCTTGCCATTAGGCTGATTTAAAAAAATTGTTGATTAGTCATTGTTCAAATGAAAAAACTAAATTTCATTTTACAAAATAAAAGTTTATTTTCTGAAAAATCAATTGATTTCCAGGAGTCTCACTTTTTTTTATGTTCTTTTTCAAATTATTATAATGGTCAAATTGTTTTTTGACTACAAAACAATATTTTTTCCCAAAAGATAACAATTATTCAAAGATAATATAATGTATCATTTTTTTTGGATTTTTATATTAAACTCTTGTTTAAAATATTTCACACTAAAACATTAAGCATGTTCATTGAAATAACATGCATTATTTATCTCATTATACACTATGCTTGCTAAATAAGATTTACAATCAGTCATTGCAATACCATCACTAAACATCCTTCAAATTCCCAATATCAATGCTTTTTGTACATGTATTCTAGTCTTGGCACTTGCTTTCACTGAAATAAAATATCTTTTTCCAAGCATAAGGTAATAATATTCATTGTTATATAAATTATTAACTTTTTCAATTATCGTTTGTTTAAAAACTTTTCATACTTTGGATTTGGTGTTGCAAATATATTCTTTTAATAAAATTTACTTTTCTCTCTAATCCATTGCTAACTCCAAATTCTTCTTCTATCTACTTGATGTTCAGTTTTTTGATAGTACTATTAACATTTGGATTTTTTTACTCCTATATAGATTTCCTTCTTGAAACCTTTTTTTTCAAAGCTGATCTACTATGTCACAATTAGAATTATTTTCCATAACAATTTCATGTACACAATTATTTACTCTAGTTGTTCAAAATGAAACTAATTTCATTTTATCTAATAAATTCATTTCTCAAGTTAACTAGTTCCAGACATGCAAGAGTCTATTTGTGCTTTGATATCAATTTAAAGGAGTGGGCAAACTTTTGCGTGGCAAGAGCTACTTGTAATTTTCTCCAAGTGTCATGGTTTACCATCTACATGTTAGAATGTAGTAATAATAACTTTATTTTTACTTTTTTAATAATTACACAATATATAAAAAAATAAAATAACTCCAAACAAGAAAATAGATTTGTAAGAGGAGTTTTTCATAATAGCTTTCAAATTCCAAAATTAATTTAATCAAGTACGAATCATACAGATAGCGAATAAATTTATAAAGGTTAATAATAAATAAAAATAGTTACATGCAATACAATAACCAAAGTTACACATTCTTTTTCAAAAACACTGAAATAGCTATCAAATTCTATGAATTAATTATATATACATTAATCACGTACAAAATATACAATTAATAAATTTACAAAGATTACACGAGTGCGTGTTTGCTTAATATTCTGCAATTCAATACTAGTGCTATAAACACATAAACACAAAGCTAATATTTAATATCTTACTAAACAATGGGCTGAGCGCTTTCGAGACACAGCTTTCATAATCATAGCTCTTTGTGAAGTAACTGATTGTCTAATATTATGCAAACCTATGCAAAGTTCAAGTATTCCATTTCCTGGTTATAGAATAACACGTTTCCTTTCTGTTAATGGTGTTATGTCACAAAGATCTATGATTATGAGAGTTGTGTCTCTCAAATGTGCTCAGCCCATGATTTAATAAGATATTAAATATTAGCTTTGTGTTTATGCGTTTATAGCGCTAGTATTGAATTACAAAGATTAATAAAAACAAAACAATAATCACAAATAGTTACATGCAATATAATAACCAAAGTTGCAAACATTTTTTTATTTTTAAATATAGAAAATAGCTATCAAATTGCAAAAAAAAAAAAATACATTAATCATGTGCAAAATATACAATTAATAAATGTACAAATATTATTTATTACACACACATACACAAAACAATAATAATAAATACAAATAGCTATATAATACAATAACCAAAGTTGCAAAAAGATTTTTTTAAATATAGAAAATAGCCATCAACTTCCAAGAATATACATTGAACATGTTAAACACAGTTATATGTATAATGATAACCAAAGTTGCAAATATTTTTAAATATAGGAAATGTAATATAAACAACATTTAATGAATAAATTGCAACAAAAAATTAAATAATCTGATACTATTATAAATGAATTGTCTATGGTTACTTTCTAAATTGAAGTCAGGTAATACCAAGTGAATGTTTTTGACTAAATAAGTATCAACAACAAAAACTATATGAGTTTGGATTATCCCGAATGTATATATGTTATTGAATATTGTATTTTCAACTGAATCATCATCATAATAATAATAACTAACAACAACAATAATAAATAATAATAATAACAACAAATAATAATATCAATTATTATTTACTGAGGCTATAACCTCGATAATATGCGTATAAAATGCGATAGTAGGGCCCTCTACAGGTGTTTTAACCACAAGCTTACTCAGTAAATATTACTTACGTAATCAATGTGCGTTTAATAAATTTATAATTACAATATTAATTATTATAAATAACATTAATTTATTATCAAAAAATCGGTACAAAACATAAATTCCAAGTAAAAGTGTAGAAATTTATTAAGTTGCTGAAGATTTGCACTGCATACTATTCTCTAATTTTAAATATCTAGGTATATAACTACTAATCACTAGTCTTGCACATGATTCTATAGATTAGAATGAGATTTTGTCTTAATTATAATCATTATCAAAAATGTAGACTCACAAAGGTAAGTTGAGCTAATATAAGTATATATATTAAATTAAATGCAACTTTTTTTAAATGTGGATACTTTTCTTTTTATTGGACTCCAAAATGATTTTTATTTTCTGAACTGTGTGATTTTAAAACTATATTGTTTTACAGAAGAATTTCATTTTTATGCTCAGATAAAGAAAATTTATTTTCAATCATTTGATTCACATCAATATTGCCAAATGGATAACTCATGAAGGCAAATCAACAGCTTCTTAAAAATGCCTTTCAAATTTGGAGTGATGAATTATTATTTTTTTATAATATTTATCTTTTTTGGAATGTATTTCCATTTTTTGACAATTCATCAGAGACATTTTTAAAATTTTTCCAATTAATTCTCCTTCATTTGAAGGGATAACAGCTTTAATTTATTTTTAAAAATATTAACATATCAAATCAATTTCAGTTACTATTTTGTTTCTTCTTTGCAATTGTAAATTCAGTTCATTAAGATCATTAGTTACCAAACAATATCATAATCTCTTGACTTTAAAAAATCTTTTAATAAGTCTCTGAATCTTTGTAAAAATATTCATTGTCTTAACCAATGATTATCTGCATGATATAACAATTCATCATATTCAGATTCATTTTTTTTTTAGAACATTCTCTGAAGACTTTTACCTCATATGGAGTTCACAATTTTTCTGCAAATTTTCATATTATGTTACATATTAATAACGTTACATATTTAAAATTTTATAACAGAGAACCTGCTGGTAAACAATGCAATGATATGAAAAAAAATCTGGAAAATTATCATATCTGGTACTCGTAGCCAAAAAATCCACTGATTGTGCTAGTCAATGACAGCATCCCATCAATTGTTATCAATACAATTTTATAATTTGGAATTTTTTTCTTTTCTATATATTTTTTGAAAATGCAATAAACATCTTCACCTTGAGATTTTTTCTTTAAAGGCAATATTGATAATAATTTTTCTTTCACATTCATATCTTGAAAAACATTCTCATAAAAACATAAAGCTGAGAAATATCGTTTATCAAGAAATCCATTAGACTGCAAAGAAAAACAAATACAATTAGTCATATCTTTGGTTAATTATTGAACCAAATCAGAATTTATCATTTCTATACAATGTATAACAGATTTACAGGAAATTTATACATTTTTAATTGCAAAAACAATTACATTTTTGTTCTTAAATGAATCAAATAATGACTTGCTGGCTTCCAAAAATGCGTCAAGCATTGTTAGCTGAGAGATCATCGCAGCTGCCTTGCAAGCAAGTAGTTGGTTGCAGACGGTTGTGGGTTCGCCTCCCGGACGATGCTATGACATATGAGAAAAAAAAATGCGTCTTTTATCATTTTTCCATGTATGAAAGATTTTTTTATGGATCTGTTACCACCTAACTCAAACAAAATGATACAACTATTGTAGCTTTAATTTTAAAAGAGGTTTTAATAAAATATGATTGTTGGCCAATTGACTGTGATTTAAATTCTTTTAACTTTTATTTGTATAATTTGTTTTTTAATGAAAATCTTTATCAAAACTTGCAAGCATGATTTAAAAATGTCATTCCATATTTCCTTTTTTTGAAAATGACTTACTTGCATGACATATATAACAAACATTATGCACTATTCATTCTGAAGAAAAACTGTCATTTCCATTTTGTATTAAAATTTTGTCTTTCTTTTCTTAGCATTTGCTTCAGACATTGTACACTTCTTTTAAAATATGATAAAGTAGTTATTAAATCTATGACTGACTGGTTGTATTTAATGCTGGCCATTGTGCTTCTGCATTACACATATTTGAATCGATGAATTTGTAATCAATATATATATATATATATGTCATTTTGCATTTCAAATGAAGGCACATACATTGTCCAACATGCCTCAATTGTGAAGAGTCAATTTTAATCTACAGTAGTCATAAGTTTATGAAAAATGTACTTTTATGTATAGACATATAATCTGGTATAATATAGCATCATTTACCATTATTTTCTCTTAATTCAGGCAGTTATTCCAAAATGACTTGATAATTCACTGACGAATGCGACAAAAGTCTTGCCCATCCTGGATTTAAAGAATTTTAATAAATAATTAAAAAAAAATAAAAAATAGATTCCAAGGCTTGTTAAATTACAAGAGTTTGAATGATATGAGTAATGAGCTGACTCACTATATTATGGAAACAATAAGTTTAATTGCTAAAGAAAAAGTGTTTAATTAAGTTTGAAAAATTTGATATAGTATTAAACATGATGAAAAACTAAAATATAATTGAAAAAGAGAAAAAAAAATTATTTTCAGGGTAGAATATGCCGAATTAAATAAACATGCAGTGGCATTTCACAATAATAACTCTCAATTTTTGGCTTTTCACTATAATAGCACTACTTTTAATTATGCAGGTATGCTCTTTTTAGCAATATATATTACTTGAACTCTGAAATTTGTACTGAATGCCATATTAAAGTAGTATCTACAGTGATTTTTCAAAGTACATAGTTATTAATATTTAAACGTTCAACTATGTGTTAGAAGAGTATTTGTAAACTCTATATTTGTGTTAATATAAATACACACGTATAAATTAAATATAAACTATAATATATATATAATCACCATCTCAAAATGAATGACAAATTTTATCAATTTACTCAAGCACTTTCAAAGGTCTAAGCCTTCATTTTCAAGAAGTATCTGGAATAAAATATGCAAATTAAGGTGGATTAGATATGTAAATAAGGGTGGACTAGATTTTCATTTACCTAGATTTGCCACTTCCTGGAGTATCTGGAATAAAATATACAAATTAAGGTGGACTAGATATGCAAATAAGGGTGGACTAGATTTTCATTTACCTAGATTTGCCACTTCCTGGAGATGGCATAAAATGTTTCCTTTTTATTCATGGCATGGACATCAGAGATGATATAACATGCCTCTTTAACTCCTTCGCAACTCGTGCCGCTCTCTGCACACCACACAAAGCTTGTCTGGCCTATACTGGTGTCCCGTAGAAGCTGCGTGCTGCACAAAAATAGATGGGTGGGATGGGTCAATCAAAGCCTTATTGTATGCATATACATGTTGTGCAAGTCTTGTATGGATGGACCCCCTAGTCTCACCATAATATGCCGCCGAGCAATTATTGTTACTACACGCAATCTTGTAAACGGTCTGTCGGGCGTATATTGGGGGGAGGTGATCTTTAGTATTGTCCACGTATCTGTTGAAATTGGGGGGAGAGCGGTAACACAAGCTAAAATCATTACTAAAGATTGGGTATAAATCTTTATGTATATTTTTGATATATGGCAGCAAAATACGGGGTTTATTCTGTTTATTTTCTCGAATGGGACAGTTTTTAATAATATTATTGATCGTTCTCTTATTATATTTTGCATTTATTAATTCATTTCTGAATATCTCAATGTTCTTCCTTTTATCAGCTTCAAAGCTGCACAGATTTGCATTTCTGTATAAGAAAGATTTCAGACCAGCCATTTTATATGTATATGGAGTGTTCGATGAGTGGTGTATGTGACCCCTAACATTGATCAGTTTGATGGTCATTCTATAACAAAAGTGATATGCCTCCATCATCACTTGTAGATCTAGATATTTAATACTATTCAGAGCTTCATTTTGAGCTATGTTTATGTGTAGACCTGATGCTGTTGTGAGGTCTGTCTTAGTGTCTTCTATAATTTCTTTAGGCGCAGCTGTAAAAATGTCATCCACATATCTAGTATATAGTAATAAACCACAGCCCACATATCTCGGGATGATAATTTGTTCGTATGCATTCATTACGATCCTGGCAATGATTCTACTCATTGGAAGACCCATTGGCCACCCATTGAGCATTTGGTACCATTCTTGGTTGAACACAGCATACATGTTTTTGTTCACCCAGCTCAACATGGCTACAACAAATTAGATACAATCCTGACTCACGCCATGTCTGGTGAGTGCTTCTTTTACTACTATTATGGATTTAGGTCTGTCGATAGACGCATACAATTCTGCAACATCAAGAGCTGTCATCAGCGTATTTTGCTCTGGAGCCACATTCTTCAGTCTATTTACAAAGTCGAAGGATGACTTGATGGCATAATCCCCATAGCCTGTGGCTTGGGTGATCCATATAGAGTTTATAAAGTTATTAAATAATGGATTTAATATTATTGAATATTTTTTTGAAAACTAAATAACAACTAGTGGGAGTTATAAAAAAAAGTTGTAAATATTGATTACTTTATGTAATTTTTTTCCCTTCAGTCTTTTTAATTTACAATACTTAACAGTATATAAAATCTCTATACAAATCCACAAACTAATTAAAAATTTTCAAAATGCATGTGTATGCATTGTCTGCATATAGAGCAGGCAAAGACAAGTGCAGTCATTTACTTGTCTCACAGTTCTCTCTTTAATTTTCACATAATCATTCAATCACATTATTGCACTTACAGTATATTCCTCTGCTAGGCAATACAAATTTCAAAATTAATTTACAATAAACTAAAAACATAAAGGAAATGATCATAACAATGCTTTTGTTGAAAAAATAAGTGATTTAGTTCTAAAAAAGTATACTGCAGTTAGCTAATTATTTACTAAGAAAGCAACCATGGAAATGTAAAAAAGAAATTCATGCTAGGATTAAATAAAAAAAAAAAAAATTCATGCTAGGATTAAATGGGCCCCTTAAACTGTTAAAATTAAATCCACAGAAAATGAAAATATTAAGTAAACATTAAAAAATCATTAGATATGTGAATGGGGAATAGGATTAACAGGAATGTTCTAGTAGACAGCAATATATTGCACCAGAAAACGTCTGACTCAACAAAAAAAAACTTTAGTAAAGGATCCATTGAAAGGAGTGACGTCAAGTCATTTATTGCAGGTAAGGGATGGTTGTATTAAATTTAGGAATGTAACATCATACAATATTGTATCCAGGTATTGAGAGAAGTTATAGAAAGGACAAATGAATATGAGTTGCCATTATGTTTTGGATTTGTAGACTATGAAAAGGCATTTGAATCTATAAACTTTTCTTCAGTGATTAAAGCATTGAATCATCAAGGTATAGACCCAAGATAGTGTCAAATTTTAAAGAATATTTATAAAAATGCAACAGCAACAATTAGATTAGATAATGATACTGGGAAAGTCAACATTGAGAAGAGTGTAAGACAGGGTGACTCCATATCTCCAAAACTTTTTACAGCAGTGCTGCAAGAAATATTTTGTGGATTAAACTGGGGAACTAAACGAGTGAAAGTAAATGGAGATTATTTAAGTCATTTAGATTTTGCAGATGATGTAGTTGTTTTTGCAACTTATGCTTCAGAACTGCAGGAAATGTTGCAGGAGTTATCAGATGAAAGTAGGACTAAAGATAAATGTTAAAAGACTAAAGTAATGTTTAATGGATTTTCTTAAAATATGAAAATAAAGATTGATTATGATGAGTTAGAAGAAGTTAACAGTTACAAACACCTTGGTCATATTATTAATACAGATGGAAACATAATGGATGAAATTAATCATAGGATTAAACTTGGTTGAAGTGCTTTTAATAGAAATAACTTGATACTAAAAGGAAATATATCTACGTGTCTGTAAAGGAAGATTTTTAATAAATGTGTTTTACCTGTTCTTACTTATGTATCAATAATGAAAGAAACAGTGCACTGGCAAAGACAGTACTATCAGGCTTCTGAATTTTAGGCTATTAAGATCATATATAATTTTCAATGATCATCCAATTTTGACAGGCAATGTCTTCCAAATTATTTATGAGGACTAATAGTTTTAATTTTAACAGTATACAAGCCTAACACGAGCATCAATTTTGAAAGAAACTTTTTAAATTCCAACCATCAATAAAGATATTAAATGTATATATATTTTGCTCTAAATCTTTTTTTTTTTTTCTGACTCTGTATAATATCTTACTTTTCTCATATGGTACTTATTAAACCTATTATTTTGAAATTTCCTTGTGAGTATATGACATTTTTAGTTATTAAAATGATTCTAAAATTTTAAATACAATTTCAATAAATATTTATGCCTTTAATATTATTGTGAGAGGAAGTTTTGATAAACAGACTTTCGAATTATTGCTTGCGAGTAACAAGCACACGGTATACCCAACACGCAAATAACACTTTATTTTTCGAAATAGTAATCTATAAACCGAAATATAATTTATATTACTTTAAAATTTATTGAAAATATTAATTGAAAGTGTAAAAAAAAAAGTTTTACAAACAATAATCTTTTAAAATAATACATTTTTGAACGATATACTGCCGTAGGAAAAAAAAATTAGCTTTTTTTAAAAAAAAAAAAACACAGACCGAAAATTACGTTTTGTTTTATTTACAAAAAAAAAAAAAAAAAATCACTTTTAGAGTAAATAATTAAAAAAACAGATCGCTTTTTACAAAGTCATATTTTAAAAATACATCGATTCATGAAATGGTGAAATAGAATGTAAAATTATTACGTTTGACCGTATATTTAAATAGTTATGACTTTATAAATTATTCACCCCTGTACATTATAGGCCCTGAATGTTTTAAGTACTATGTTCATAAACGTTAGCAATGAGGCATTTAGAGATTGCCGTTTTTACCGCGTGTAACGTGGAGAAACAGCGCCGCGTAGTGGGTTAGAATCTTGGTAGTTTCTGATAGCAGACGACACATAAGCTAGATGTTTTTACGGCAATCAGCGCCACCTAGGTTCTTGCTAGCGGACGATGTAAGTTGCCGGCTAGCTTGTGGAAGGTTCCTGTGCGTATGGACGGTGAACAGCGCCACCTAGCGGCGGTAAAAAAGCGCCATCTGCTTTCGAGGCCCCTACCTGCCTCTAGCGGCCACATAGCAGGTCAGGTTAAAGTACCCTTTTTTGTTTTTGTTTATAACTATTAAATTATTTGTGTTATTAAAATATGTTAAAATAACTTTTTTCCATGCATTGTATGATAATAGTAGCTGTTGATTTGTTATGCATGCATATGATTCGATGTAAACAGTCATAATTAATTTAATGGTGAATTTCATTTAAAAATGAGAATCTGTTAAATATGAAGTACGATTGTATTCATAAACTAATAGCTTGAGACATTCATTCCTTTAACTGAAATTTAGTTTAAAGGATCACTGTTTTAATAAAGGAAGTTTTTTTTTGGATAAAACAACAACAACAAAAATTAATTAAAATTTATTTAAATGAAACTAGAATCACTAGTAGAAAAATAAATTATAAAAAAAAGTTTTTAAGTTCTTTTTCTCTTTACATAGAAGTGATACTTCTCTTAAAGTTATATACCAAATTTCTAAATAATAAATATCTAACAGATAATTAAAAGAATGCAGTAGTAATATTATTTTAAAAAGATGATAAAGAAGATATTAGAAATTACAGATCATCAGCCTTATTAGTTCTACACAAAATTTTTACGAAGATAATAACAACTTACATACAGCAAATTTTGGATTTTAACCAACCAACCAAAAAAAAAAAAAAAAGCTGGATTTAAAGATGATTTTAGCATGGCGGGATTATATCAAGTACTGAAAGAAGTTACAGAAAGGAACAATGAATATGAATTGGAATTATATTTTGGATTTGTAATTAAGAAAAGACATTTAATTCTATAAGTATTTCTACAGTGATTAAAGCATTGAATCATCAAGATATAGACTTAGGATCTGGTTATATTCTGAAAAACATCTATCAAAATGTAATGACAATGATTAGAATATATGATGATACTAGATCAATATTGAGAAGGATGTATGATAAAATAATTCTATACTTCCAAAACTTTTTAGTATCATCACGTATTCCAATCATTATTAATCCTGGGTCTATATCTTGATGATCTAATTCTTTAATCACAGTAGAGATGCTTATAGAATTAAATATCTTTTCATAATTACAAATCCAAAGTATAATGGCAATCCATATTCATTGCTTTATTAACTTTTTATTAAAATTTTATAATTTTTTTAAAAAACGAAGGGTTTTGCCCAACAAAGAGTAAATAGAATTTTAAAAAGAATTTAGTACCACGGGTCATCAAGTACTACATAAAATAATTCAAAGTTGCAAAAAATATGGAAATACAATGTATTTGCATGTTATAGATTTTGAAGAGGATTTAGATTATATATATATTAGCTGTGATTAATGCCTTAAAAAAAATTAGGAAAAATAAAAAACTTATATTAAAAGACTTGTAAAAAATACTATACTTATGAAAAATTCAAAATAATAAAAAAAGGTGTTACTAAAGTAATTTAATTTCTCCAAAATTATTTTGGCAATTTTTAGAAAAATTTAAAAAGTTTTAGTTAGGTTGGGTACATAGGTTTAAAAATGCACTGTGCTTTTCTAAGTTGTCTTACATTTGTAAATATTATTTTTGCGGTAGCAGCAGCAAAATTACAAAAAAAAAATAGAGCACTGTTAAAATGATTAAAGAAACATGAAAATATTTTAGTAAAAACTAAAGTAATGATTATTTACTATATTGCTAATGATTATTTACTATATTGCTAATAGAAGAAAATAAAATAAATGGAATAATTATATTTATTTTAATTAGTTGAAGCAAAAAACGATTATAAAAAAAAAAGAATTAAAATAGCATGGAATACATACATAATAGTAAGTATTTAATAGCATATTAAATAAAAATATTTTATCTTGATTTATGGTTATAAAATATGGATTCTGACTTCCAAAATAAAACAAAGATTACAAGTCATAGAAGAGTAGGGGAAAAAAATGAATGGCTTCAAAATCCCATCAATATTAATGAAATAATCAAAAACTTAAAAGAATGTAGATAGAGATGAACTGGACACACAACAAGAAGAGATGATAATTGACAGACTACAGCAATCCTTGATTTGATACTAAGATTTAAGCAATTTGAGAAGATAAAGATTGAAGTAAAATGATGAAAAGATAGGCTTGTGACAGATCTTTGTGGAGAATAGGAAAAGCCTTTACTTTTGCCATGTTATGTTTAGTAGCTGAAAATGCTAAACCATTATAAACATGTGTCCTACAATTAGAATAAAAATGCATACAACAAAATAATTATAAAACTTAAAAAAAAAAAAGCAAATTATAATCCAATTCAATACTTTAACTTCAAGATTAGCACACACTTTTTAGTATTGTATTGTTAATTATCTGGAATCAATATATAATAAAAATATCTATAACTTAGATGATTCTTGCTTGACTCCTCAAAATCAGTAAGGCTGTTTGTTTAATTAAATAACCACCAGTCTTTATTTAATATAATGATTTTAAAAAAAAGCCCAATTTCAATAATTCAATACAATATTTTTTTTCTAGTAATTTATTAAATTAAAAAAAAAATAAAATCGTATAATAAATTATTAAAATTTTACCTACCTACAGAAACAAAAGTTGAAGATTTAATTACAGCAGTTTTTTTAATTTTATCATAACTTATTAATTTATTGCCCATTCTATAATTTGTAAAAAAAAACCCACCTACAAACACATTTTAGAACGTGTTATTTACTACCCTCTAGTGGATAAAAGTAATAGTCAAATAGAAATAATATTTCTTTGTAGCGTTTGTTATAATAATCTGAAATAAACAGACAACAATACTTTTGCATTTTTCTAATTACTTTTTATTTCTGAGCATAAAATAATAATATAATTGTACAAAATAAAATAAATACTAAAAATGAAAAAAATACATGCGTGTTATTTTGTGATAATAGTGTTATTTTGGGATAATATATCATAATTAATATATCTTAAAATTCCCCAAAATCTGATTATGTGAAAAGAAATTAAAAATCGTAGACTGAATGGAGGCTTATTCAGTTTTTCAGGTTATAAAAAAGTCTAGAAATGCCCCAAAACATTAAAAAAATTAGCCTGATAATTTTATGACAAAGGCATTGAAACATCTATTTATTTTGATTTTTAATCCTATTTTTTATTTTTTTTCAATACATAATTTATTCATACTACGTTTAGTTTTTATATTCCTAGTTTTATACTTACAGAGTGCTTTAATTACACTTTATAAAAAAAAAAAGGACTATTTCAAATTCTGTAAACCAACAAGTTGTGGCTAATAGGATTTATTTCCCTCCTTATTTGACAATCTCATTTAAACTAATAGCTATTTAAATTATAATTCTCAATATAACTAAAAAAATATGACTTACAAGATATTCTTTTTAATCACCTACTTCTACCTTTTTTTAAAAAGGAAACAAATTTACCAATCTATATTCAATAACATCATGAATTCTCATATTATAGTATTATACTATCTGATATCCATGCTTACTCAGACTTATAATAGATAGCATTAGAATAACTGTTTTTTCATTATGTTATTAAAAATATTAGTTTGACAACTGGAGGAAATTTCTTTTGGAAGCTAAGAGAGTCCTGATTAAATGATATTAAATAAGCATTATACTTAAGAGGTGTGATAACTTTAAATATTTTCCATAAAGATGACTAGTGTTATAAATCTGATGGATATTTCAATGAATTTTTTATATGGATATTTTATTCAAATCATTTACTATATGGCTGTTTAATCACAAGTTATACTACAACTGAAATCTTTATTTCCATAATCTGATATTTTCATATAATGCAATTTGAAAAAGGCATATATAAATATTAATAATCCATTAGCCAACATAGTTCATCTGCATTTTGGAAGTCAAAAGTCAGCAAAGTTATATTTGAGAAAGCATAAATTAAAAAAACAAAACAATGCACACTGTATATAAATGATATATCATATTGTAGATAATTTATTCCTTTTTTTTTGGACAGTATTTTCAAAACAGTGATATGATTTTTACAAATTTTCTTTAAAAAACTATATTTTTAAAAAATCTTTTTTATAGGGGAAAAAACACCAAAAATTCTATATGAGATTTTGAAAATAGATGTTTTCAAGTATATAAAAAATATTTCTAATTACAAAAAGAAAACTGAGTTTATGGCACAATATTAATAATTTAAATTAGCTGTATAATGTTTACAATGTCCATGTTTTTGAATGAATTGTAAATGCATGTGCATTTGCATATAAATTAATCAAATTTAGTTAATAATTTACTTTTGGTTTCCATCGTTGTTAAATAAATACTGAATTTTTTTAAATTTAAATTAATATTAATTTTATTAGGGGAAAAAAAAACTCTCTAAACAAATATAACAGTGATGTGATGTGATGAACTGTAGCTTCTCCTTAAACGAAGTCAAGAATCTCTCAGCAATTATGCCCAGAGAAACCTGTTAGCCACTTTATTTTCCATTCCCCAGTCTAAGTTTTCCCATATTCTGCTCCATCCCATTTCCGCAACATAATCTTTGTCAACTCTATGACCTTTATATCTAAATCCCCCTTATCTTTTAACAATAACAAACTCTCTGTACAGTGTTGCCACCAAGTGCAAGCCCCAATAATCAATGGACTCAAGGTTTGTGCATAAAATCCCTGTCTAGTGCCTACTCACCCAATATCCCCAGACTAGTTTCTAGCTTGTGACTTTCATCAGTGAAGAGCCTGGGATTTGAAAGTATTGCACCTAGATCTTAGAATCTAATGCAATTCTCCAATAGTCATCTTTTACCTATTTAGTCAACTACAAAACTAAGAGCCCAAGATAAAACACAATAATGTTTTTAATTCAAGCCCATTCACTTGTATAGCCATATAAATCTGAATTCAGCTCAGCATCTATTCATTTTGATATCTTTGGTTTTTGAAAAACCATGGGTAGGATAGGCATAAAACCATCAAAACATCATGTGATTATTACTGCACAGAGAGTTTTCTACTGTTACTAACAGCCTGTGTAAGTATATGAAATGGTGATGTTTTGATGGTTTTATACCTATCTTTGCCATGGGATAATGGTGATTGTGTTTTTGAAAAATCAAAGACAACAAAATGTATAGATGATGAACTGAATTCAGATCTGTATAGTTACACAAGCAAATGTGCTTGATTGAAAACATTATTGTGTTTTCATCTTGGGCTCCTAGCTTTATAGTTAATTAAATAAGTAAAAGATAGCTGATGGAGGATTGCATTAGATCCTAAGATCTAGGTACAGTACTCTCAAATCCAAGGTTCCTTATTGATGAAAGCCACATACTAGTTTAGGGATACTGGATGCACTAGACAGAGAATTTATGTACAAACTTTCTTGCATCCATTGATTACTGGGCTTGCATTTAGTGGCATTACTGTATGGAGAGTTTGCTACAGTTCTTAACAGCCTGGTTAAGCATATGAAATATTGATCACATGATCTAAACAAATATTTTCTACCTAGAATTTAAATCTGAACAAAAAATAAAAGATCTAATTTTTACAAAAAAAAAATGTTATTGATAATAATAATAATAATAATAGTCACTTGTAAATAAGTATGGTCATTCCAACTGCAAAAAATAAGATATATATAAACAAATTTATTGACTTTGGATTAAAAACATAATTGGGATTTTTGTATTTAACTTGGAATAAATTATGGGGCAGGAAGTCCAGAAATTAATTAGTACAGGAATTGATTTAATCAATTTCTGGACACACCCCCCCCACACACTTTTATTTCATGTCAAATAAAAAATGCCAATTGTTATTGAAGAAATAATTATATGTTTTGGTCCAAAGTAATAAAAAATATTTTTTATAAAATATATTTTTTATATCTATTATTTTTAATTTTTAAATATTAAGGTTAAGAGTAAAACATACATATTAAATAAAGTTCATTTACAATATAGTTTTATAATCAAGACTTGGTTTTTATTTCAATTTTAAAAGAATTTTAAGACTTTTTAATGTTAAGTTTTTTTAAAATATATATAAAATCATCCTCTCGCAAACTTATTGAAGTGACACCAACATATTTAAGAGTTGATATCAAAATATTTTATGCTTCTAGATTTAAAACACTAGGAAATCTACCTACAATATATGTCACATTGTATTTTCAGTGATTTAAAACAAATGTACAAAATTTGAACAAATTCTATTTATCCAAATAAACCTTGAAACAAATAAAGATTCTTCTGACTTAAATGAAAGCATTTAATAGAAAAAAAAACTACTCTAAAAATAGTTTTCTGATGACTATACAAACCAATCCATGAAACACAAATACATATAGGATATGTGGTCCACTTTTCAATTGGCTTGATATTTTATGACATTATCTTTTAATTTCTTCAGTAAAAAACTTCTGCATTATGTCTAATTGTAGCTATCCAATGTATTCTATCTCTGCCATATCCACCCCAATGGCAACAATTGATATTGTGCTTCTTTAGAATTTTTTAGAGCTAATCCTTATATTGTGAACAAGGTCTATCTTATGAACACAAGGCTCAAATTCACAATAAAACACCCTTTTAAGAAGTATTCCATTGTTCATTTGTTTCATATGTCCAATTCAACAGAGGTGTGATTTTGCAACAGTGGACTGAAAAGTATCGCATAAAGCATGTAAAGAACATATTGATTGGTTATATAATCTTGCCATTATATTTTTAAAATTTTAGTGTGTCTTTAAATAAAAAATTTCTAATACTTTTATATAACACTGAGACTTCCACACTAATAGATTAAGTAAAATAATAGCTATATAGAGCTAACTTAGTTGGAATACTTATTTCCTTATGATGAAACATTTAATTTGTTAAAAGTAGCAGCAGCATTTTAAAATCTTGATATACCTCAATAACTAAGCCCATTTTTCTGCTTATAAAATTACCAATGTATTTTAATGATTTACATTTTCAAGTTGATAACAATCCAAGCTAAAAATTGCTGAGAATTTTTCTACCATCACTGATTAATAAGGAACTTGAGTTTTTTGAACATTAATTGACAAATCAAAACGTTATGAACATTCGGTAAATCACCTTTTGAACTGGAAAAATAACACAATCATTAACAAACTAAATCAAAAATCGAAGTTCTTGTTTTCATTTTTAACGAATTCAAATTAAGAATTTCACTAACAACCTGTATTGTATCTTGAGGCCCGTTTGATTAAGCCACCTATAAATAATTCCAAAGATCATTGGCTTCACATCTTTGTTTAACGTAATTTTTTTATTTCAAAAAATTCAGATTTTCCATTTGCAGGAATAACTCTTCCCATCATTCCACCATGCAGAAACTGTATAATATGAATAAATTTTGGTGGATAATCAACTAATTTCAAACAATGCCACAGAGCTATCTTATTAACAGAATCAAATATCTTGATCAGATCAAAAAAGCATTATATAAATCACTCCTTTATTCTGAATAATTTTCTTGCATTTGCTTGGCAACAAAAATCATGTTTATAGTGCTTCTTGATTCTCCAAAATTACACCAAGTCTTTGGTAACCATTCATCTATGACTTTTCAACAAAATTCGTGAATGTTTCTTTGTTATAATAGATAATAAGATTTCATGATAACTACTGCAATCATTTATTCCCCTTGTTTTTAAAAATTGGAACAAGAAAAACATCTTAAAGATCTGATGGCACAACTTCATGGATCCATAATTCCATTATTTTTGAAGCTAACATATCCCCATCATGTTTTAAAACTCCTTTGGGTATTTCATTAGGACCTACAGATTTCCACTTTTAAAATCACAAAGAACTGTTTTGACTTCACTAAAGTGGATACTTTTGTCAAAACTAAATGAGTTAAAAAGTTGACATCCCAATTCTTTTATTATTACTCAAAAGATAATCAAAATACTTTGTGTATAAAATATGGTTGCCATCACATAAGAGAGTGCCATTTCTGTATTTAATAGGATTATGATACCATTTTTCAAGTCCATATACTGCTGTCTATGCATTGAAAAAAGATCTAGAATCATCATAATCAGAAAATGCCTTTATTTTCTTTGAAGTTTAATCCACCAAACATATTTAAGTCTTCGTATCAATAATTGAACTTCTGCCTTTAGATCTTTATATTATTATGAAGTTCCACATTTAATCAATAATTTTTCCAAGCATTTTCTTTTAATTAAATCACTAATAACAATATCACTCTCAGAAAACCAGTCATGATTTTTCTATTTAGTGAACCCAAACATAGACTTTCTTTTAATCTATAATACATTCCTTAAGAGAATTCCACACTTCAGTAATGTGACAGTCCAGAAGAATGAAATTAGCTTTTAGTGTTTAATAGCTATTGAAATTTAGTATGCACAGTAGATTCTTGTAAAAAACAAATACTAGTTTTCTTATGAATATGATTTGAACAATATTTATTTTTTAATGCAATTATCATTTTAACCTTGAGATATATTATATTATGTTTTATCCAACAAACGGTGTTTGCAGATCCTCATGAAATGTGAATTTCTCTTATATTCTGACTCCTAACTATGATGTAATATATTAAATCCTATCATTTTGAGGATGAATGCATCCATATTTCTTTATGTTGGTTTTACTACTAACAATGGAGTTGTGATACTCATGTGTTGTGCATAAAATCAATAATAAACTATTTGAATTGATTGCCCCAACACAATTATTTCCAATAACTTTTGACCACAATCTATTATTGATAACAACAACTGCATTAAAATTTCCAAAAAAAAAAATAATTGATTTAATAATGCTATCTAACAAGAAATAAAAGCTTTCCTTTTCTAAACTCTCTGAATCAAAAGTTGGAGCATTGGTACTAATAAAAAGAGCATAAATCCTATTATGCAAAACAAGTTTTAACAACATTAACCTTTCAGTGACATAATGAAGAATTCCAACAATAAAAGATATTATAACAAATCAAACATCATGCATTCACTTTTCACTGACTGATCTGTCTTTCCAAAAAACTTGTATCCATATTTTCTATTAAATTTCCATTCTTTGGGAGATGAGTTTCATAAGAACAGCTATATCAATCTTAAATCTTTACAGCTTCTTATTAGTCACTAGTGCAATTCTCTGTTCTGGTCATGGACAAGTTTGTATCAAATAATATTTGCACATTTAATGTACTTAAATTTAGAAAAAAAAATTAGATTCTTCTTCTTTAGTATTACCACTCTCTTGCTTTATCATTATTTCTGATATTATTATTACTATTCATATTATTTCTAAATTGAAATAAGTAAGCTATCAAGTGTGGCAACTTAGCCAGTCTGCATAAGAACAGCCATTTTATGACTACATTTTCTAGGCCCATCCATTTTTGTGGTAAACAAACCAACTTATTAATGATTGTATTGTCTCAAGCATAGATTGCAACTAAGAATGGCCAACTTACTAAGCCTGCCCCTGTCATTATTTTGTTAATTTTCAAGGGCATGACCTAAAAAAAAGGAAGTCAAAAATGCTGCGCATGTAGTTAAATAATGAGAATGTTGCACAAGCACACAATCCCATTGCAACAGTTAGTATAAGAAGATGCCTAGTAGCATGAGAGGGTCCTGGTGGGCCTTAAGAATAAAAAAAAAAGAGTTAGAAATGATTGTTTATATTAGAAAGAATACCTAGCCTTTGATATATCATATCCTATCCTACAAGGCAGCAGAAGCTTTTAAATCAGGCACTATTTAATTGTTATTCATAGTTGGCTTTCATATCTAAAGGCCATTCCACTATTACCATCTGTGGAATCCACTAGTAGCTTGAATACAGTACCCAACATTAAATAACTTTATTATTATTTTGTTAAAAAATTTATGTACAATAATTTTAAACTTAAAAAAAACTCTTATTTTAAAACTAATGTATCAAAATGTACAATTTATGAATAAATTTAAAATCAATAACTTTTAAAATGGTTTAAATTTTTAATTTTTTTAATTTTATGATAACTATTATATTTTCTTAAGTACATTAATATGAAGTAGAAACATTGGTTCTTAAAGAATAACATGTATAAATAAAAATAATGGATTCTGGAAGGTTTGTGATGATGGTATTTTAGGTGTTTATATATTGGATTATTTCCATTATGTAATATAAGTATTGATTGTCTTTAAAAAAATTTATTTAAATATCCATATACATTTAACTGTTAGTAATAACACACAAGTTAATATATGAGCAATGTTTCAAGCTCTCCCATCTTCTTCAGTTATTGCTGGTCTAACCAGTGATAGTACTAGCAAGGGAATCGAACCTGAACTCTTAGATTCTTGAATACGAAGTTGGTTAGAGTGTTACCTTAAAATTCAATACTCAAGAATTTAAGGGTTCAGGTTCAATTCCCATGCTAGTATTGTTACTACTCAGGCCAGCAACCACCCAAAGAAGAGGGGAGAGCTTGAAATATTGGGCACATACTAACCTGTGTGCTATTACTAACAGTTGAAGGTATTTGGAATATTTAAATAAATTTTTCTAAAGACAATCAATCCTTATATTAGGTAATGGAAATAGTCCAATATATAAACGCAACAAAAATAATGGATTTGCCTATAGATTACAAAATGAATAAAAATAATTAATAAAAATAGAATATTGTATAGTAGTAGTAAATAGTTTTAAACATACACACATATGTATATAAACAATTTTTTTTCATTTTTTGCAAATTTTATATATATATATGTTTATTATTTTGTTCAGATAGTGGCTAGGTGAATTAATGGATTTTGAAACAGCAGATACAACAGTTCCACTATAGCCTCATTAATTAGTAGTATTGATAATTTCTTAGTAACATCAAAAAATAAAGTTTACCTCTATTTAATGGATATTATTTCATTTCTATTCATTATTATAATAACAATCCATATAAACATTTAATTCAATATATATAACTGATGTCTACAAATCTCAACTTAACATCAGACAAATAATATATATACATTAAAAAAATATGCCTCATTATTCACTAGAAATTAAAATACATTTTTGAATATGATATAAGAGCTGACTTTACTGAAAATAATGTTGATATTAGTAAGGGTTGAAGGTAAAAGAAAGCAAGAAAGTCCTTTTATGAGATGAGGGGAAATAATCTTAGAGGATAAGATTTTCACCATATTGTGGGGAATAAAAAAAAAGGCGTTATCATATAAAGTTCACAAAAAAAATGACATCAAATTGATGAAACGTAATACATTATATTTCAAATAATTAATAACCACATATATTTCTTACATTTCCAAATAATAATGGATCATAATTTTTTCAGCATTAGTAGCAGCAAAATCAGAAAACTTGATTTCAATTTTAAACATCTTTAGATCTTAATGTAAAATATGTTACATTTTCTCTTATCAATTATAATTCCAGTTCAATGAAGTATGAAAATTTCATAACAATTTATTTAATTTCGCTTGCAGCTAATACATTTTGAAAGTTTAAGAAAAACATTCCTAGCCGATTAATGAAAACAAGCATATATTTAGAAACACTTGAAACAAAAGCTACTACTGAGAAATATTTAGAAGCTTTGTTCTAAAACAAACAACATTTATTTCATTGTTAGTAAGTTGTTTTAGAATGCTAAGTATTTTGAAAAAGACAATAATGTATTTAAAAAAGACACTTAAGGAATCTATATATAGAATAGTATATTACTTTATCATTAATTTCTCAACTCTTTTTCACTTACTGTAAACCATGTGTCAATCTCTATTTCAAATAATGATGAATTAGAAGAGTTAACAACTACAAATATCTTGCTCAGATTATTGTTACAGATGAAAATATGATAGATGAAATTAATTATAGAATTAAACTTGGAGTGCTTTTGGTAGAAATAATTTGATATTAAAAGTAAATATGCTTATGTGATTGCAAAGAAAGAAATATATTTTATCAGTTTTTATTGGAGATCTGATTTAGATATTCCTGAAGGACAATATGGAGACTTCAGACCATATAATGTGGTACAGACATGTATATTAGGAGTAGAGCTTCTCAAACGGGATGATGTGATCCCATTTTCCCAGAGGTAAAAACATATCCCATTATCCCCAGGATAATAAATCAAATTTTGCGGGAATCACACTATTTCTTATTAAGATTTTTTTATATATTTTTTAAAGATATCAAAAATATTCTCACTCAAAATTTTAGTATATGTATTTATTCTACTTTGTAGGTCATCATAATAAATTTTGGTCAAAATTAGAAAAGCGCAATACATGTGCCACAGATAAAGAATTTACCATACAAATTCAAATATAGTGAATTGTAGTTGTCTGTTATCTATAATTATAATTTACAAACTTTTCAATATAAACCTGTTGTTATGAAACTCATTTTGCACTCTGAAATTCTTTTTAATACGAATTTGTAAACAATGTTGTGCAATGTTATGAAATTTGACTTTATTAAATTCAAACTCAGGGAATCCTTTTATTTTAATTATTTTGATGAATACATGTAGTTTATTTTAACATTATGATTATTATTGCAGATAATTTAGTATAAACAAAAACTTAAGTAAATAAAGTACTTAAGTAACATTTGAAAATTTTATTCTTAATTTTTAAAGACAAATCTTTACAGTTAGAATTTTTTCTAAAAAAATAAAATAGATTTTTTAAGAATGTTTTGAAAATTGAATTGTAAATAAGACTAAACTCGAGAATCCAGAAGATATATCATATGACATCAATAATATCTTGAAGGAAATGAATATTTTTGAAGCAGCATGGAAGTGCACAAATAATTTAGAAAAATTATATAATACACTAATAACCATCCACAGAAATACATTGAATTGGAAAGAGCTTCTTCTGCAGCTGATCTTTTTTTTCATCATGAAAATTTGTTTATCTTTAAGTGATAGCGCCATTGATGATTTATAATTTTTAAAAAAATATAAAAATTAATGTTTTCATTTCTCATTATATTTTATTCAAATTAATATGAATTTATTTTTGTTTTGTTTATAATGAATTATTTTGTATTTAAGTTCTTCGCATTAAAAATGATATATATTTTTAAAACTCATAGTAAATTTTTTGTATTGTTTTGAACTGGGAAAAAAAACCCACTTCATCCACAACAACACATCATGCACTAAGTGAAATATTTCATGCTTGTTAATGAATCTCAGTAAATGCCAGGACTAGAATCATTTTTATCCTGGAATCCCAGGATTTGAATTTTACAGGAAATAAGAAATCTTAATTAGAAGCAATAAGAAGGGATGAAAACAAAATACATGCATGAAAGAACAAACAGATATTCTGACATCATTGAAAGAATTAAGAACTGAAACAGAGCTGAGCTAGACATATTGCTTCAAGAGATAATAGATGAATGTAAGCTGATTAACACATTTTTACTTTTGTTTTTAACTATATAAAACTTATTTTTTAACTTTTCTTTTAAGCACATACAAAACTTAATTCTTATTTTGCTTCTAAATAATTTGTTATTACAAATATTTTACTTAAAATAAATTTACTTAAAGATCAAAGCACAATTTAAAAGTAATTAATTTAAAAATATGACATATTACAGTTTTTATCATTAATAACAATTGCAGTGTAAATGGTGCGAGATGACTTGGAATGACTTTTCCTTTATGTATGCTCAATCCATGCATGTACTGTTTTTTTCCTAATAGTGCTATTTCTTTAAAACATATTTGACATTACTATGAATAGTTACAAGAAATTGTAAAAGACCATTGATGAAATAGAGAAGTTTGTTGATGTGATGTGAGAAGTTGAGGCTAGGAATCAGAGAAACTGGATTAAACTTGGATATTTTGTAATGGTCAGGTTTGTACATTTACTCAACAGACCGAGAGTCCAAGCTAGAGAACTAAAAGATGACCAAGTCAGGATAGTTCCTATGTCTGATCATACCTCAACTCTCTTACCCATGCTCCCAAGTCAACCATTGCGAATGACATGCCTGAGGCTACACTCGATATCTTTTTATTCACATTCCAGCAATAGCAAAGCAGTAAAACATGAGACATACCCCCTCCCCACACATGATATTATATAACTTAACTAGTGATTCATAAAGTAATGAGCAAGAATGGAGACAGAGAGGAATTTATATTGCATAAATTTAATGTAACAATAAGTTATAAGGCAGGGTAAATTATTGCTCACACGCAGGTGAGTGAATACTTAGGGTTACAAAAAATATAACAAGGTATATATTACTCACACGCAGGTGAGTGAAGACCTAGGTTTACAAAGAATATTAATGAATAGTCAGTAATGATAACGAAAATTATATATATTGCTCGCACACAGGTGAGTGAATACTTAGATTTATAAAATGTTTAATGCGATTATCAATAAACGATAAATAAAGCTAATTATATTTACTCACAAGCAGGTGAGTGAAATTTAGGGTTGCAAAATGTTTAAATAGATTATGAATTTGCAGAACTGACAATATGCTTATATACCATCTTTTATGTTACACGAGAATATACACATAATTGAGACATAAGGTCTTAAAGACTGAGTGATTTGACCTCCAACCAAACTCATTATAAGATTAACTATATTTTTAAACCTCGATGTATCTATTCACAACTTATTACATTAATATTTAATTATATATAACTATATGCAATAAAACATATTGCTATATACAATATAATACAACTGTAAGTTCATTCAATGTCATTACTACTTATTGATAACTTTTATACATGGACTATCCTCAACTAGTCTATGCTAAGAATAAAGATTCTTTACTACTATTAATTTAGAAATTTGATAACAGATTTAAATGGATTTGATGGTGTAATTTATTAGTACTTTGTAAATACCTAAAGTTCATTCAAAGTAATTGTTCCACTAAAGTAATTTCAAAATATACATCATGCACTATGATAGATACATCATTGTAATTTGAATGTACTTTTCAAGTAGATTCTATCAAACTGAAGTTTTTGCTTAGCCTACAATAGTCAATTACTAATAGAGAAATACTTATTTGGAGAAGACAAATTATTAATAAAAGATTAGAAACAGTCATCTCTATTCTTAACCACAAACAGAAAATAAGAACTCTTATTAGAACCAAGATTTCAATAATAATAATGAATATATCTGAGATGCTGAAATGATATATCAATTACAAACTGAATATATAGATTAAATCTCAGCATGAAGGCAGATAGAATATTTCAATAAAACAGTACCATGATTAAATAATAACATTTTATCTTGTTTATTTACCCTATCAATACAATAATTATAGCATTTTAATTTAAGAGTTACCTCATAAATTTTAATGGCCCTTACATATTATTGGAGATAATCTTCTCAAAACCTTCTCAGGAAGATTTTATTTTTGAGTAGTAAGAACCACATCAATTAACATGGCATAAATTCATGTCTACTTCATTACAATATATACTTATAAATTAATGCTTGTCTACTTCATTACAATATGCAGTATACTTATAAATTAATGCTTCATTAGAAGTGAACAAACTAAAATGTGTTAATCCAAAGTATTATTACTTTGTTCTTGAAGCTTTCATTTACAAGCCTAAGTATTAATAAACTACATATAACTTCATGAACTATCAAACAATGTAACAGTAAAACAGAGTAGTCATGAGAAAGTTCAAAATGAATAATTATTCCAGGGATGTTTATGTTACTAATTTTTGAATATATAAACCGTATAGGATGCTAATCAATGTTGTTTGCCTCAAAGCATGCTGAATAATGCCATGACTAAGCATTCTTTCAGCTTATTACAGTAAATAAGAATATTTCTCCTTTTCTAATCTTGTAGCAATCTACTGTGAGCTTGAGATTTTCATAGTTATTAAATAGTAATGCAATTGAATTCTTATTTCCAGACACCTTTCTAGCTTTTGCCTTTATCAATGAGAACTTTGGATTCAAAGCTGGAACCCATGCAGTTGCACATCTGACAACCATTTAAACCTATCTATTACTATTAAACCAATAGTCTGAAATGAAAAAAAAAAACCCTCAATGTTTTGAATTCGGGCCAACCTTTTTGTACAGTTGGTAATTATAACTGTTATATAACCAGAATTTATATTTTTTTGAATACATGTATATACATAAAATAAAGGGTCCCTAAGATTCGCACCCTTGTATATATTGCCTTGGTTAATTTCATGATATCTATGCACCAAACTAATTATATGTAAAACTTTAATATGTGTTAGTATTAAATATGCACACATTATATAATTCGAATATGATATATATTGGACAATTATCTTGAACAATTCTTTAAATAATAACAACAATTTATTAAATCTCTAAACGTTTTTGAAGGCTTACCCTTCATTATCAAGAAGTACAAACTCTCTTATCATTTTTCGACGATATACTGATATGCAAATATTCGACCAAAACCGGGTGAATATGCAAATTAGAATCAGAGCGCCTCCACTCGCCATTTCTTTGACAAGGCATAAAACGACTCCCTTTTGTTCATTGCATGCTCATCTGAGATGATGAAACACGCCTCCTTAATCTTCATTTGCAAATCACTCCGCTCCCTACACAATACTCTTGGTCCATCTGGTCTGCATGGGTTTGGTCGAATATTTGCATATCAGTATATCATTGAAAAACGATAAGAGAGTTTGTACTTTTTGATAATGAAGGGTAAGCCTTCGAAAACGTTTGGAGATTTAATAAATTGTTATTGTTTATAGAATTGTTCAAGATAATTGTCCAATATATATCATATTCGAATTATATAATGTGTGCATATTTAATACTAACACATATTAAAGTTTTACATATTGTATCTATAACACACATTTATTTTGTTATATATATATTACAAACTAATTATATTCTAATTGTAGGCACTTTTTTCTCTTGCCTGGGAATGTTAATCTCAACATAACATCCTTTAGCACTTTTTTATATTAGGAAAAAATAAATATTCTTGTTTACCATAATAAGCTAAAAGAATCAATTGATATTCCTAGACAAGGAAGAAAAGGTGCCTATAGTTAGAATAGAAATGTTATTAAAATATAGAACAAGTGACCTAGTGGCAGATCTATATAATTATATAAGCAGGTTGAATTGGTTCATAATATTAGGATTTTTTTTTTTTAATATGAGGCTATTGACTGCAAAAAGAATTAAGGGTGACTATCAGGTGTAATTGCATTAATTCCAGTTTTGCATATCAAGTATTTATTGTCAAAGCCAGATAATAATTTAGGATTAATATTAAAGTGCACTACCATCTGGTAAACATTAATTACTGAAGCATACAACTAATGACGCTAAAGTAGAAAAGAAAAAATGCTCTTATTTCAATAGTAATTTTCTGTTGTATAATCATTCCATTGATATAAATTTTCTAGCATCTCAATTTCAGAACTGCAGCATAAATTTTAATGAGTTTTATGCCAAAATGCACATATATTAAAAAATAGAATGTACAATATTTTTAAGTCAATAAATATATATATATAAATTTTAAAACTTATCAATTAAGATTACAATTCTATACCTTCTCTGCCATTAAGTTACTTACATTTTTTTGGCTCATCAAAAAAAGTTTTCACAAAAATGATAAATTTATAAAGAATAAAATAACACATAATGTGAAAAAAAATAATTTTAAAACTAAAAAGACTGCAAAGGTCATCATAAATTTGAATTTCACAGTTATTTGCCCTGAATGATAATTAGTAGAATAATTGCATTACTAATATGTGTTAATAATTTATTTATTTAAAACAAAACAAAAAAAATCAATGTTTTTGTGAAAAAGTAATATTTCTTTTTTTTTAAATGTATTTCAAAAGAACGATTTTTATTTTATAAAAAAATACTTTTTTAAAAAAATCAATAAATTGTATTTATGTATAGAAAACTAAAGATGTTTAACTTTTAACACATTAAAAAAAAAAAAAAAACAACTGAAAATTATCTTATAATTATGAATGAATATACAATATTTAATTTTCTGAAAACATTTGAAAAGAACAAAAACCTAAGGTTCAATGTAAAACATTTATAGAAAAGTTAAATCAATTTCAAAAACATATTATTTTAAAACACATTCTTTTTGTACAGCATTAATAATAACTTAAAGCAAAGCAACATTCCATATATTTTATATTCTAATTAAATATGAAATGAAACAATAAAAATAACTGCAAAGGATTATATACTTCATAGTTTATCACATGAATGAATCTTTTTTATCATCATCACCATCACCACCATCATCATTATTATTATGTTTCAATAATATACTTTATTGTCAACAAAGGTTACATGATGTTTACATGCTTATGCCTTGGTTACAGTGGCATAATGATTTTTACAAATTTGGTTTGACTTTATTGAGACTCAAAAAGGGTTAAAACACGAAATCTTAGATACAAATTGATTCATAATATTACATATATAATAAAGGTTTACAATCTTGATTGTGATAGGAAAGAAAATATGATTTACATTAAGTAAAAGAAAAATAATTATATAACAAGATACATATATCAAATTTAGGTTTATGTACAATTTTTAAATGTGATATTGAGAAAAGTATGTGGGAATGCATGATAGCATAATTGAAAACATATGGAGGAAGGGTCGAAGTCAGTGTTAGATCGCCAAATGATTCCATAAAAATTGGGTTCATTTGGTGAGAATATTATAGTTTGCAGAGCTAAGTCTTACTGTTTCATTTGTTATAAAAGTTCCATGTGAAAAAAAAAATGGAAAAATACTAGTCAGCATGAATTGCATCTTGGGAAAACACAAAAACATTGGTTCAGCATGAATTGTATACTGGGAAATTAAAAAAATACTAGTATGCATGAATTGCCTGGGAAAATACTAGTTTAGCAAGGATTATATCTCGAGAAAATGGAAAAACATTCTTCAGCATCAACTGCATTCTGAGAACATGAAAATACCATTTCAGCATGGAAAAGCACGAGTTAGCATGTATTGAATCCTAAGAAAATGAAAAAATTCCAGTTTAGCATAAATTTATCTTGGAAAACTTTTTTTAAAAAAAAAACCCATTTGCATGAATTGCATTTTGAGAAAATGGAAAGTACTAGTTGCCATAAACTGCATCTTGGGAAAATGGAAAAACACTAGTTCAGTATGGATTGTATCTTGGGAAAATGCCAGTCAGCATGATTTGCATATTGGGAAAATGGAAAAACACCAGTTATTATGAGTTACATCCTTTAATAATGATGGTATTGAACAAATTTTTTGGGTTGAAGCTTGAGAACTTGCAACCCTTATACAGAAAAAAAAACTAAGATGTGCTGCGGGACTATAAACAAGGTTGCCATCTTTATTTTATTTCTTACGCTGGTCAAAAATAAATGTCATTAAATTTTTCTATGTGCACACATGAACATTTTTTAAAAAAGTATGCTATGTAATCAAGTTTTATTCTATCTTTGATAAGGTGGAAAATTTACCTTTAATAAACATGGTATTGAGCAAACTTTTAGGATTTGAAGCAGGAGCTCTTGGAAGGACATGGTAACAGGACTAAGATTTACTGCTGTATTATTATTATTATTAGGTACTTACATATTAGTCATGCAACACGTATTAGATCTGCTATGCCTTTTCAGATTCGTATCAATCCGCTGACAATTTTCTAATGTTGTGATCTAACTAAATAATATGTACACTAGGATCTTGTATGAAGTTAAAATGATAAATTAAACCAAAAGGTCTATGAATACATAATATTTTTTTCACAAAATTTACAAAGTTACTGGTGGTCTGAATATGTATGTGAAAAGGCTTAGCAGTTCTAATATATGACAGAAATCGCACAAGATTAAATCTAACACTATTAAAAATATGACTTTCAGACAAAAAATATAAAATATGACACAGAATATTAATTTATAACCATACTCAAAATAAGAATTTCAACCAAAAATGAGTCTTAAAAAGTACATTTTTAACAATACTGAAAATATTGATTTGACATAAAAAAATCTAAAATGTGATCCGTCAAATTCCCAAATGTTACTTTAAGATGGAAAAAACAATCACTAAATTACAAAATACCATAAAATATTACAAACCCCCCCCCCATAAAATATACACACATGGTACTTACCATGTAATATATAATAGGAATTGTCATGAACAAACAATTTGTTGTGGATAAATTTTTTTCGCAAAATGGAGACTAAAAGTAAAATTTTTATTTTTCCCAAAATGCACACTTACATAATGTGATTGCATTTGTGGTTCACATGAAAATGATCGTTAGCATTTCATAATTCAGTTTTATAGCCCTTCCAATAGTCAGAATAAATTGTCGATCCTTCTTCTGAGAGTTGCCATTGTTCTATCATTAATTGTCATGATAAAACACTGGTCAGTCTCCCTGCACAAGCCACCAAACATCCACTGTTCGGGAATAATTCATCCAGCTTGATTTTTCCTTTTTATGAAAAGGCACTTGTCAATTTTGAGATTTTGTTAGGGCCTCCAATTTTACATTTTCTTAAAAACATAAAACAGCATTCACATTCCAAATTGTCAACATTTTGTACTGTTTTTTTTTTTTAAAAAAAAAGAAAAAGAAATGGACTATCAATCAGCAAATTATGAAAATGAAATCAAAATGAAAAGTACATGTACTCACTTAAAACTACGAATGCAAATGAAGTAAAAATCACTGAATCAAAACTACGAATATAAATGAAATAAAAAACAGTTTAAAAATGCAATTGATAGCACTAAAGATCATGTCAGAATGAAATATGGACATTAACTGAGAGTGTAATATTATCACAAAAAACATGTTACTGGACGAGATTGCAGGGTTTATTTGACATAATCGCAAGGTTACACAGTTATTGTGGATGTGAAAAAGTGTACCATCTCTTCTACATTGCAGGACTAATACATAATACATAAGTACCTATTATTATTATTAACTTTTTTAGAATGTCCCTATTTTTAAAATACATCTTTATCCCAGTTAGCAAGATCAACTAGCCCCTAAAATGCATTGTAAGGCAAAAATCTCATCTCACATAAAAATAAGCAATTATAATGGGCTCCTATGAGCAAAAAAAAATTTGTTACTTTAAATTCAAAATATATAAAAATTTGATTTTAAAAAAAATTTAAATTGAAAAAAAAATTAGTGAATAACATTTTTTAGGCATATTAGTTTTTAAAAAAAAATATATATATAATTTTTCCATTAATAGTCCACCATTTTGCTTCATGAGTAGCAAGAAAATATATCATGAATCATTATTTGTTAAAAAAAATAATGAAGAAAAAAAATTAACTAATCACAATATAATGCACATTGTAACATTTATTTTTGATCCACTTTGGGTTCTATTATCTGTATCTAATCAATAAATTATTAAAAAATTTTTGTATCACTATTTTTTTTTAAAAACAAAACTTCCTGAATTTATTTATTGTACATAACTGCAGATCACTTTCAAGTGAAGGAAGATTGCAAGAATTAGAAGAAGAATTGTCTTATATTAAATGGGACATTATTGAACTTTGTGAAGTTAGAAAAAAAAGTGAAGAAACAATTGATTTAAAAAGTGGACATATACTCTATTATAACGGCACACATATTGGAAATACAAGTGGAGTAGGATTCATTATAAATAAAAAGTGAAAGAACAATATTGTGGAGATTGATGGTGTATCGGACAGAGTTGCAAGATTAGTTATACAACTTAATAGCAGATACCAAATGCAGATAATTCAGGTTTATGCCCCAACAAGTTCTCATAGTGATGAAGTAGTAGAAGATTTTTATATGGATGTACAAAAGGCTTTTGATCAAAGTAAACGAACATTTTAAAATTGTTATGGGAGACTTTAATGCTAGAATTGGTAGACAAATGAAAGATGAAATTGCTGTAGGTAATTTTGGTTATGGTAATAGAAATGAGAGAGGACATAGATTTGTGGAGTTTGCAGAAAAAGAAAAACTTTATATTATGAATTCATTTTTTGAGAAAAATGTTAAAAGGAAATGGACATGGAAGCATCCAAATGAAGGTACAGCAGAATTGGATTATATTTTGACTAACAGGAAATACATATTTCAAGATTGTAATGTTCTTAATAAATTTAACACAGGAAGTGATCATCGATTAGTAAGGTGTAAATTACATGTTAATGTAAAACTAGAGAGACAAAAATTATTAAGAAAAACAATATTTACAGTTGATATTCCTAATCTTCAGAAACATTCTAATGAATTTAAATTAGAACTTACAAATACATTTCAAGTGTTAGGAGATTTTGAACATGATTCAGATTTGAATGAAATTAATATGAAAATAACTGATACACTTTTAAAAACTGCAACAAAGATAGCTGGTAGAAAAAAGCAGCAATTGACTAATAAAATTTCTACTGAGACTAGAGAATTTATGAAGAAAAGAAGGAATATGAAGATATACAAAAATGATGTATTAAAAAGAATTGAATATCTCGAATTTTGTAAAATGGTACGGAAAAGAGTTGAAAATGATATAAGAAAGTATAACTGTGAAATAGCAAGGAAAGCTGTAGAAGAAAATAAAAGTCTCAAGAATGTTAAACAACATTTTGGTATTGATAGGAAATTTATATCTGCAATAAGAAAAAAAGATGGAATTATTACTAAAAAGAAAGATGACATCATGAAGTTGGTAGAAGATTTTTATCAAGAATTATATAGTAATAAAGAACAAGTACCTCCTATATCTATTACATCTTCTGAATTGCCCAGAATTTTAAATGAAGAAGTGAGACATGCAATTAAATGTATGAAGAAAGGAAAGGCTCCAGGAAATGATGGAATTATAATTGATATATTAAAAGAAGTAGGTGAAGAAATAGAAACAATTTTAGCAAAGTTATATACCAAATGTCTAAATGATAAAGATGTACCAGAAGATTGGAAGAATGCAGTAATAATATTAATATTTAAAAAAGGTGATAAAGAAGATATTAGAAATTACAGACCTATCAGCCTTTTATCAGTTTTATATAAAATTTTTACAAGATAATTACAACTCGTCTACAGAAAACTTTGGATTTCCACCAACCAAGAGAACAAGCTGGATTTAAAAGTGGTTTTAGTACATTAGATCATATCCAGATATTGAGAGAAATCATAGAAAGGACAAATGAATATGAGTTGTCATTATGTTTTGGATTTGTAGATTATGAAAAGGCATTCGATTCTATACACATTTCTTCAGTGATTAAAGCATTGGATCATCAAGGTATAGATCCAGGATATTGTCATATTTTAAAGAATATTTATAAAAATGCAACAGCAACAATTAGATTACATAATGATACTGGAAAAATCAACATTGAGAAAGGTGTAAGACAAGGTGACTCCATATCTCCAAAACTTTTTACAGCAGTGCTGCAAGAAGTATTTTGTGGATTAAAATGGGAAACTAAAGGAATGAAAGTAAATGGAGAGTATTTAAGTCATTTAGATTTTGCAGATGATATAGTTGTTTTTGCAAATAATGCTTCAGAGCTGCAGGAAATGTTGCAGGAGTTAGCAGATGAAAGTAGAAAAGTAGGACTAAAGATAAATGTTAAAAAGACTAAAGTAATGTTTAATTGATTTGTTCAAAATATGAAAATAAAGATTGATTATGAAGAATTAGAAAAAGTTAACAGTTACAAATACCTTGGTCAGATTATTAATACAGATGGAAACATAATGGAGGAAATTAATCATAGAATTAAACTTGGTTGGAGTGCTTTTGGTAGAAATAACTTGATACTAAAAAGAAATATGCCTATGTGTTTGAAAAGAATGGTTTTTAACAAATGTGTTTTACCAGTTCTTACTTATGGATCTGAGACTTAGACATTTAATAGAAGAGCAATACAGAGACTTCAGACCACTCAAAGGAGTATGGAGAGATGTATGTTGGGAGTAACAAGAAGAGATCGAAAACGCAATGTATGGGTAAGACAACAAACAGGTGTTACTGACCTTATTGAAAAAATTAAAATATTGAAATGGAGTTGGGCTGGACATATTGCTAGAAGAAATGATAATAGATGGACAATTGAAATTTTAAACTGGATTCCAAGAGATTGTAAAAGACCCAGAAAAAGACCACATGTGAGATGGATGGATGAAATAAGAAAATGTGCAGGGGTATTGTGGAAAAGAGAAGCTAAAGATTGGAGAAGATGGATTAAACTTGGAGAGACCTTCATCCTGCAGTGGATTGATAATGGTTGATGATGTTGATGATGATGACATAACTGCAGGGAAATTAAATAAAAATTTGACAAAGAAAATAAAATACTACTGATTACTAAAAATTTAATAATGTAAATGTTCCAATCTTTTTTTTGTTGTTGTTGATATTGTAAAAGTATATTTTTTTATGTTTGTGATAAAAGCTGCAATTAACTTGAATATCAGAAACAAATTATGAGATTACTGATTTAAAATTGAACAAGTAAATGATATTGTAAACTTATATTTAGTAACTTTTGATCATATAAAGTTAATTATTAACTGCATAAGGCACAAAATCTTTTTTTCTATCTTTTTTCCTCAAATAACTTATAATTATAATTAATATAGGCAAAACTCTCCATATAGTAGTGCCACTCAATGCCAACCAGAGTAATCAATGAATATCAGAAGGCTTGTGCATAAAATCCCATCTAGTGCCTATTCATCCAATATCCCCAGACTAGTTTCTGGCTTGTGGCCTTCGTGAGTGAGTTTTGTTTGTTTTAATAATAGTTATGCGCTGGCATAGGAAATACTGATCATGTGATATAATTAATGTACTTTTTGCAGCAAGCAAAATAACATTCATAAGAATTTTAATCCAGAAAACTGAGTATATTTTACAATTACTGTCCATGTTTTAAAGTAATATTAATATGCTTTGTTGTTGTGCATGATCAAAATAAGTTTTTGATTAATTATTGAACTGAATGAAACTGGCATTTTTTTGCTTTTGTAGTTGTTAACAAAAACACTGATTATTTTACAAAGACAACAGATGAAAATCAAATAAAATACATTAATCATATTTTATTTCCAACATTGCCATTTTATTTTTGGTTGATGTAGTTTCAATGAAATCACTATATTATGATGCTATCAATTTTACAAAATGGCCACCATCTTGAAAAAATGGCAGTTGTTTTTAAAAAAAAAGATTTAAATTTTTTTTAAAGATTGTTATAGTGAATTATTGATTATAAATCACAATAATAAGTACAAATTGATAATAACCCCTATGGAAATCCTCATATCCATTGTTAACCAGGATAAAAAATTATATATTTAGATAAGAGTATTTAAGACTTTAAAACTAGTGATAGGTTAAATTTAGAATGTAAATTAATTTTCAGCCTAATTTAAAAATATTATGAACAATAAAATATCTATGAAAATATATTTCCATTTAAAAAAAAAGGCTTAATAATATACATATATAATAAATGTGGATGTATGTGATGGTGTTTATAGGAGTAATTATAAAAATTTATATTTCTTTGTGTGATATAAGTATTTTCAATATACATCTAAATTAAAATCCTGAAGATAAACTATATATATAAAGAAGTCATAAAGAACTTTAATTTTAAAAAAACTAAAAAAAAGTTTAGTGTTTTTAATAATAGAAGCAGAAAAACTTACAGAGAGAAATATTACTACTAGGAAGGCTCTGCATCCATCACCTTTGGCATCCAATCTCCTAGGCTTGCTCCACTAACCTTTTGAGTGACACGGTAAAATATTTATTTCTAATACAGGGTATTTTGAAATTTCAACAGTATTACATTAAAGTGCAATAAAATTAGAAAAAAATTATACCAAACACACACACATATATAGGATTTAAAATAACCCTGCTTTAATGCAGTACATAAAAGCAACACATTTTTTTGCAAAACTTCTTACGATAGACATGTATTTCTAAGTTCTATTTCTGAGAGCAGATTATAGATAAAAAAAATAAAGATTGAAAAAATGCAATACCAGAGAGTATATTATCAATGATGTCAAATTATTTTTTCCAAAAGACAATCCCTCCCCCACTCATTGAAAGATTAATATATCTTAAGTTTTTCCCAATGTTCAATCTCAGAAATAAGGATTCTAGAAGAACATTTCATTTGAAGAAATTAAAAAAGAAACTCTAGAGGTTACATTTATATATTTTAGCAAAAACTATAAAATTACTTACAAAATTAGAATTTAAAATAACCTAGATCTAACACATTAAATAAGATCATCACTTCCATTACCTATTTCTGTTAGTTACTTATTTCATTTTCATTACCTATGTCTATTTGTTAATTATTTCCATTATCTACTTCCATCACTTATGATTTTATATATAGGCAGTCCCCTAATTATGAATTTAATTGTTTCCTGACGTGTTTGGAAGTTGAAATTGTTTGAAAGTAAAGATACGTAAAAAAACATCAAAAAGAGTTTTCAAAATACAATATTTATTTTTTATTGATTAGTATCTGGAATTGTTTACAAATTTATCAAGAGTTAAATGAATTGTATTCTTTTTCTTCTCTTAATAAAAAATTCTGTAACATTTTGTGCCTTTTTCTATTGCCCTTCATACACGAGATATACGCTCCCCATTGGGGATCACATTCTTCCATGAAGGTCAAAAATTTGTCAAGACGCATGAAAGCTTCATTCATATTGTTGATTGCCAACTCTTAACAATAAATTCATTATCAGGTTCTTCTTCATTTTGTATTTCATTCATATCTTGTAGTTTAACTTCACTGTTTATAGTGGTAACGCAGCCCTGTGGTGGCTCATCATTGAAATTTTGTGTGCTTTTTAAAATGACATAAAAATTACAAGAATGAAGTCAACAGAAATCACAGCATTTGTTTCGTTTTTGAATTCTCTTTTGAATGACATAGATTATGTTGAAATACGAAAAAAATTGAATTTTTTATGAATATTTTTATTTATACCTTCATTTGATTTTTTTATTTTTTGCTAAGTTTACTATTTTTTTATGGAGAAAATAAAGGCAAAAATTTTTAAATGGCCAAAGAGCTTACGAAAATGGTTTAAAATGTGCTGATAGAATTCGCATTTCAAGGCCTTCAAAATGTAATTAGAATATCAGGTGGTAAGTAAAATTTTATTTTTAATTATTAGAATAATAAATTTTTTAAAATTATTTGATAAATAAATGGTATGTTTGCTTGCACTGAATGGCATGTATGGAGAGTTTTGTCTGTTTTATAAAACTTATTAAAAGTTTTACATACTTGAAATACTGAAGTGACAAACTTCGAGACATTTTAATAATAATGTGAATAATTAATTTTCATCAGATAAAGCTAAAGAGAAAAAAACATGGAGAGAGGGATATACTTTTTTCTTGTATAGTTCATTTTTTATATACACCTGGGTCTCTTTTTATGGGACTTATTTAACACGATTTTGAAGTTACGCGATTCATGTTTCACCGGAAGTAGAACTCCGATAATGCGCTATTACTTTAAATAATAAATTTTGCGCACTTACGTTATATTGAAAGTAATAGCACATTATTGAAATTCGACTTTCATCTTAGTAATTTCAATATTTTCAGTGCTTTATAATAGTAAGATCTTATGCAATAATGAAATTAAAATCATGATTTCCACATTTTATGTATACACACATTAAATTTTACAAGATTATAATGTAAATTTGTTCAAACATTGTTTGTGCATGTTAATTTTGCATTTTAAATCACATTCTGTTTTTGCTTTTTAAAAAAGAACGTAATCAATTATTAATCATTTAGTGTCCGCAAGTTTATTTTTAAAAGGTGAGTAATAGCAGTAAGCACAATTAAATTTGACAATTAAAAATTAAAATCTGATTTTTAATTGTAATTAACAATTTAAAAATTACTTACAGTGATTTGAAATTAATGCGATGTAAAACAAAAATTGATTTTTAAATGGAATTGAAAATTAAAAAATTAAAGACAAAAATAAGAATTTAATTTTTAGTTGTTAGTTTTAATTAAATTTTTCCCAGCAGTGGTGAATAAATGTCTTTTTATTATCATAAGTCTAAGTTCATAAACAATTAATAAAATCATCGTCTCAAAGATTAATTACTAATTACGTTGTCAACAGAAAACCATTAACACAACATGAGAGTGCAAATGAACGTGTTTTTCGGCAAATAACGCTAATAATTAAATGTGTATAAAAAAATGTAAATTACTGTACTGTAAATTATGCATAAAAATATATTATTTTGAATAAAATTAAATATTATAGTTAAAAAAAGTTTGTCTTGTATCAATTTTTTATTAGTCATATTTTATTTCCTTATTTTTTTTTTGCGAGAATTTTAAAGTAATTTTACATTGGTGCTTTGCTTTTACGCAAATTTTGAAAAATCACAGACCGCATCCCCCCTTTTTCAATGTAAGTTACATCTATTTTTGCGCAATTTCGTTTGCACGTGTTTTCTGAGGAACCTATCTATCGTGTAAAATGAGACCCAGGTGTACTTTATTTTTTAAAAAGGATTTAGAATCAGGGGTATAAATAGAATTTTTTTTTTTAAAAAAAACATGAGATTATGATCTTATATCTCAGAAAAATGTAAAAATTATTTTTCAATTAATATATAAAAAATTATTTTAGCTAAGAAATTCGGATTCAATAATTACATATTAATATAGTTTTAGTCTTTGCATATACAGGCAATCCTCCACTTTTGAACCTAATTACTTTTTTAAATGGGTATGAAAGTTGAAATGTATAAAAGTAGAGCAATATAAAAAACACCACAAAGGGTTTTCAAAATACATATATATATATTTGCTAAATATTGCTTCTCTGGGTTGGATAGCAGGGCATGGACCCATACCACCCAGAGCACCCCCAGGTTGCAGGTAGGCATGGCCTTCAGATATGAACGTTAGCTGTGAATAAGCAAAGTACTGTAAATAAGCAATTGCTGATAATGGGACAACATTCACTATCAAGAAATGGTGAAGGAGGCAGTGGCGTGTTTACTTATATAAAATGCTACAATTGTAGATGTGTAACAGCGAGTGTTAACTGCCATTAAATAAGTCAACACCCCGCTGTGGGCTGGTCAGCAGAAAATCACTACAGGTGACAATGGTAAGGAGGAAGTGGTAGATGAATGTTCATTTTATGTGATTTAGTTAATACACTAAGCCTGTAATGGAGGTTGCTGCTGGGCTAAGAAGGCAATGGGAAAAAACTTTGCTTTATAATTCTCTTGGTTTTATTATGAGTATGCCTACAGGAATCATTGCATTTGGTGTTGAGACTATAGTTAAAAGCGGCTTTGGGGTCTTGCCTGATAGGAGTAGACACGAGGCTACTCAGGCTGTAAAACTGGGAAATCCTCATAAACATAATTCATTGAAAGAAGACACATTGAAAATTGGCATGTGGAATATTATATCTTTGAGAAAAACTGGGAAATTGGAAAACTTGAAAGGATTAACTAATGTGAGGTGGATGGATGTGGGGAAATAAATAGCGGTAATATTATTTTATTCGAATGGTGATAGTTCAGTTAATGGAGTTGGCATGACTGTGGGGAAGAAAATTTGGAATATTATTTCAAAGGTTGATTGTATTGATAATAGGCTGGTGATGATGAGAATAGATGAAAGTATAGGGATTTGGTAATCATACAAGTTTATATAATGACTACTAAACATGATGATATTGAAATTGATGAAATATATAAAAAGATAGAGGAAATTATCCAACATGAAGGAAAAAATGCATGTATATTGCTACTGAGTGATTGGAATGCTGTTGTAGGAAAAGATAAGGAAGAGAAAATTGTTGGAAATTATGGTATTAGACAAAAAATATAAGAGGTAATCAGTTTGTACAATTTTGTAAGAAGAATAGGTTCGTGATTACAAACACTTATTTTAAAAACCATATTAAAAGATTGTAAACATGGAAAGTTCCAGGTGATAGAGAACATTATCAAATTGATTATACATTGATCCAGGATAGATACAAGAATGCTATTAAGGCTTCACATGCTTTGACTGGTGCTGATATAAATTTCAGATCATAATTTGATTATGGTTAAATTAAAGTTGAGTTTAAAAAAAATTAAAAGAGGGAAAAGATATGTAAGATGTGACTTGGTTACATTGAGAGAAATGGGAAAAAAAAAATTTGGTTTAATACGTGAAAGTGGAAAAAAAAGGGAAGTTCACAATGGGAATATATTAATAGTCCTGATAAGAGTTGGTGTAGAATTAAAGAAAACAGCAAAAAATGAAATAGGTATATTCGAGTAAGGAAAGATAAATGACCTTGGATAACTGAAAATATGCTGGAAAAGATGAAAATATATATTGAGAGAGGGCAAAGTGCATATAGAAAATTAATAATGAGCCACGAAGATAAAGAAATTTAGCAAAAGAAGAATGGTTGGAGCAAGAATGTAGAGAGATAGAAAGGCTTCAGTAGGTAAAAAAATATGATCTGGTAATTGATAGAATATGAAATGTCATGTGGGAGAAAAGACATGGGTAGTAAGTGAGAAATAACAGAAAGAGATTAATTGATAGCAATGATATATTTAAAGAATGGAAAGAATATCTTTAGTGTCTATTTAGTAGAGAAGATAATTTAATTAATTATGAACTTAAAAATAAAGAAGATATTGAAATAGATGATAAAGGTATGGACATATTGCCTGATGAAGTAAGAAAGTCAATTGCACAAAAGAAGAATGATAAGGTTGTTGGATTAAAAGAAATGGGAGAATTCACTATGAAGGAAACAGTTGGACTTTGCAATTTGATAGTGGAGTTTGGCCTGAAGATTTTTTAAGAACTATAATGATTCCAATTGCTAAAAAGAAGAAAGCTGTTAAATGTGAAGAGTATAAAACAATAACTTTGTTATTTCATGCTTCTAAAATTTTATTGAGGATTTTAACTCAAAAAAATTATGGGAAGGTAGAATATTATATTGGAAAATAACAGTTTGGTTTTCAGGGAGGGAAAAGTACAAAAGATAATACTGGTGTTATTAGAACAATTGCATAGAGATATATTGAAAAAGATAAAAGAATTGTTTTATGTTTTGTGGATTTGGAAAAAGCATTTGTTAAAGTAATCTGGAATAAACTTATGTCCATCTTGGAAAGGAGAAGATCAATTTGGAATTTGTATACTGGTTAAAAGATAAGAATTAAATTGGGAGTAATGAGACTGATGAAGTAATTATAGAAAGTGGAGTTAGGCAAGGTCCTGTTCTCTTTAATATTTATTTAGAAGACATGCTAAATAATTATTTAGATTATGGAGGAGCAGGTAGAGTAATAAAATATATAAGATTTGCAGATGATATGGCTCTTTTAGCTGAGGATGAAAAGTGTCTTCAGAATATGTTGAATAAATTGGAAAAAGGATATATGGAATGAAGCTTAATGTTGAGAAAACCAAGTATTTGTTGATAGAGAGAAATGCAAAAAGACTGCAAATTGAAATCCATGATAACATAGTTCAACAGGTAAAGGGATTTAGATATTTGGTAGTTGGTTGAATGAGGATGGAAGAAGTGAAGATGAAGTTAAAAGAAGAACAGCATTGGTAAAAGATGCATTTTATTAAAAAAAAAAGATATTTTGTGGACCTTTAAAAAAGAATTAAGAAAAAGATTAACTAAATGCTATGTGTAAAATGTACTAATGTATGGTTGTGAATCATGGACAATGAGTATAAAATTAGGAACCAATTAGAAGCCTTTGATATGTTGACATGGAGAAGAATGGAAAAATCAGTTGGATGAATAAAATAACCAATGAAGTTTTGAAAAGAGTAAATGAAAAAAAAAAAAAAGATGAAATCAGTGAAAGAAAAACTGGATTGGACATATGTTAAGAAGAAATTATAATTTAATAATAGATATTTTGGAGGGAATGGTAAGTGGGAGTAAGAAGAAAGGATGGAAGAGATTGACATTGTTGGATGATAAAGAGATGGGAAGAGTTACGTGGAATTAAAGAGCTGGGCAAGGAAGAGAATGGAATGGAAAAATGGATGAATTGATAATGTGACTACTCTCTGTACCTGTCCATTTGACAGAATACTGTTGATAATTATATTTCTATTTTTTAAAAAAAGTTTTAAAAAATTCTTAATATATAATAAATTTTCATACTTCAAAAATATTTTTTATCTAATTGAGGAAAAAATAAAGTCAAATACAGTATATAGAAATGCATGACACAATCATATGCGTATAAGATCTAGATAAATAATACTAAAAAAGTTAAAAAGCATAATGAAAATTAACTTGACACTTTATGAATTTGGAAATATTCCATAATTTTGTTCTTGATTTTCAGATTGAACCAAAAGATTCGCCACCTTCGCCTCTATCGTATGGAGATTACCAGACTTTGATTTCTTTTTGTCCATATCAACACTGCCATTTTTATTTGTTTTTCACTCATGTTTATGAATTAATTGCGGCTAGCATAGCTGTCTTCGGGTTCGCTTCCCGTCAACGCTTTGACTATGAAAAAGAACAACAACAGAAGTATACATAAAGTGATGCACTCGTTCTAACATAAACTGACAAGACAACTTATCAATAAGCACTAACTCAAAACATCCCTGATCAAGATTAAACTTGTGACGCTGAAAATGGATGTGATTAATATCAGAGGTGGAGAAAATCATTCTATGAACCTATGTGCATTTTGTCATATATAACGATAAAAATAGAAAGTACGAAATATGTACAAAATAGCAAATTTTAAGAAAGTAGAATGTACTGTAGATATTAGAAAGTTAATCTATTTTGTTTCAAATCTTACATTTATATGTACAACATATTTGAATTTTTTTTTCTTAACTTATAATACCTTAAATTTCTGTTTTTATTAATAATCACATAGAGATTTTAAAACACATAGATTAAAAAAAACATAATTACGGATCATTTGTTTTAATTAGTATTATTAATTTCTTTTTTAACTGTTGAAATTTTTATATAAAAACATTATAATAGTAATAATTTATTTTTTTAATGTATATTCCATATTAAGTTAAATGTTATCATAAATCATGGTCGATATCGTAGTTCTTTTTCATTATTGTATTTTTGACTTTAGATAAATTATTTCTTTTGTAATAACATACTTAAAATATTTATTCCTATATACACAGTGTATATACATATATATGATTATTTAATAATTTGTTTATGTTTATTTTTTTAATACCAAACATTTCATTACCAATGAAATGATGACTTTCTTTCCAATTCTGTTTGCAGCACCTTCAACACATGTTATATAGTAAGATAATTAAACTATCCACCACAAAAACTGTAAGGCACTAGCAAATGAAAATTACGAGTTATAGCATGAAATGTGATAATGTGGCACACCTTTGTAGATATATATAAGAATTTATAATAAATAAATCTGCTAATTTTTTTTTGTTTACAAAAAGTATGACATATCTTTTTTACTTAGTTAAGTACTAGTGTTAGATGAATCTTAAATGTGTAAGCAATAGTCATATTTAAAGTACATGTATGTATATATTTTAAAATGGCATTAGATTTTTGTTGTGTATGTAGACTTATAATTACACTTCAGTGACTCGAAAAAGCAAATGAAAAATTATTTTAATGAATGTGGATCGATCATATCATTACGGACAATACCACCTATCTGAAACCAACTATCTAAAGCCATTAGAAATGAAAAATATTGTAAAATATGAGTACATGGATTGAGAGAATAATAAAACGGTCAGAGAAAATGATAAAATGTCAGAAATTCAAAGTATAAGAATGAATATTATAAGATTTTTTTCATATGTCATAGCATCGGCCGGGAGGCGAACCCACAACTATCTGCAACCAACTACTTGCTTGCAAGGCAGCTGCGATGACCTCTCGGCTAACAACGCTTGATGAATATTGTAAGATTTTATGAAACAAATTGGATTTATTGTAAAGAAAGTGTAAAAAATTTGTATTCTGCAAATAAAAATGGATATAATAATATAGGTATTGTTTCATGTCAAAGAATAAGTTTTATAAGCAGCACTGAAAGGCATTTCCAAAAGATCTGATTGTTATTGCCCACTAAGAATTGTAATGATAATGAAGTAAAAAAATGTATTTGAAGAAATAGAAAAAGTCAATAAAAAGAAATATAAAAGAGGATTATTGAAATTGTTGGACATTTTAGGTTAAAATAAGAAAAGGAGAGAAGTACAAAATTAATAAGTTTTTGTAACATAGGATTTATAAATGAAGAACTTCAGATGATAAAAATAAATTTCAATTAAATTATGTTTTGATTTAAAATAATTTAGAAGCAGTATTATGAATGTGTATGCACACCTTGGGATCAATACAGATTTAGATCACAATATAATGGTAAAAATTGAGATTAACTTTTAAAAGAAAAACAGAAACCAAGACAAGAAAAAATATACAATTGATACATTAAAAAAGTTATTAGAAAATTAGAGTTATCAGAAGAAAATTAAAAATCGTAATAATAATTGCCTAAGTAAATTCAAATAAAACATGAGAATTATTCAAGAAAAATTTAAAAGATTATGTAGTGGGCAGTAAAAAAAAAAAGAATAAATAATGAGATAATAATAGTGACTTGAAACATGAAAGAAATCAAGTTAGAAGAGAATAAAAAAAGAATATATGGAAATACAATGAAAAAAGAATTTAATTTAAATTATAAGTAAAATAAAACAATTTAATGGAAAAAACAAATGAAATAGTGAGTGAAGTTAAATGTCATAAAATATTTTTAAAGAACATAGGTACACTGAAAAGATGGGAAAAATATATTGGTAATTTACAGAAAAAAAAAGCAATTTAGATAAGTATGAAATAGATCATATTACCATGAAAAACAAAGTTGTAAAAATGATGGAAAACAAACAACGCACTGAGAACTGATGAGATTCCACTTGAAGTTATCCAGAAAACAAATTTAGAAAATTAGTTGATATTTAGAAGATAATTTATGATTAAAAAGTTATGATCCCATTAAAAACGTAATTTAATAAAATATAAGGATTTACAGCAATTAGTTTAATCCATTATGCATTGAATACAGTGTAGATTTTGAATATATTTGATATGTTCTTATATGAAGAATAGTTTGGATTTAAAAAAGGCAGAGAGACAAGAGATCCAACTGAGGTGATGAGAACTATTATTATGATATATCATCATCATTGTCAGTCATTATCAAATCACTATAAGATTAGATCTGAGTTTAACTCAGTTTCTCCAATTCATAGTTTCTCTCCTTCAGTTTATTCTACAGATAAATATTTAAAGAGTAAAAGATCAATATTTATTTTGAAAAGGCATTTAATGATTGAGTGAATTAGGATTATTTTATTGGATTTATAATGCAAAATTTTTATTAAAAAATCTCTATATGAATTAAAAGATATATTTAAAATTAACTAATCTTCTTGTGGAATATTTTGACATAAGAATAGATATAGATAGGGATATTGTCTACCTCCTGTTTTATTTAACTTTGTTTGTTAAGGGATAAAGATGAAATAAACATTGTGAGAAGAAAAGTTCATTATATCAGATTTGATAATATTACAGCTGTACTTGTACATAGAAAGGATGAATTTAAAAAAATGTTATATAGGATTGACAAAGCTTGTAGAAAGTTTGGAGAAAAATAAATGCTAATAAAATTAAAATAACAAAAACAGATAAAAAAAAAAAGAAAGAAGCAAGCATTGGACAAGAAACTATAAAACAAGTTAGTATTTTTAAGTATTTGAAAAATTGGTAATTGATCATGGGAATAATAATAAAGGAGTAAGAGTAAGAATTAGAATGATTAAATAAACTTTTTTTTCTTTTCTCATGTGTCATAACATCGGCCGGGAAGCGAACCCGCTAACCCGGGACAACTGCTTGTAAGGCAGCTGTGCTGACCACTCGACCACCAATGGTTGTAACAAGAATAAAATATTATAGCATTGAAATTACATTGCAAAAATTTTTGTAACTAAATATTTTGTTTGCAGTAATAACTTTACATGAATCAAAAACATGGACAAATTTTAAAATGTGAGAAAAATAAACTGAAAGCTTTAAATGTGTAGATTTGGAAGAGAATGGAAAAAAATGTTGAAAGATAGATAAGAAATATAAAAATGTTGAAGAAAATACATGAAAAAAGATTATTTTGAGAAAGTTATGAAAAAAAAGATATACTTAGAGGCTAAGAAGTTATGAAAGATATATTAGAGAGTAGGAAGTATGAGGAAAAAACAAGGAAAAAAGGTTGACTGAAAAAAGAAAAAGTTATTTGACAAACAAAACGAGTCAGAATTTGGCCTGGTTAGTATGTGGTATCTGACTTTAGTGGATAACTGACAATGATGTATTCAAAATCAAATATAAATGGTACCTAAGTAAATTATAAATTATGCTAAAATAGTAGACTGGCAATCATGATAATTTGAAGGGTCTTTCCCTCAGATTTCATTAAAGAAAGTGCAAAATTGAGTATATTTAACATGTAGTAAAATCCTGATGTTTTAACTATTTTTATTGAATACAAAAGTTGTATTTATCTGATGATGAAAAATTAGAATGTTACATAACTATCATTAAAAAAAGTAGTTATAATCAGAAATTAGTTTTATATAAGTATAGTGTAACAATTCATACTAAATATAACAAACATTGCAGTGATGATGATAGAAATGATATCAGCACTCAAAAAGTTAAATTCAGACTAGTTCCAAAAACATTTTTTTTTAAGGTTCAATCTAAATTAGCTTTGAGCACCATTTTCTTTATAGAAAGAATACTTCTGGATAAATCATTACCATCACGATGTATATTTGTTTATTTCAGCATTTCTCCCAGGGATTGCATGACTTCTCAGATTTTGTTATAGATTAATTGTACATGTTTGGAATGAGTTCAAACAGTAAAATACTACATTTGATAACAAATGAATATAATTTATTTATGATAATCATAAATAAATAAAATAAAGAAATTTTTATTTATATTTTTGCAAACGTCTTACATGTTCTTGCATCTTATAATAATGGAATCAAATTGATATATATATATAAATTTAAAAACTAACAAATAGTCATGAATAAAAGTTTAAAATGTAATTATAATTAAATACATTCAAACCTATTTGAATACATCAACAAAAATCATTACCCATATAATACATATTTTTACCATTGATATCGTAAGCTTATGATTTTATTTACTTATCTTAATTTTGATAAACGTCTGTACAAATTCAATCTCTCTTGGCAATCAATGACTATAGACAAAAGAAATGATTCTCATCATAGGTAGTATATGATAGGTATTATGGAAAGATCCTTTTTTTTTGTGACATAGTTTTCCTCTTCTAAATAAGCAAAATTGTATCATATATATGATCAATGTTCATACCTGGATAAAACTACATACTTTCAAGTAGTCAGCTGATGCACTTCCAGTTCTTTAGCCAAATATGGAAATATTGTACTAATAACAAATATTATTATAATTACTGTTAGATTTAGTATTAAAAAATACTTTTAAACAATCAAACATTAATCAATGACAAAGGCTACTCTATGAGGGGAATCTGTAGGAAAAGTATTTTACCTAGCAGACTCCCTTTTTTTTTTTTTTTTACCAGAAATAAAGCTAAAACAGTTTTCACATCAGATTTATTCTTTGGGTTAGTTATAGTCCTTTGACTTTTGTTTTCTTGCTGGTAATGACCATTCTATTTCTCTCCCAGCATTTTCTCTCCTATCTTTCTGGAATCAATGTCTTCTTCAATTCAAAGACTAAAATTACTGTTGTTCAACAGATCTATTTGTATTTTTTCTCTATAGTAAGGAAACCATATCCCATTGTTCTAAGACTTTAATGATATTATTTATTTATTTTTTGATAATATATTTATCACACTGAATTCCTTTTTTTTTTTAAATGACAACAAACAAATTAAATAATTCTGGATTAATTTACATTGGTATATAATATTTTAATTGTACAAAACATGTTTCTTTCATATTAATATTTGTTTTTTAAATAATTATAAAAGAATTTTAATTTATAGAGATTAGAAAAAAAAAAGATAAAAAAAAGACTGATCTTCAAAATTCTTTCTCTAGCTTATCTAAATTTAATTCTATATAATTTTCAATAAAATATCAAGATTTACCATCAAATTTACAACAACAACAACAACAAAAAAAAGCAACTTATTTCGTTAAGCCTCTTCCTGAAGGCAAATTTGAAAGGTTATAAAATATGGTACATCTTTTAATAAATATATGCATTCATTTGCATGCCAAATAGCAAACTTAAGTAAATTAACTATTTTCTCTTTCTATTCCTTCATTACAAGAGTTACGAATTCTTCTTCTATACACTAATACAAAACTATATGCTACACATATATACATAATATATACATGCTATGACCTACAGAATTTACAAAATTTATTGTTTAAGCTAAGTTTATATTATTATTAAGCTATCTTTAATAGTTTAATAACAAGGCTGCCTTGTAATGAGAATGATGCTATTCGTTCAAATAATTATAATATATTGTACATTTTGAATTCTCTGCCTGAAGGCAGGTTAAAATTAATAGACAATATGGTGCCATGACCAAGTGGTTGTGCAGAATCATCATTGCTGATTAATGTAATTTATTTTAAAATCTCAAGTTTGGAATAAATCACAAGCTTTAACAAGCCCTTTACACTTTTATGATGCATTATATATTGCACATCAATCACTCCTTCAAATTAAATATTTTTCTCAAATATTCAGTAAATAATTGTTATTAAAAAACCATTCCAAATATCTACACATGGTAATAAATAATGGCTGTATCTAATTGAGCATGAGAGTAAAATCCCTCATTTATAATATTTTTAGAAAAATATATTATTTAATGTTATTTGGATATATAGTCGAAGATTTTTTAAAATAAAAAAATGACACAGCACAAGTAATAAATAATTACTATAATTTGTAATTTTATAATCTTTTATTTAATGTAATCATTGGATTATATATTCAACTACAAATGCATTTACTAAGGAGAGCCTCATGGCATAACAATGAATAAATCTGTTTGTTTACTAATGACTTGGGATTTAAATCTGTGACAGAAAAAACTTGGAAAAATAAGATCTTAGCCAACTCAGTCATCCAAAATTAACTGATAAATGGGTATCTCAAAACTATCAATATTTAATATATTAGCAAGTTTGATATGCATAAGTTTTTACTCCCTTGTTCTCTTTGGACTTGTTGTCCTACAGTGGACAATATAAAATATATTTTATTTTGTCTATAATTATTAATGTAGTGGCTTACACTTTATATTTCTTCCTTTTTATATATATAAAATAAAGTATTTTTACAAACGTCATTTTATGTAAATAAGTATTTATTTTTATATAGCGCTATGTTTACAATATAAAAATAAATACTTATTTACATATGATTAAGTTTCAGTTAGAGTGACGTTTAGTAAATTCTAGACAATTTCACCGAGTCATAAATAGTAATTTAAAGTGAGTGGTCTATCCTCACGCTTTCATTGCCAGTACTTAAGATTTGCTCATATATAAGCATTTGAGTTGAAAGAATAAGTGGATTCATTTTATTTTTTCATAAATACTATATCTTGTGTTGGTAATGACAGTATTCATTTATTATTAACACTCGTAAAAAGCGCATGCACAATTAGCTTGAAAGGCTGATATTTAAAATGTAATATAAACGTCATTTTATGTAAGTACAGCCACATCTTGCTCTTTTAACAGGTTACAGACACAAGCATTGCCAAAAATCAAAAATGTTAAGCGATAATCTTTATTTAGCTTGCTAGTTTATTTTGTCCAGCAAATAAAAATAAATAACCAGCTTTAGTGCCATCATACTTAAGGTTCATTACAAATACATAAATTACATGAGAAAATCAACATTATAAAAAGTTAATGGGATTTTTCAATTATAAGTAAATAATTACGTTTAAACAATATTACAAAAATTAATTAATGTTATAAATAAGGTGGCCAATGTTTAAAAAGTGCACTTTGATGGGTAGACACTATATAAATACAAAACCATGACTTGGAATCATAATCTAGTGTTTGAAATTTTATATCATTAGCTAGGAAAATAGTGTATGGTTACAATACAAAAAGAATACTAAAACTATAGATGTGATATGACTACTCATTTATTGAAGTCAGGAATCTCTCAGCCACTATGCTGAGAAAAACTTATTAGCCCCTTACTTTCACTTTTCATGCTCCACTCTAAGCTTTTTCCATATTCTTTTCTATCCTTCTCCATCTCAGTCCCACAACATCATCTTTGTCCACTTCATGGCCTTTATATCTAGACCCCCCTTATCTTTTTCCAAACCCAGTATAAAGATCAATAATTCACTTTCTGTATAATCATTTAGTTTATATTTATTCTCCCACAACTTCATTATTTGTACCCTTTCTGCTTGGAAGCATTTACATTCAATTATCAGATGCCTAACATTTTCCATGCCTTAATTAGATAATCGGCAGACTAAATCCCCCACATTTCTACATTTATGTGTATATTCCCTTGTTGCTAATGATCCTGTTTGAGTCTTAAATAGTATTTTCCATATTATTATCATAAATTAACTCACATCCAATATTCTGTTTACTTCTCTATATATTTAAACTTTTTTTACCCTCCATACTAGTTTTCCATATCTCTAGCTCCCTATTTTTTATTAATGCATCTATTCTTCTATCCCATTCATTGCCACTATAACACTCAACAATTTAATTATCCCACCTTTTCTATAAGTATAGACATAAAGTCTTTATCCAAATCTTCTACCTACCATACTACCTTTCTCACCCATCTTGTTGCCTGTCCTTTACTCATAATCCAATTAAATACTACTTTGGCTATTCTTTTACTATCCATAAATTGCAATCTACCAAATATTTTCATTTTGCTTTTTCTAACTCTCATATAAAAACTTGACTATCCCATTTTTCCTTCAATTGCCTCCTTTGCCATCTCCACATCTGCATCTAATACATATCTTCCTACTTCCTCTTTCTACTTTCACTAAGTAATCTAACACCCCTTTACTAACACATAATGCACCATTACCATAAATTAACCCTGCTATTCCCTTCAATGCAATTCTTTCTACATCATATTTATTATGTGAAAATACTATTAATTTTTTTATCAATCCCTTTCTTTTCTTTGCTTCATTTATCAATTTTTTCTCCCATTCATCCAAGCAATTCCTCTGATTACTTAAGACGATGCTCAAATAGTTATACTTATTCATCACATTTAACTTTATATCTCCCAAGAGAAATTCTTTCTCTTCTATTTTCCCAGTATTTATCATTATTACTTTTGATTTTTCTTCACTAAATTTGATCCCCATCTCCTTACTCACCCTTGAGCAAGGATTCAGCACAACTTCCATATCTTCCCTACTTTCTATGCACAAGAAAATATTATCAGCAAATAAGACCTGATAATATATACACTCCCTTGTTATCTATTAATCGTATCTTTACCCCTCTTCTAAATCTTTCTCTCTCAAATATAACAAAAACAAAATAAATGGCATAGAATATTCTTGCCTTAGTCCCACTCCATTTTTAATTGTGATTCTATATTTCTGAATTTATATGTATAGTAATTATTTTTATACAATCTCTTAATAAGATCCACTGAAACTCCATTCCCAAATTTACTAAACTTATCCATAATCTAATTCTATTCACTCTATCATATGCCTTCTCTATATCTATAAAGACCATATATAATGGCCTACATATTTCCTACTCATATCCATACATTGTGTAACTACAAATAAACTATCTCCTATATGCTTATTCATTCTAAAACTTCCTTGCATTTCTTCCACTATATTATTTTCTTCCATATCATTTTGCCACCCTTCCAATCACCATATATGCAAAAACTTTATATTAACACCACATATTATTGCTATCAGTCTATAATTGTTTATCTTTCTATGGTCCTTACCCTTTCCTTTAAATAATAGCCTCACTCTTGTATTATTCCAGCTATCTGAAAATTCTCTCTTCTGTGCCATCTTATTAAAATATGATAATTGATTTAATTTTGCCCTATTTCCCAAATTCACCACCATCTCTGCTACCCATCCATCTAAACCTCTTGCCTTTCCACTTTTTCAACTTCTTCCCTGTCTCATTCAAATCATTTCCTGTAAAATGAATATCCATTACTATGTGCTTTTATGTTTGTTATCACTCTGTCCTTCACATCTAAATCTTTTCTATATCCATTACATACTTATTTAAGATTGTCTCTAATTCTTCTCTAGAACTACACTCTTTCTCCTCACCATTTAGTAATACTATTTCTCTCTCCCCTACATTTCTTCTTTTAATATATTTCCAATTTTTTTTACTCCCATCTCTTCTACTTTTATTAATATCCTCTAATAATTTACTATTCAATTTCATTCTCTCTCTATAATTATCTATTTTAGCCAACTTCTTTTTATTTAGTTTTCCCATTTAATATTAACGTCTTTTTCACTTTCTTTGTTTTTAATAGCATGTTTATACTCTCTGCATGCTTTCTTCCTCTTTTTACACTTTTACTAATTCTCACTTTTCTATTACTTTTATTCTTCTGAATATTCTCACTAAAAAACCTATTTACCACTTTTTCTACTTTACTACACCAATCCTTATATTCATCCACAACAAACTTCCATAATTTCTTATACTTTTCATTTTATATTCTTCTAATTTATTATCATTCAATCTCCATCCACATCTTTCACTATCCTTCCTACTTTTATTATTATTTTCCATCACATTACTAATCATTTCTATTATAAAGAAATTATGATTACTATTACATACTCTCTCTTCATTATCAAACACTTTAATTTTCTATACCCTATTTATTATCTCTTTATCTACTAATGCATAATGAAATATAAAATATATATATATATATACTGTGTGAAATATATTATTTCTAGATCATCAGTATTGTCCTCTCATAAAATTTGGTAATTTTCTAATGCTCAAATTTACTCTGATAAAATTTTTTCAAATGCTGTCCATTCTTGTTATCCATCTCAATTTCTTCATTATGCTCATTCATAACCCCTATAATCATTATTTTCTTCCCCCTTTTTTTTAAACTCTATATATCCTTAACTAGGCATTCATATATACTACTGTTCCATTCCATTATAATTTGACTATCTCCAGTATCCATATACACTATAGTCACCATCCATTCTTGTCTTCCTAACCTTATCTATTATAGGAAATCTATTTGCATTGCCATCAAGTGTGAAAATATTGATTTACTGCAGGTCAAATGCAGATTAAAAGTACATCACAAGAAATGATTATTTTGGTATGTGAATTATATTTATAGTTAACCAACCGATTTTGGTAATTGTAATTGTTAACAGCAGCTGCAAACTCTCCATACAATAGTGCCACCAATGCAAGTCTTAATAATTAATGGATGCAAGGTTTGTGCAAAAAAATCCCTATCCATGGCCTACTCATCCAATATCCTCAGACACCATTGCTCATGGGATAACTGCAGTTTTTGAAAAACCAAAGATACCCAAATGTATGGTTGCTGAACTGAGTTCAGATCTATATGACTATCCGAGTGAATGAGCTTGGATTGAAAACATTATTGTTTTTATCTTGTGATCTTAGCTTTATAATTAGATAAATAGGTAAAAGGTGGCTGCTGGAACATTGCATTAGATCCTAAAATTTAGACGCAGTGATCTCAGATTCAAGGCTCCTCACTGATAAAAGTCACTAGTTAGAAACTAGTCTGGGGATGTTGGCACTGATGAAAGTCACAAGCTAAAACTAGTCTGGGGATATTGGATGAATAGACACTGGATGGGGATTTTATGTACAAATCTTCTTGTTACCCATTAATTCCTAAGGCTTGCACTGAGTGGCACTACTGTAAGCAAAATTTGCTATTATTAACAGCTTATGTAAGCATAGGAAATTGTAATTATGTGATGTTTTTGGTGTTTTTAACTGTAATTGGTTATTATATAATAATTATTAAATAAGTCACTAAACATACAGGAAATACTTTTTATAATTTCCAATATATTACTAATAATATAGTTCTTTTATATAATTTTTTATTATTTTTAAAATTAGAGACTTCATAAAATTTCAATAACAGTGATTGGTATGATTTGTCAAATCAAATTACTTTCTACTACTATAATTTTTAAACTTGGCAATTAAAAATTAATTTATGAAAAAAATTAAAAATAAGGCTGTGAATCCATCAATACATTATTGACTATAAATTAATAAAATGGTAATTTTTTAAACTAACCCTTCTAATTTTAATTTTTTTTTTAAAAAGAGTTTAATTTATTTTAAAACTGTTATAAAATGAAAGCATATACTAAAAATTTAAACAAGACTAACAAATTTTAGATGTAAAATTGTCTAAAAATCTCAAATAGTCTATTTTATTATTAATAAACATTTATTGGAATAATAAAAGAAGACACCAGAAGTTTTAAAAAAAAAACAACATTTCAATCAAATACCCACATCTAAATCTAAATATACTTAGATGCATACTTTAATATGAAAAAGTATATCATTGTTATATTAAAGCCTGATGGCTTATATTAAATGAAAATAATACATTATCATTATATTAAAGCTAGAAGTAATTTTATTTCATACTAAATTTATAAAATAAATATTGAGGATAATGAAAATAATGACTTTGTTTTTTTAGGAATCGTTTTTAAAATAATAAAGTAATAGTATTAAAATAGTCATCATTAGAAAATTAAATTATACTTTGACAAATTCACTGCAAATTTCAGGATGTGAAATCATTACATTCTGATTGTTTTATTTAGCTTAAGAACACTTTTTTGTTTATTTGCTTTATTTAACAACTAAATATTTACAAACATTATAAAGAAATCTGGAGATATTCCAATAAGATTTATTAAGTCCTTTAAAAAAAAGTCTGCCAATATATTAATAGAATAGACATTTGTTAACTATTTATTAACTATGTGCTTCATGTTTTATATTTTCCAACAATATAAGTAAATCAAAAGCTTTTAAGTTAAGCATGGGAATCAGCTTCAAAGTAAATAATGGATTTCTAGGAGCTTGCTCTGCTAAATAGCATGCCTTTATATATGAAGTCTACATCTCCACTTGAAAACTAAACATCACATTATGATAAACTTTTAGTTAATTAGATATCAAATTATAAAATTTGTTTTATTATTTAATATCAATCACAAAACTAGAGAAATATATTTTATCTTATAATAAATAAATAAATGAATAAATAAATAAAATGGTAATGTCAGAATATAAGGGAATGTAACTTTTCCAGTTTCAGGGGAAAATATTCCTAGAATAATTTTCTTTTAACTTTTTTATTATTTCATTAACAATTAGTTCTTAATGAATATCTATCTGTTTAGCCAGCTTAAGCATATAATTTTTTTCTTTCTGAATTAAATCAATCACTTTCATTTTATCACATAAAAATAAATTATGACTTCTCTTAGGCTTAAAAGAGCTGCTATTATTATTTACACTATCCATGCATGCAGGCTAATGCCAATGAGTACAAAAAATAAAAATAAAATAGATGCAGTTATAATGAATTTGTCAGTTTTTAAATTTTTTATCCAATATTTTTTTTCAAACTGCAGATTACTGAAACAGCAAATATAAATCAGTAATTGTCATTATCCTATTGATTCCTTTTCTTATTTATTTCTTATGACACTTTAAAATTCATTTAAATATTATTATTATTTTTACATTCTTCTTGATTATTCATTAAATAATATATTCAGATCAAAACCAAAACAAAAATTGTAAATGTTTTCAAAAGTTTATAGTTTTAGTAAAAAAATAAAAATTGATATAAGATTAGAAATAATTGAGATACTAAAAAGTAGATTTGAAAAGGTTTTAACTTCATTAATTATCAAGATAATTTAAAAAAAGAAAATAGACTGGTCAAAGAAAAAAATTATAAATAACACTTCAAAGGAGATTGTAAGTACTTATATATAAAAAAAAAAATACAAATATTTAAAGAACAGGTTGAGATTTGCTGATGTTTGCTGTGACAGCAAAAACTTAAATATACATTTAATTACTAAAGCCATTATTTATACAGTTATTGTAAATGATAAAGAGCATTCACAGAATCAGTCTATAATCTAATAATAAATGAAAATAAATGCACAAACAATGTGTGAATATTAGTTTATTGATTGGAATATATTTATCTTAATATATGTTTGAAAATTACTTTATTAAATAGAAACACTCAATCTATCATGTTTGGCAAGATAATGTGCATACATGAAATATAGGTATGCATTAAACTATTTTCAAAATAAACTGTTTCCAAAATGTAAATATGAGAATATTTCTGTGAAAAGAAAGAAATTGTCATCATGTGAAGTACTGAGATAGTTTGTGAATTAAACTTCTTTAAGAATTTATTAAATTAATAAATTACATTAACATATTCTCTAAATAATTTAAAAAAAAACAAAACAAAACAACTTTTTTATCTATTCAAATTATTCAATATTGTACTTCGCTATTATTCTAGTCCAGGATTTTATCTCAGAAATGGATAATATGGGATTTCATATCCTGTAATTCAATTTATCATTCTTTTTGAAAAGCTAGTACCATCTTTGACATTTTGTCATATTTTTTAGTTATTAGCTATTATAGACTGGTCATTATTAAAGGAAAAGATCAGTAGTTAAACATCAAAAATCGTACACTATTAAAATTATTTTTTCTATGCTTAGCTTTTATGCAAGCAATAATATAGGAGAATAAATCCAGGGCTAAAAGATTATACAAACAATTTCAATTTTATTTACTTGAAAAATTTAGCATGGATGAAAGAAAAAAAAAAATTAAGTATATCTTTATAAGTTATACTTCAACTTAATTTTTTCTATATTTTGCATTCTCATCAAAACATTTGAAAGCATACAATGCTGAAATGGCTTTCATATTCATTCTTGTTGACAAAAATCAAAAACATACAATAACTCTATCAAAATGAATAATATTATGTAAAAAGGAGATTTTGAATTGTACACTGTTGTGCACATTAAACTGAAAAAATAGTCTCTACAGTATTTCCACAATCAAAATTAGCTTGCATTAAAAGACAAAACAATATTTGTGTGTAGTCAAGCGTTGGTGGCCAAGTGATCAGCACAGCTGCCTTACAAGCAGTTGTCTCGCGTTTGCTTCCCGGCCGATGCTTTGACACTTAAAAAAAGAAAAAAAAAAAACAATATTTGTGAGCAAAATATTGCACACTTAAATCATAACTGTCCATTTGAAGATAAAAAAATAAATTTATTTAGTAAAATTATTTTAAATATTACATAGTGCCAAACATTACAATACAAAAAAGTGTAATTTCTTTTATTATTTCAATTAAAACAGCTTTATAATATTCATTTTCTAAATAAAAATACTATCTATGGCAATCAATGCATTATGCTAAATAAATTAACTAATATATGGAGCAGGCAACTGTGTCGCCTATTCACTATAATATCAGCACACTACCTCGACTATTTATACATACAAAAATTAAACATCACTAGTCATGCTATGAATACAAAAAAAAAGTAAGAAATTTTGTTATTAGATATATTATATTGCATTTACAATGTATTTATAAAAGAAGTTGAATAAAACATCATTTATACATAAATCATCATATAATAGCAAGCTAACTTCTGCAACCATCTTATCACTGAAGAGTCAAATCAGATTATCAAATCTTAATCATGGCCATAGGACCATCCACTTAAATATATGACTAACTAAGGGCCTCAGAATATTAGATAGAGCTAATGAGTCTCTTGTAGTGTCCACAGTTTCATAATTCCAGATTATTTTATCATTATTCAAATCACCCATCTATTTCCAATTGTAAATAAAATTATGCACACAAATGTGATTGATATATTGAAGCAGATGATCTGATGCTCAGATCCTGCTTCACAGCCCACATCCAATCTCCTACCACCTAACCGTATTCAAACTCGTCCTTACACACGTATACACATAACTAATAATATATTTCTTTACCCAATAGTATAAAATAATGTAAACGTATGTGTCTTAATTTAATATTTAATCTAATAATAATATTCTCACGTGTATGCGGGCGTAAATAATAAATATATATGTATATTTTAGCGTAGGAGATTGTGATTGAATTAATAGTATATTATATATATAAGATATTATATATGATACTTATTATATTTTTCATATATAAGTTTCTAGCCAGAAATGATGCAATCTTGTTAGTAAGTCTCTCGAAAAACAATAACCCGGAAGACCCTTTAGATTAAAATAGAAGATTACAAATTAGTAATAATAGAAGAAACCCATTAGTGGAAATTGTCCATGCTAGCTTGTTTTAAAATCACAAGATATATTTTAAAACAATCGTTCGAGAAACTGATAACAAACTTGCATTGTTTCAAACATCTTACCAGATAAGAGTATCCGGCCAAACGATTCCAAATGAAATCTAAGTGCTTAAACCGCCTTAGGTCCAGCAATAGTTGCCTAGTTACAAATTCAAATTAAAAGTATAAATACTGCTGGATTTGAATCCACAGAAAAAGGGGAGATCATTAAATAGCCATGCTGCTGAACATAATACACACCCGATGTAATTTTCACGCAATGTGTTGTGAGTAGTAAGTTTCGCCTTGTCCCTCCGTTCTAACATGCTGATCCCATGAACGAAGCTTCCGTACTCTGTGCTACTGAACTTTACATATGTCTTTCCAATGAAATGAAGTGCTATCTCAAATCATCCTGCTACCCTAGATCTAGTGACACTACCGATGGACTGATTCCTAGTGAAATGCTTTTCTCAATCAAGGTAAAGAACTCAGACCGCTTATAATTCCTAAAATCCTGCCTTCTATGTAATGTGTATATTTTAAACTATATTTTTTAAATGTCTTCAAATATATATAACTCTATATAACTAATCTATGCTAAGCCTCTTATAAAATGTTTTTCTGTTATTTTATTTAAAAGCGGCCAATAATTTTTATTAACATTTTTACGTATTTATATTTTAAAGTTAATGCCAATAATATTTTAAAATCGTCAGTATATAACTTATTTTGTTTTCCCCACCCATCATTTACTGGGTAAATAATTTATAATTGATAAAAACAAGTCTTATTCGGCTTGCCCAGATGCTTGCGGTTTTAGAAAAATAAATTAATTATATTTTTCATGTTTCCTGTTGAAAAACAGATTTGACATATGTTTTTCCCATTCTCCTTCCTAAATAATGTGCTATCTTTTATCTTTCAACTATATTATATATGTAAATTTCATCTTAGCTATTATGACCACCCTTTTTATTTTGCAATCAATTAATGTATTTCCACAAGGGCATAAATCAACCAAAATTGAGGTTTAATGTGTAAAACGAATGAATAATATTAAGTAATATAATGTAAGGGGGAGTGGGACCTTAACCTTTTATTCTATGTTTATATGTATAATTATTATCCCTGTTTGCTTAAAGTGAAGCCATGTCATTACATTGAATAGTTCATCATTCGTGGGCAATAAACATGTCCCAATAATCTTTAATTTCAGAAGTATATTTATGTTTTATTAATAAGCGTTTAGTGCATAAAGGCCATTCTATTTTATATATATGTTCGTGCTTCTTTATTACATGGAGGCAACCGCAAAGTCGGACCCCATCGTCGTCTCAATGTCCTTGAACCAGGCTGTAAAACCACCCTGGGGACATCCATGGTTCGTGCATGCTTTATACGGGGATCGCTCTGGAAAAACCAGCCCGATATTGACATAGCCGACCACTCCTCGTCATCCACGATTCGCCTGTACCTCATTCTAGGGAATCTGGACTCTTTTCGTTTGTAAAACCGACCCTGCCAAAGTTTGCAGAGGAAATCGGTCACTTCTTAGAATTCGTGAAGCATAAGCCACCATGCACACACCACTTTTCCCTTATCTTATCATTCGCCCAGAAGTATTCATAAGCCGTAATGAAATGATTTATTTAAACAAACATATGTCCCTTATTTTAATATAAGTATTAATACGATAAATTTAGTATCATTTGTGTAGATTGTTCATTACCCATCCCGCACATTAATTATCTAAAATTCCCAGTTAACCGTCATATTAAATGTAATCATATATTATCTGTGTTAAAATTATTGTTTGAAGTAATCAAATGCTCTTTTCGTTTCTGGGGGTGTGATAGCGTTCTAATAATCTATTCTAATAGCGCTAATTTACTCAAACACATACATATATTATTGGCATAGCCGCAATTAGCATGTTATTGTATAAAATGATTCAAATAAATATCTATAATAATCCTGAGGCTCACGTCGACATAATTATTATTAATAAATCGTAAATATATATACATCAAACTCGAATCAGTGCTTTCTTTAGTTAAGATAAATATTAAGTTATTTCTTAAGCTTAAATATGACTAGATGATCTCCGCTCTACACATAATTAACATGCTCGTTATTAAGTTATTCTATCATGAGTTAGCCTTGAGTCTTTTGTGTCTCCGATGATCGATGCCGGCGGATGAGAAGTGGATTAATCGATGTCATTGGGATTGTTGCTCATAATGTTATAGATCTGGGGAATAGGCAAATAGGGCAGAATTCATGAGTGCTCCTGACCTGTGTATCTTGCGCACGATTGGATTCGAGGCACTTTTGCCTAGATGCTAGATCTTGTTACGTGAACATACAAATCCGACCGGCACAATATATATATATTAATTTTTTTTATATAAAATCTCATCTTTACAGGAAAACTACATACTTGGGCAAAAATTTAATTACTTTCCACAGACATCAAATTACATTCCATTACATATATTTTTGTCATCATCATTATGGGTTGACCTGTTAACTTAGTTAATAGTAATCAAAGTTAAGATGATTCAAGAAAAATAAAAACTAATAAAAAATGAATCATTAATTCCAACATTTATATTAAGATATTAATCCTTAATATATAACCAAACTGAATTAAAAAATTTTCAATTAAATATATTTCAAAATTTTGCAGGACATACTTGAATTTATTTTACTTGAGATAAACATTGTGGAATGTCTTACAAACTTACTATAATAACAACAAAAATAATCAAAATTTTTGTCTGTATAAAATTGCCACATACTAAACTTATTGCAAATAATTATTTAATATCCTATGAAGGTATAAACTTTTGAATATTCTTATTTTCAACAACCTCCACAATTCTCAACCAAATGAATAAGATGTCATTAATGATTTCAATGACTTCACTTTCTCCAAATAAAGCAAAAACAATTCTTATTCTTGGCTAATAAGTTTTCTAATAAACTATTATCCATAATATTTAAAAGAAGTCTCATGGCATGGCAATTAGTATGTGTATTTGATATGCTCATGATCTAGAATTTGAATCTAAGTGAAACTTGTAGGGGAAGGGATTCACCTTTTGAACTTTTCTTTTAAGTAGTTGACTTATAGTAAAACCAGATAACCATTTAATTTTAAGGGAGTAAGTGGGTATCTAGAATTTTTAGAAGATGAAGAAGAAAACCTATAAACCCTCAACATCTAGCATTTGATTATCTTAGTGCCTATTGATGCCCACACTATTTGTTTACAGAAGATAGCTGAAGGTTTACCTATACATATATGGCAAAAGGAACAAGAAACAATTTCCAATAAATTAAAATGAGAAAGATAAAACTTTTGGTTTCAGCCACTTTATTTTTAGAATTTATGTACGAGAACTGCATATAAAAATTATGTCTAGAAATTGGAATTATTCATATTTTCAGATTTAAAGATTCATAGTTAACCACATTAAGGTCTCAAATTAATCTCTGAGTTAGATAATATCCATATTTCATGAATATTGTTACCATTAATTTCTATAATAAAATTTAGATTGAAGTACCCTGGTAAAAATCTTAGCAACAAAACTTTTTGTAGTAATAAGGTGCAATTTCTCCATTGGAAAACTGACAATTTTATTAATCTTCATATTAAGAGAATGCTACTTGTCTGTTCAAGATTGATAATTTAATTTTGGCAACTCATAACAAAGTATATACCTAGCATAAAATATAGAATATTTATTCCTGTTTCTGAGAGCATTCAGATTTCCCAAAGCTAATATCCTATGAGCTTTCAATTTGCCAGTCTGATTGATTATTCATTCAAAGACATTACATTCCAGGTTATTTACGTTCAGATTACTGCCCTGGAACCAAGTAGAATGATTATACATTAATAGAACTAAATATTATTTATTATTAAGTCATTTAAACAAATCTTGTTAAATTTCTCAATTCTATTAAATAAATAAATAATATACCAACGTTATTACTCAGAAGTTCATAAAAATTTGAGCAATGGGCGATAGAATTGAACCTTAAGCTCCAGAATCTGCCACTGAGGCACATATGTCAGTTCTATTGACATGAGTGTAATCAAAGTTAGCTTATAAAAAATTGTAATATGGGTCTTCTCACATCTAATGAATTACTGTATAAACAAAACATTTCTTACCATTACATATGTTATTACTATTATTTTCTCAGCCTTTGTTGCAAAATTAAATAATGAGTAAAAAGATACATTTTGTGATTGAAGAGGGAGGATAATTAAACCAAAAGTGTAATCTATCATGGATTTGGTTTGTGCAGACATAACATTCTTGAAATCTGTTTACTCTCCATTAATGTATATATGTGATGGCAGATAAAGTGATAAAAGTATGCTTATTGATTTTCTGATAAACAGGTTATACGACTTTAAAGTCACTTGACAAAAGACACTGTAATTAAGCAATAAACATTTTATTATCCCTAACAGTTTGCCATAGTTTTCTAACAATTTTATTTATGTCCAAAAATTGTCATAAAGGAATATTAGAGACTTTGATATTACTTCTCTCTAGATTATATATGACCAACCTTTGGTTGCTAATGACTGAAAAAATATATCCTGATTTATGGGAACAATATTTTATAAGACCTGATACTCGTAAATGTTGTCCACACATACTCTAGATAATATAATGCAGATTTTTATTTGCCATCTTTTTATAAATAAATGAGTGAAAGTGATAATTATTTGGCAATGACTTAATAGCATCCCCCAAAATAAATAAATAAAATGCTAAAAAAAGTAAATACAGATACTTACAGCTTACTTTCAAATATTCAATAATTAATTTGAACATTATTTTGCTTAATATCTATACAGTTGTAAATAAATGAATGAAAGTGATAATTATTTGGAAATGACTCCCAAAATAAATAAATAAAATACTAAAAAAAAAACAAAACACAGATACTTACAGTTTACTTTCAAATATTCAATAATTAATTTGAACATTTTTTTGCTTAATATCATACAGTTTTAACAGCTTTGTATTTTAAATATCAAATGATAAATGATAACAGATTCTTTCAGATAAGAAAGCAATACTCAGTTACATCTAAGATAATAGTAATTTATAAAATTAAGCCAAATATTCTTTATATAAATAGTAAAATTATAATAATTATATTCCTTTTCATCATCATTATTAAAAAGTTATCCACATATAACATTCATAAGCATATATAGAATAAAAGAATGGAATTTTAAAAATTAAAAAAACAATAATTTGTAATGCAGAATACATTTATATCTAAATGCATGTGTATAAATAAAATACTATTTTTAATAATATGAATCAAAATAAATGGAATAAGATGACGTCATTATACACAGATGGACTGTCTTAAGGTATATAGGTGTGTACTGTTAGTGTGTGTGCATATATATTTCAAGTTAAAAAGAAAAGAAATGAACACAGACAAAAGTTATTAACATAAACATTTAAAATAAAATCTAGAATGATTCAAATATTAATTAATTAGGTAATATTTTCTGATATTTGAAAATACTGTAAATTATTTAAAATTAAATAGAAAGGTAATCTGATGCAAGTATATCATTTCATTTTTGATTTTGACAAAAATATAAATTTTTAATGTAACAAAGAAAACTATTTTTGTAAACAATGATTATTTAATGGATATGTAATTATAAAAGTTTGATATACATTTACTTAAAGATTAAGATTAGTATTATATTTGTATTCCTGGTTTTATTAATAAAAAAGATATTTAACTTAATTTTATGTCTATCAAATTTATACATTGTTTAGAATCTATTATAAATAGTGTGGTCAGTTTAATTGAAAGACTAGGTAGAATTAGAAGAAAAGCAAAATACATGAAACAGTTTTCATAACAGAACACATATAGGTAGTAACATGAATTAATTTCAGAATTCGTATTGGGATATACTGTAACTAAACAGAATTTTCCATTGCATATCCCCATTTATTATGAAGAATAATCTGTTAGATAACTTCCTTGAAACCAGTGTATTTTTATATCTCTAAGAGATCTCATATTTCTGGCTTCTCATTTTGATTCCCAAATTTTTCTCATTTTTGGTTGGAGTAATATATATATTGAGCAGAGTATATATATATCTGCTAAAATATTTTTGAAAAGTCATAAAACCTAATTACTTATAACTTTTAATAGTTTATTATTTTTATAAAACTTTTTATGTCAACATATATACTTTATATATAAGCTCAAAATACAATAAATGTTTTCTAATCATGCAATTTATAAATTAAAATACTTATTCAATTTAACTAAATAAGCACCAACATGTATACATTTTAAATAGTTATTATAAAAATATGTTTGTACAATACTTACATCAAATGGCCAATTTATGCATCCAACTAAGAAATATATCAAATTTACTGTTTTAAATTTAAACTTTATCAATAGTGTGAGCATATTCTGATCTGTTTAAATGAGTTTGCATTTACTAGAATAGAAATTAAAAAAAATAAATAAAGCGCTTATACCAGATAGTAAAGAATAATTTAGTGGAACCTGGGGGGAAGGCAACTTATAAAAATTCTAAAATAAAAAAAATCTAAACTGATGAGTGAAAAGAAACTTTACTAGTACAAGCTGTTTTTAAACAGTCAAGTGAAATACAACAGCAATTTAATGAATATATACAATTGTATTATAATAAAAATAATTTTCCAATGAAATTCTCATATAATATATAAACATTCTTCGGAAATAAAATAAATAATTTAAAGTTGTAATTATAAATTTATTAAACGCACATTGATTACCTAAATAATATTTACTGAGGCTATAACCTCAATAATATGCGTATAAAATGCGATAGTGAGGACCTCTACAGGTGTTTAACCACAAGATTTATAAAATTTTTTGAGTGTTTTCAAAAAAAAAAAAAAAAACCAGACAAACTGCAACAGAGTTAAAAACAAATGAGAATATAAAAAAAACAACAACTGAACACTTTAATGAAATTAAATTTACATAATTGTAATGAGCTATAATATTTAAACAGCATTAAACTGTTGCACATGCGCTTTAGATTTTAAATATAAAATGAATGAATACTAACACTTCAAAAACCACATGATAAAGTCTTTGGAAAAGATAGAATGGCCATCTATCTTTTCGAACCAAAACGCTTTTGTATGGGTGAATCTTAAGTGTTTGAAAGTGAAAGCCTGAAGATATTAAATAATCACTTTAAATTACTTTTACATGCTTGAATGAATGATGCTAGTGAAATTTATTAGAATTTACTATAACGTCATTCTTATTTGAAATTAAATGTATGTAAATAAATCAATTATTTTATATAGTGCGATGTTTTTATAAACTATAATATTTAAACAGCATTAAACTGTTGCACATGCGCTTTAGATTACATAAATAATTTGATCAAAAAAAAAGTTGTTTTGCAAAAATATGTTGTGAAAAAATTATACTGATAAGGATGAAATAATGAAAATTTATGAAATATAAAAATTTCTATTTTAATAGCAATTAGCAATAGCAAAAAATACAGATTAAGAATTATGAATCTATGCAATCTGTCAATCTTATGAATTTCACTATAATGGCAAGCATCAATTCATCATCAAATGCTTTATAAACTAAAAAAAAATAGTATTTGATATTTCACTGTAAAAAAATTTTATGTATGAAATTTCAGTTGATTTTAAATCAAAGAATATTGCTGTATTCATGTTATCAGAATGGGAATAAACAAACTTATTCTAAAATAAAATATATTAAATCAAAAATATATTTATATACCAGTATTTATGTGATTAAGAACCAACATCAAACATTAAACCTATTGGATATTAGCAAATTAAAAGGAACTGCACCTGACAATAATTTAGTTTTTTGTAATACAATGTGATTTTTTTTTAATGAAGAGATTTTAAATAGAAAATTGTAATGTTAATTATACGTAATATGTGTTAATTAATTCACTTTTTAGGCTTTAGATATTACACATTATGTACTGACAACAAAAAAAATTTAACATGGACTTATCTTCGAAAAAAAAAGAATGAATATAAGTCTTCATTAATAGTATCACTATATACAGCATAATTGGAAAAAACTGGGTATATCACATTCAAAAACAGAAAATAGAATGCTACTATCTATATCCATTATTTGATCTAGATCCTAGTTCTAGCTCTCAATTTCTATGAGCTAGAACTAGGATCTACACTGAGTAAATTATTAGAAATATGGGCTAAGTTCTGAATTATAGCCCTTCATTAGAAGGTGGTATTCATTATCATGACTTATTCTATAGATCAATATAAATAAAATAAATCTTTCACAAATAACATCTTTGTTTCCAATATTTAAGATTAAATTATGTATCTGGAAATGTAACCAATATTCTGAAAAAAAATTTCAACAAAGAAGTCTGAACAGTATGAAGTAATTGATTTGATTATTATTGATCATATAAAAGCCAAGAGTGTATGATATTATGCATTATAATTACATTTTTTTTAAAAGTTAACAAAAGAATTACATATGTGTGTTTTACCCATTTATATTTATTGTATTAAAAACAGTAAACTCAACACCATTTATTGATAGGGAATTTGGAATATGTTCAGTTACACAGTCTTGCAAATACAAATTATTCAAGATTTTTCCTGTTACATATGACAAATCAATATGTGGTTATTTCTAAACTAAATTACCTTTTTATTTTATCCTAACTTAGTGAACATTTCTATTATTCTTATTACATTTGAATGATCAATTTCATAAAAAAAAAATTATTTCAATTTAAATTTTTTTTCTCTCTCCTCCTATTTCAATATATAGTACTAAATTAATACTGGGACTAGTTATTATATCATTCACTATTCTGAATATCATTACTAGAATTTTCTGGATATCTAACTTGTTATCAGGCATATAACATCTACTGTAGGTTAAGTACAATATGACAATTCCACAATAAATTTGTATTTTATTTAATAGAGTTTTAAAAATTAACACATAATTGTTTTAAAAAAAAATCTAAAAAATGAATTGTATTTATATTCAACTGTATGTAATTAAATAGTATAATTATTGTATAATTAAATAGTAATAATGTTAAAAATATAAATGTAGCAGTATTTTTTTTTAAAAAAAGCTGGACATGGTCATTAAAATATATGTACAGTATATATTCTTTTTTTTTTTTTAAAAAAAAAAAAACAACTATTAAAACATATATTTCTAATGTTGTTCAAAGATTTTTTTTTTGTGTGTGTGTGATAATATGATTCAGCATGTACATACATAAAAAAAAAAAAAAATTTATATAAACAAATTATTGCTTTATTCAAGGAAGTATTTATTTTTAAAGTTGTAAAGCATAACAACTATTAATTAACAGACATTTTGGTTCAACAATTTTCAAATGATCAAATTGCAACTATTTTATTTGTAGTATTAAAAAAAAAAATAACATAAAAAATAAAGTATAAGTAAATAAGTGATAATCAAAACTCTATAGTTGCATAAACAAATCTTAAAATAAGTCAAAAAATAATAATAATAAAAATTCAAGTAAAAGACACAGATTTAGCATTATCTAATTTTTATAGCAATGGCACATAAAAACTTGGGTCTCACAAAGTATATGTATATAGATAATATAAGTGAAATTTAATTTTTCACTATAATTTACATGGGATGTCAATATTATGTTACCAGTATGCAAACATTAAACTGCTACTGCCACTCCAAAACAATTAGAGCAATAATAATAATAATGCAAATTTATACTCCAAAAATGGATTCACCTTCCCAAAATATATACAACTTGTAGAAGTTCAGTGGATAAAGATACCAAGGGACAGTAATGTATATTTACTCTGTATGTAATAAATTGACTAATGCACCTAAGAATATTTGAAAATCAATGAAATCTAAAAGATCTGAATTACATTTTTTCTGAAAGTTTGTTTAAAAAATATTTTCTGTCATTTTAAAAAGCAGAATATAATGGTAATTAGACTAAGATGGCATTAATTTAATTGTCTCCTCATAAACAACTTCAATCTAAAAACCATATGCAACTTATCAAAGATTGATAATAGAAAAATGTAACACTTACTATGTTAAGCAGCTTTATGCAGAAATAGGACAACATATTTTAAAATGTATTAGAACTGAATTATGAGCAAATAAATATCAAAATAGTTCTGATAACTCACTAATGCTTTATTTGCGACTGTTAGTCAGGAATGATTATTTCATTGAATGTTTTTTTATACTTTATAATATTTTTAAATATATTTATTTTAAGATTAAAATAAAAATAATATGACAAACAAGATTAATAAAAATAAATGAATTTGCTCTGCAAAATTTGGATGCATTCATAAGGTTGCACTTATTCACTTACAAAATCAGATTCCTCACTTCTGGCTTAAATTATTATTATACAGTATAAATAAGCAAGACTTTAATTAAGAGTTTCAAATCTATAAATAAAATTATTAAATGTTAAGAGTCTAAAGATTAAATAATATAACAGTGATTTCAGGTGCAATATATATGAAAATTAAATGTGAAATTGTTTTATTTTTTACTTCCATTATTTGTCAATAACAAGATATTTGCAGTAAATAACATAAATCCTACCACATTTGAAAAATGATCAATTTTGAAATTAAGTTCTACTGTCAAATTTCATTTAATTACTAAAATTAAGTATACTTCACTGACAATATTCAAAAAACAAAACTTTAATTATTTTTAATTTAGTATTCACTAAACAATTTATAAAATCACACTTAGATATGATTTCTAATAAAAATTAAAATGTTACTAATAATGATACATATAAGGAATAAAAAACGTTATATTTAAAATATTCTAATAAAAAAATACTGTAAATATATTACAAATTTTGTATTTCACTTTTCATATTTTACAAAACAATCTTTTATAATTTATTCATGCTAAACTATTTGAACTTACATCTTATAGACTTATGACTATGCTACCCATTCCAATACAAAAGATTTAAAGGTGTGCTTAATATTTTAAATGCAACATATAGTCTTCATTTTAGTAATGGAAAACATAAAAAAAATCCTAAAACAAATTTTAACTTGGATGGTTATTTAATTTGAAAATATAAGCTAGCTTAAATAACTTGATTTTTTAAGTAGAAGGATAAATTTAGATGCTAAGATGCAGCACAGACTCCAATGGACTGTTGCTGCTTTTAAAAAGTTAAAAGAATATTACATCATAGTGAAATAACTAAGAAATTAAATTAGTTATATATAGAGCTATTATTTTACCTAATTTATTATATACAATTGAGACTTAGACTCCTATTAACTTAACATCAAGACATTAGAAAAATTTAATTGAAGAATATTCTATAAAATTCTAAAAATACAATGGTAAGACAAATCAATACATTCTTCAACTTGCTGGATATGACACTAAAAAATCACATCTTCATTGGATAGGTTATGTGAAACAAATGAAAATACAAGACTTAGTATTTTATAGTAAACTTGAACATGGTTTTGTGAGAGAAATTGACTCTGCTTATGTTATAAAGATTATCTCAAAGACATTTTTAAAAAGTACAACAATGATTGCTTTCACTAGGAATATTTGGATGAACAATATAATGAAAGACTAAAATTACCCAAGATATTAAAGTATTTTTTTTATTTAAAAAAGTTAAATGCAGAAAAATAGCTAAATGTGAAATAAATATAATAATGTATTATGTTCTATATACAGATTTATTTGTATTTTACACATTGGTTTATATAATCATTGCAAAACTCATCTCTAGTATATTATTATTATTTTATTTTTCCATCTTTTTTCTTTTTCATGTTGGAATGTGATGTATTTTTGGCTTCTCCTTAAACGAAGTCAAGAATATCTCAGCAATTATGCCCAGATAAACCTGTTAGCCATTTTATTCTCCATTCGCCACTCTTAAGTCTTCCCATATTCTGCCCCATCCCATTTCCACAACATAATCTTTGTTAACTCTATGGCCTTTATATCTAAACCCCCCTTATCTCTTCGCAAACCCAACATAAAAACTAATAACTCACTTTCTGTATAGTCACTTTGTTCATATCTATTCTCCCATAACTTCATTATCTGTACTCTTTCTGCTTTCAAGCATTTACATTCAATCAACAGGTGCCTAATATTTTCTATACCTTCCTTACACAATTTGCACACTAAATTATCCATGGTTTTCCATTTACATGTATATTCTCTTGTTGCTAAAGATCCCATTCGAGCCTTAAATAATAAACTACTTTCCTTACTATTATCATAAATTAACTCGCATGCAATATTCCGTTTACTTCTATATATATTTAAACTCTTCTTACCCTCCATACTAGTTCTCCATCTCTCCAACTCCCTATTTTTTATTAATGCTGCTATTCTTTTCTCCCATTCCTTACCATTATAGCACTCAACAATCCTCCTAACACAATCACCCCATCTTTTATACAAGTATATTGATATAAATTCTTTATCCAAATCTTTCGCATACCACATTACCTTTCTCACCCATCTTGTTGCCTGCCCTTTACTCATAACCCAATTAAACACTATTTTTGCTATTCTTTTACTATCCATAAACTGCAACCTACCAAACATTTTCATTTTACTTTTTGCATCTCTCATATAAAAACTTGACCATCCCATTTCTCCTTGAATTGCCTCCTTTGCTATCCACATCTCTGCATCTAATGCATGTCTTCCTACTTCCCTTTGTACTTTCTCTAAATAATCTAAAACTCTTTTACTAACCCATAATGCATCATTACCATATGTTAACCCTGCTACTGCAACTCCCTTCCATACTATTCTAGCTACATCATATTTATTATATGAAAATACTGTTAGTTTCTTTACCAAACCCTTTCTTTTCTTTGCTTCATTTACCAAGTTTTTCTCCCATTCATCCAAGCAATTTTCCTGATTACATAAGATGATTCCTAAATACCTATATCTATCCACCACACTTAACTTTATATCACCCAATAAAAATTCTACATCTTCTCTTTCCCCAGTATTAACCATCATTATATTTGATTTTCTTCACTAAATTTAATTCCCATCTCTTTTCCCACCCTTGCACATGTCCTCAACATAATTTCCATATCTTCTCTTCTGTCTGCACACAAAAAGATATCTGCAAAAAAAAAGACCCGACAAAATATATACTCCCTTGCCACCTATTAATGGTATCTCTACCCCTCTTCCTAGTCTTTCTATTGCTTTCTCCATTTCACTCAAAAACAACAAAAACAAAATAGGTGACATAGGGCATCCTTGCCTTAACCCACTCCATTTTTAACTTTAACTGATTCTATATCCCCTAACTGGTAAGTATAATAATTATTTTCATATAATTTCTTAATAATATTTACTAAAGCTTCATCCGTTCCCAAATTGGCTAACCTTACCCATAATCTATTTCTAATTACTCTATCATATGCTTTCTCATTTGCAAGTGGCTCCTCATTTGGCAATTACATTCTGAAAGCACATATTTAGATGTAAGTAATTCAACAGAAATAATATAAAAAAAAGTTTGACAGTTGTGATGTGATGTTATAGAATACGTGGGGGGGGGGGTAACTTGCAATTTTTGATGAGAAATGGTTGAAAAATATATAGAAAACTGACTCTAATATTTAATTTGAGAGATATATTGAAATAATAAAAATGTCAATAAAGACCAAGAAAAACAAAAATTAAAAGAATATTCATTTAAAAAAAAAAAAGTGCATTTTCACTCAAAATAAACACATACAAATAACAGATGGAAAAAAAACCCAAAAATCACTCATGCAAAAAATTTAATTATTTAACTAAGAAATTAGATTTTATCTTATTTTCTGCAAGATAAAATTATTATATTACATGCCATTTTTTACTTTATAAAAAATGTTTGAAATTGTTATGAATTGTAAAGTTTAAAATAATTTTTTCTAAATGATTTTGAATAATCTAACACTAATAATATCCTAAAGTGTCAATTTAGATTTGTTAGGAAACAGTTTATTATAATTCAATTTACATTTTAAAATAAAAATCTAATTTAATAAAAAATATTGATTTTGTTTTAGCTAAAAATTACTACAAAAATTTAAACAAGCCTTTTCTTTTTATACATACCATTTATGAATAAATGTAATATATCAAAATGTAATAATATATATGTATACACAAGCAGAGGGGGGGGGAGCATTTACCTTAGCTTTGTTCATATGGTTATAGTAATAACAAACAGCCACTCAAATATGAGTATGGCTATCCCAACTCAAAAGAAAGAAATGAGAAAAATAGAGGGAAAAAACTATTCCAGAAATGAGTTTTGCAATTATTATATAAATCAATCTATGAAACACAAATGTGTCCACATTATAGAACATGTTAGTCAATTTCTGTTTATTTTATAATGTTGACTTTGTTTCCTTAGCAGAAAACTTTTCTTTCTGAAATACCTTAAGACATAGCTAATTATAGCTTTCTACTGCATTTTATTCTTTGCCTCATCTTCCCAATGGAAACAATTGATATAGCACTTCTTTAGAATAAGTTTTGAGATAATCATTATAATGTAGATGTTGTTTTAACTCTTCTATAAAACCCATACTCAATTTCACCATAAAATATTCTTTTAGAATGTCTTCCATTGTTCATTTATTCTATATGCTCAATCTAACAAAGATATATAATTTCACTATAGTGGATTCAATAATATCACATCAAGCAAGCTTAAAAGCATATTGAGTGGTTTTATGATCTTGTCATTGTATTTTTAAATTTTTATATAACACTATTAAATAAAACTTTTCAGATGCCTTTATATTACTATAAAAGGGTGCCTAAGTTTTACATCCATACAATAAATTAGGTAAAATAACAAATCTATATATATTGTAACATAATTAAAGAATCAAAAAAAAGATATTACCATACCTGAGTAGTCCATAGAATGATCATAAGTAAAGGAGTCCAAATATCAAGAATTATAAGCAAATTGTTAATACTATCAGTATTATATGGAAATCACGTGAAGTGAGTACACTAGTAATTCAATAAAATATAACTCAGGTATACAGGCAGTAGATCTTATCCACTTTCATCTCTTGATTTGATGTTAAGTGCATGTTTAAACAAATACTAAGTGAATATGGTCTAGCAGGGCGCCACTAGATTATCTGAATCTAGACATGGTTATATCTGATAACCTTTCACATGTACCGGGTTTGAATCCCTTTTTGGTACTTTATTTCTAATAAAAATGAGAGATTTTGCTTTTTGAGCCATATCACTATAAGCACTAATAGTTAGGTAAAAGTAAAACATCTTTAAACCACAGTGGAGTTCATTGAACATAAATCATTTCTCAGATCTTACCATAACAAATGTGTTTCAATATTTTACAAGTTCACTAGCTCAGATTATATATAACTAATTTAGGATGGCAATTCACTCATCCTTGCATGAAATAGATGATGGGATGTGGTTATAATAATACTAAGAAATCACTAAATATTATAAAATCAATATTTATTTATGGCCTTTAAACAGTTAAACAGCTCATTAATTAAAACGTTGATGACGATGATGATGATGATAATAATAACGATAATGACAAGGGTTTCAACTACAGCTCTAGGACTAAGCCTAAACATAAAACTAAATTTTATAAAGAAATTCATAATTATTGCTTAATTTTAGCATATTTACTTATATCTTAAATAACTAATATTCAACCATTGATGATGATGAATAATCACACTTAACCAAGACTACACTTAATGAAATATATACGCCTCGTTTAATAAAACAAACTAATATTTATTACTACATTTCTAACATATACATAAAAATTTCTAGATAAATATGAAAATTGACATGAATAATAATAATAATAATTGATTATATAACAATCCTCAGATTAATTTTAAGTTCTTCCCCCTTTCCCTTCAAATGTATTTGTATTAAGTTGGACGTCACATTGACCATGATTTTCACTCCATGAGAAAAGTATTAAAAAAAAATATTATCTGCTCATTAGCACACATACTTTAAAAATCCAACATGTAAATAGAATGTAAAAAAAAAAATTGTTAGTAAAATTGAAAGAGCAAGTTTTAGAAACCAGTTTTAAATTATTTTCTCCCCCTCCCTTCCAAGCGCTGAAATCTATACTGAACTTGAAACAAAATAATCTAATATTCTAATACTACTCATTATTTCACATTCACTCCCAATTATACACATATAAAAATATTATTATGTATGTGCGTGTTTTATCCCATAATAACAAAATATTATTAAAAACCAAACTAATAATAATATATTAGTTAAAACTAAAATCATAATACCATAAAAAAAATTGTTTTACACATTAATATTGTAAAATTAATAAACAAATAATTTTCATACATTCAAGATCATTTATGAAGCTCAAAGTTATTATTAGTAAGACATTCTTGTTTTTAATCGATCTGAATAGTCTTTAAAAGTTCTTTAAATAAAATATACCACTTTATTGCTAAAATGTTTATTAAGACTGATATCATAAAGAAAATAGATATAAAAAGTCATATTACCGATCTTTTGTTTGTGGCGAATTTCCAAGGGTTCAAACTTGTCTTGTATAATGTCTATATTTCTGCAGCTATTATTTCCGTTTTATGTGGGAACAATCTCTTTCTTGAGGTGTATAACTATTTGATGATGATGACTCTATTGAGGTTATTTGCTTTAGTGGATAATTTGGAAATCATTATATTAAATTTTCTTCTCTTCCTGTCAAGCATGTGGATGAAATACAGCAGTTGTTTTCCCATTTGTAAATTTTCTTGAGTTTAAAATCAGTTGTTGTAACAATTAATTGGACTTGATGATTAATATTTATCAGTAGATTAATTCATCTTCTTTGAATGCAGGTGAATGCTTTCTTCCTTCTATTAAAAACATCTTATTTATCTGATCAGTTGAAAGGTGTAGAATATTATTTTAGACACATCTTTTCTTTCCTATGTGATGTGCAGCTTCCCCAGATGGTCCGGAATCGATGGGACATACATATAATTTTTCTAGCAAGCCATTTTTTTATATTTTCAACATTCAAATTTGATAGTTTAATAATCGGAATCAATCACAATAATAATCTTAATAATAATTCAAGACAGCTTTTTATATCCAATTTTTAGCTAACTTAACCAATCAGAGATAGCATCACTTGCTATTTTTGGACAAATTTGTTTTAATTAGATCTCTAATTTATTTTCAACTGAAAAGTTTAATCCTTTTTCCAGACACTTTTGTTTAAAAAAAAATAGACTCAATCCTTATTTCCTTTCTTTTGTTTTTTTTTTCTTTTTAACATCCAGGTAACACTTCAAATCTTTGAGCTTCCTTCTTTAGATCTTGATAAGACAATTTCAAAAATTAGAGTTCTGACTCATTATAAGATTCCAAAGTGAAACAATCATTTACAAAAAAAAATTGCTACAAAGATCGATATCTGATTAAACAGATTTCCTCTTTTAACAAAAAAAATTGTACAAAAAAAAATAATTTGACAGATTTAATACTTCCTTTTCTTTCAATATTTAGGAAATGTAAATTTTTGTATGTAATGTACACACATCCTTCATTCTTTCAAATCATTCATAAACTAACCTTAAATAATGATTGCTAGCTTAGTAATTATAACCCAATTATTTAATTAAATCTGTAACTTTTAAATCCCACTTATAATTAAAGAAAAGCAAAATAGAAGTATAGAATAAAATGTTAGAATTGATCAAGCATAGCTTAGTTTTAAAGAAAGTTAAAATGTTTAATATTTGAAATATAAAAACAATTAAATAATATACAAATACATTGCCTATATGTATGCATTATAACTTTGCTTTTTAAAGAAAAATTAAATATTAAATAGTTTAAATGTGTGTATTACCTTTCTATCAACACACAAACAAATAAAGCATATAATTGTTGTCCCACTCTCTGTTTAAAGCTTTTAGAACTGGACCTTGTAGGGTTTGAACTTGGATGCCCTACAGCTTCTTTTATGATTATATAAAAATGTGATGATGATTTTTGGTTTACCTTTTCTACATGCACATTACTATAAATTTAGCTAGTGACTAAATTGTAATGGCACAATATATATAGCTAACTTAGTTGCAGTAGTTATTTCTCTAAGATGAAATACTCTTTTAATTGTTAAAAGCAGCAGCACACTGGACTCGAGCCGGATACCAACATCCAAGTTCATCCTTCTACTTACAAAACTATTGAGGTATTTAAACCGATTTACATTCTCAAGTCGACAATCATTCGAGCCAAAAATTGCTGAGAATTTTCTTTTCCATCACTGGCTGATAAAGAACTTGGGTTTTTTTTAACATTAATTAATAAACTGAGATCTTTATAAGTTGCATTCAAAACATTAAGAACATAATTGTCTTTTGAACTGACAAAAATAGCACAATCATTGGAAGACTATAAATTCAGAATCAAAGAAGAAAAAATTCTTGGTTTTTATTTTTAAATGATTTAAATTAAAAATTCCACCATCAAACCACTATCATATCTTGATCCCTGTCTGATTAAACCACCTATAAGAATTCCAAAGAGTGCTGTCATAAAAATTGAAAAAAATATTGGAGCAAATATACATTTTTGTTTAACACCATTTCAAATGCCCGATTTTCCATCTGTATTATTACACTTCCTCTCATTTAATTATATAGAAACTCTAAAATACAAATAAATTTGGATGAACAATCATCTAATTTCAAAGTATGCTATAAACCTGTGATCCATTAACTGAATCAAATGCCTTAAATCAATAAAAACAATATATAAATCACTCCTTTGTTCTCAGTACTTTTCTTACATTTGCTTAGCAACAAAAATCACATCTAAACTGCTTAATTCTCTAAAAGCACCCTGAGTCTCTGGTAACCATTCATCTAAAACTGGAAGCAATTTATTCCAATAAAATTCTTGTAAGTACTTTTGCTGTAATAGATAATAATAAGTATTCAATGATAAATATCACACTCTTATCTATTCACTTTGTTTTTAAAAATTGGAACAATAAAAGCATCCTTAAAATAGGATGGCACTTCATGGGTCCAGATATTTCTATAATATAAATAACTTCTTCTACGGGTATTTCATCAGAACCTATAGCCTTCCATTTTTAAGATTGCAGAGAACTGGTTTGATTTCATTAAGTTGGATATCTTTGTCAAAATCTGAGTAGATAAAATCAATATATCATTAAAAGTTGTCATTTCCATTATCCATCAAAATATTATTTTCACTTCTTCAAAATATCAGTTATTGTGATACTACTTCTCAGGTTCATATTTTGCTTTCAATGCCTTTAGATCTAGAATGACTATGATTGATGAATCTCCGTATCTTCTTTACAGTTTTAATCCACCAATCATTTTTAAGCCTTCTTGTCAGAAATCGAACTTCTGTCTGCAGGTCTATATATTTATTATAAAGTTCCACACAATCTATTATTTTGCCAAGCAGAAAATGCCAGATGTTCTTTTTTAATTGAATCATTAATAATAAGATCAGCAGAAAAACACCCATGATCCTTCTGTTTAGAGAATCCAAGAATAGATTTATTTGTATCCATGACACATTCCTTAAGAGAATTCCATACTTCAGTAAAATGACAATTCTCAAAATCCAAATGAGCAATTTTTATATTTAATAGCTGTTGAAATTTAGTACGTATAGTAATTATTCTAAAGAATTAATATCAATTTTCATGTGATAATTGGCATATCTATTTTTTTAATGCAAAATATGATTTTATGCTCGAGACATACTAATCTATGATCTGTCTAAAAATATGAACTTGTAAGTACACATGTGATGTGAACTTCTTTTGTATTTTGACTCCTAACTGTAATGTAATCTATTACATCCCATTATTTTAGGCATGAATGAATCCATTTCCTTTATAGCAGTTTTTCTGTGTAAACAGAATAGTTGTGATAATCAATCTATGAGCTGCACTTAAATACACTAACAAACCATTCAAATTAATAACACTAACACTATTATTTCTATAGATTTTGGCCAAAGTCTACTAGCAATATCAACCAAGTGCATTAAAACCACCAAAAAGGAAAAAAATAATCTTTACTCATTTTGCTGCATAATGCTATCTAACAAGGAATAAAAGTTTTCCTTCTCAGAATTCTCTGAATCTAATGTTGAAGCATAGGCACAAATAAAATGAGCACAAGACTCAAAAAAGTTTTAATACCATTACCCTTTCAATGAAACAATGAGTAATTCTAACAATAGAAGATATCAAATTAATCTTTACTGCAAATTAATTACCATGCATTCTTCTTTCACTAAATGACTTGTATCCATCTATTTTATTCCACTTCTTTCTTCTGATAGATGAGTTTCATTAAGAGCAGTTATATCAATCTTAAATCTTGACTGTTCCTTATTAATCACCAATGCAATCCTCTGTTCTAGTCTTGAAAGATTTATACCAAGTAATATTTGCACATTCAATGCACCTATATTTAGAGAAAGATTTATAATACTTAACTTTAATATTACCATTGTTTAGTGTTTTACCACTGCTCTTGATATTATTATTACTATTCATATTATTTCTATCATTGAATGAGTAGGTATCAATCTAGCCAGATTGTGTAAGACACACTATTTTTAGGCTGTATTTTCTATGCTCTTCCATTTCTGTAGTAAGTAGAGGAGAGGGTTTCGTAAATAGGACTGCCTAAACAAAGAGATTTTGCTAGCCAAAACCCTTGACTCATTTAAATGCAATTCCAAATTAAGTCATTAATGATTGTAATGACTCAAGCAAAGATCACATCTATGGTCTGCAAGTCTACTAAGTTTGTCCCCATCACTGCTTTCTCAATTCTCAAGGGTTTTGAGTTAAAAAAAAAAGAGTAGAAAAAAGGAAAATATTGAAGTCAGAAGTGATGTGTGTGTAGTTAAAGAATGGAAATTGTTACACAAACATACAATCATATTATCACAGTTATTATAAGAAGATATCTGATGGTGTGAGAGGTTCACAATAAGAGAAAGACAAAAATGACTATTTGTATTGTAAACAGTCTCCAGCCTTTGATGAAATAACATGCTATCCTACAAATGCTTCAGGACTCTTGGTTAGGCACTGTTTATTTGTTATTCACAGTTGGTTCTTCATAGCTAAAGACCATTCCACTATCTCCTACTTATGGAGCCTGTGGGTAGCCTGAACAAGTTTTATTGGTTATATCAAAATATTGAATAATTTATCAGACAACAATATAAGTTTATTGTGAGTAAGTTGATATCTGACTTTAAATCATAATTTTTTAATTACCGGAGAAAATATTCCAACATAGCATGCAAACTATTCTAGCATACATTCTGTACATTGTACTTGAGCAACACCAAAAATACAAAAACCCTATGTGCACCACTTTGATAAATGTAATTTATCAATGTGTCAATAAAAAATAAATTATATAATCCTTCTAAACACTTTTCATCTTCCTTTCCTTTATTTCTGCTATCTTCAATACAATATTGCAATTCAAATAATTCTTCTTACATTTATTTACAGTAAAAACTTTTTATTATTATTACAGTTTCGACTGTATCATACAATCTTCATCAAATCTACAAAATTCAAACAGACATATCAATATAACCATTACATAATACATTTCATATTTTATACAAATTTATCATTACCTTCTTAAAATTCTTTAAAACATATATCTCTTACATACAACTACTTTTCTAATTTTTAATTACTCTTTCCTATCTTCCTATTATTCTAATATCCATAATATTTTATTTTATACATATTACTTTTTATACATATAATATTTTTTATACATCATACACTAACCTTACCTTTTCTTACTACCCCAATTTTATTACCATTATCACTAATAATATATCATTCTTTATTCTTCTTATCTTTTAATTTTATTTATTTATACTTAACTCATTTTTATCTTATTATTATCTCAGTTATCATACATAAATTTTACCTTATTCTCTCCTTCTACTTCTCTCTAATCTCCATTTTTTACTAGTAATTTAACCTCCCTTTCATATTCCTTATCCTATAGCTCCCTCTATTATTAATTTTTATAACTACTTTCATATATTATCCTTAAATGTTTTCCCCCAACCCTAATTTCTTCCTCTTTTCTTATATTATCACTGTTCTTACCCTCCCCCCCATCCCTATTAAGATTAGGTTCAATTTTCTTAATTAATAAAAGGAGGCAATATTAATTAAAAAAATTAAGGCTAATCTTAATAGGGATGAGTTGGGGAGTAAGAACAGTGATAATATAAGAAAAGAGGAAGAAATTAGGGATAGGGATAAAAATGGTTAAGGATAATATATGGAAGTAGTTATAAAAATAGATAATAGAAGGAGCTATAGAATAGGGAATATGAAAGCGAGGTTAAAAGGAAGTTAAATTACTAGTAAAAAAATGGAGATTAGAGAAAAGTGGAAGAGAATAAGTTAAAATGTATGTGTAACAATTGAGATAATAATAAGATAAAAAATGTGTTAAGTATAAATAGATAAAATTAAAAGATAAGAAGAATAAAGAATGATATATTATTCATGAAGGGTAATAAAATTGAGGTAGTGAAAAAAAAAAGGTAAGGTTAGTGTACGATGTATAAAATATATGTATAAAGGATAATATGTATAAATAAAATATTATGGATATTAGAAAAATAGGAAGATAGGAAAGAATAATTAATAATTAAAAATTAGAAAAGTAATTGTATATAAGAGATATAATATGTTTTAAAGAATTTTAAGAAGTTAATAGAAAAATAATTTTGAGAATTGATAAATTTGTATAAAATATGAAATGTATTATGTAATGGTTATATTGTTATGTCTATTTGAATTTTATAAATCAGATGAAGACTGCATAGTACAGTTGAAACTGTAATAATAATAAAAAAAAGTTTTTGCTGAAATAAGTGTAAGAAGAATTATTTGAAAAAATAAATTACTTGTAAGAATTTTAGATTATAACATTGCAATTTACTAGTAAATTGATTTACTGATGTTACAATCTCTACTCAGAGACTGTTGACTTAAGTACATAATAATAGTTTCCATTGCTGTATAATATATTGTAATAAAATAAAAAAATGATGACACTGGGAAATGATTAATATAATCTGAATAAAATATAGCCCAATCATTGGTCGCCATTTAGTAATGGGATAATGATTAGAATAGAAATATTTTAGTATGTCTCAGAATTGAAACACCATTTTGTAACAGCCCTATGGTTGATGTGGCATTTTGTAACAATTGCCACCTGTATATGATCATCATTGGCCAGCAGTGGGTAGCTATTTTGTAACAATAATAATGGATTTTCTACCCCATTATCTCTCTACATTTGTTTGGTCAGCATTTGAAAGCAAAAGAAATTGCCCTATAGATTTTTTTTTATATATAACCATCTATTACTGACATAAAAGAAAATAAAAGACAATGAAGAAATGCTCTTATGATTTAAAAATTATTTATAACAGTGCAAAACATGCATCAATAAATAATAACTTTATTATGACCTGTATAAAATCAGCTAGCTCAGTTATTGGTTACACTATGCAATAACAATATTTCCAATACATAATTATTTAGATTGTCTGCTACACTAAAATAAAATACTAATGATAATCTTTATTAAAACCTAATGTATTCAGATAGCATTTAAAACTAAAGGAAGGAAACAAGATCATCACCTCAGATATCACCAAATCTATTCACTACCCCAAAATAAACTATGATAAGCAGTGAAATCATATATCACTATCGTAAACAATAATATATGCCTAAGATATCTATTTAATTTATAATTAAATGAAAGTAATATATATTAAGGCTATTGCCTTAAAACTATGCACCTGAATATGACAGTAGGGACCTCTACAAATCTTTAACACAAGATTAATGACTTTAAAAGACAAGAGCGGCCACTCTTATCTTCAACCTACTTTTTAATTATATAGGCAAATCTAAAGCAACCAAATTCAAATCAATAAATAACTAAGTTCAGATATACTTTACTAATCAAATACTACATATAATAATATTACAGCAATGGTTTATAATCTATTTGGGCCATGAATATGAGGGGGAAAAAACCTCGAACGTACTAGGCCTAGATTAATTTAATTTAATTGTTTTTGTTACTACTAACAGCTTCTTCCTCAGCATGTTAAAGCACTTATATATACATATAGTAATGTAAATTTACATTAAAATTTAATGACATTCCCTATCTAGATAAACTAGTTTCTAAATGATTATGATAACACTTATAGAATGTTTTATAAATCTATAATATTTATTAGTGTTTAACAAAATAAACCCATTAATCAACTTCATATTAAGTTTAATAAAATGTTCTATATTAATAATTTATCTATATTCTACTTTATATCAATATACAATTACCACTTATGATTAAGATGAAACACTTTACAAGAACTCATTATCAATAAAGCAATTAGATAATCTTGCATTTTATAATATCAAATCATATCGAATATATAGTAGGTTTCTATTGAATATTTACTGAATCATGATCAACTAATCCTATACATCTATTTTAAATCTCCAGTCAATCAATTATTAAAAGGGATTTTATAACAATTAAACTATATAAAATGATTATTGGCAGTTGTCCAAGCCAAAGATAGATATTAAGTTATAATAGTTAGTAAAATTTATGATCCACCTCAAAGAAGTTTAGAGATAATTAAGGCAGATCATTCTGACTAATGACAGAACAAAATCTATCCAGATCTTTATGATTAAACAGATATGCTCTTAATAATTAACCATGAACTAATGAATCTGTTTATACAACTAATATCAACTTAGATAAACAAACAAATATTTCAATGTAATGACAATATAGAATTAATATCTAATTAAACTTAATAATCATATATTAAAAGGTACATGTATATAACTACCCTTCACTTACCTACATTGCTTTGATCTTAGATCAAGATTTAAATATCAAAATTACCTCACACACTAAAAAAAATTAAACATTTATTGGGTTTTAATCAGTTTTAAATTTATTGATTTATAACAACATTAATAAGAATATCAATAAAATTAAAAAAATAAATAAAAATAAACGATGTATGCCATTGACTAAAATCGTAGCCAGTTAAAAAAAAAATACAAACACTATTTCCTTTTAATATATCTAATCAATTTTATAATCTATTATTCTATAAAATCAATAATGAATAAATATATATATGAAACTCAAATTGTGTTGTACAACAATAATACTATATATCAACTGAAGGAGAGGTTCCAAATATCTTCCTTAGACTTTAAATAGGATATACAATAATAATAATAAAAATGTGATCAAAGAAAATTGATTTTCATTTATTTATTAATATAATGTTTAAATAATTAAACCAACATAAAAATCTATTGTATTTAAACCCTTCTGTATGAATATCTCCAAGTTAAATCTTAAATTTTAAAAAAATAATATTAGAAAACATTGGGTCATAAATCAATCAATATCATTGGATAAGAGTTTAAATAATAATAATAATAATAATAGACAGGGTGGGGGCAGGGTCTTTCCCCTGCCCCCCCCCCCCCCCCCCTCTCTCTAACCCCACACACTCACACACACATATGTTAAAAAGATAAAAACACTAACAAACATAAATATCTCTTCACCACCCACCATCTCCTGTTCCTGTGGATCTCTATCCCCACATATTCTCACTCCGCTCCCAAATATTTAAATTAAAATTCCAACCCCTTTCCTTTAAAGGTAAAGGTCTCCCCCCCCCCCCCCCCCCTCTCCCTCTGTGTGTGTGTGTGGGGGGGGGGGGGGGGGGGGGGTGGGGGGGGGGGGGTGGGGGGGTGGGGTGTGGTCCTTCCTTTTATTATTATATTAAGAAGTGTATTTAGTGTGGTTTTTATAAAAAAAGAATCTCTCTGACCTTTTATTGTGTGAATCATATAATAACCATATATATATATATATTATTTAATCCTATATTTTAAAATGTGAACAAAACATACATGCTTTTTTTAATAAAAAATATAGACATCATACTACAAGTGAAAATTCTTATTCCTCCTTTTTGCCCACTGGTCCGTGGTAGTTCTGCTTCCCTATTTCTGATTCCAATGCAGAGAAATAATTCTTGAAGTAAAGAAGACAAGCATGAATAATAACAATTAAGGATTTGAACTCAATTACTTTTGTTTTTAAATCCCAGTATTTTTCTTTCAAGTATACAAATATATCCAACCCTTTAAAATATCAGACACTTGATCGATACAAAATTTGCACATCACTGGCTTTATTTTTTATCTTTTATTGGTAATAATATATGAAGAGAATTCTTTCATTGACAAAATTCAGTTATATCCAAATGAGTAATAAATGCTAGAGTTTTTCTAAGTCAATAAAGTGAAATTTCAATTGCTTAATATCACATAGAAGTTGAATTAATTGATCCTGTGAAATTCATTGATCAGAAACATGACATCCATATACACCTCATGGGGTTTGTATTCATCACAAATAAATAGATGAAATCCTAGATTTGAACAATGCAATATTTTATAGCTTACTTGCAATACAAAAAATTTTGATAGGTTTTTTAAAATTATAATACATTTTGTCATTTTCCCTGGAATTTCATCAATAAACTGCCCCAATTGAATGGGGGAGATAAGTAAATTTTTATTCTTCCATGGTTTTAGAAATAAAATTGATACTTTTTAAAGACAAGAGTGAAGTGTCCATTCTAAGCAACAATAAAATAACATATTTTTGCTGACATTGATATTACTAAGATTGTTCATTTAAATTCAAGGATAACTCTTTGGGTTTAATAAAAGTTGCCTCCAATTAATAAATAAAATGAAGACTTTAAAATATTGGCTACAGTAAAAAATTTGTTTCACAATTCCAAAATGATTTTTTTAAAAAAGTAAAAATAAAGAATTTACATGCTATTTCCAAGACCTTCTGATAAATATACATTTTTAAATACAAAAATGTAACATATATCTTTAATAATATGTTCCAGTAAACAAATAATTAATAAACAAACATATAATTAAATATTGTGTAATAAGTACACTGTTATTGTGAATGCAAAAATAAAATGGACACGTAATGATTTTATTCAAGCAATTTATTTTATGATTCACTTGATTATTTTCCAATATTTATCTATCTATTCACTTATTCATATTTTTCATGAAATGAATCATAACCAATTTATGATTTGATGCTAATATCAATAATAAATAATATTATTTTAAAATATTAAGTTGCCATGGTTATCTAGTTGACATTTATACTTCAACACTTCCATTATCCATAGATCAATTGAAATAAAATTAAATAAGATCAAAAACTTCTTTATTATTATTTGTTTTATATATTTTGATATACAGCTCTAATCTGGACAGTTACAATATATAAAACAGTTATATGAGAAAAAAAAAAGAAAAAAGTTTTATTTAAAAAAAATCCAAATATTCTTTATATTAAACTAAAAAAGGCAATAAACCTTTGCCAAAAGCTTTTTTAAAATTAAATATAATACTTATTGTTATATAACTTGTTTTGATTTTATTTATTTAATTAAAAAATATATTAATCAAGAAATTTAAAAAATGCTAGTTGCCAATTTTCTAATTCAAAATTTCAAAACATTAGAATATATTAAGTATTATTTAAATGAATTAATACAATTTTAATACTTTAAAATAAATATTTTAATTTTTTTTCAAAAATAAATTACTTCTATTTTTAATTATAAAATTTATAATTTTTAAATGTCAAATTATTTTTTTGAATACTACTTACATAAAATCAATGCAAATAGTTTATTCTAAAGATTTCTATACTAAGATTTATCAGAAACTTTCTATAATTGTTTATCAAACTTTTTGATCTCATTACATCAACCCCTCCCCCCTTCAGTAAAAAAAAACCCCTGCTTTTACCTATAGATTTTTTATGAGTTAGTTGTAAGTTTCTTTATTTTACAATAATACCACTTATAAGTTCATATCCATTTTATTTTTTATTTATTTCTAACATACTTCTTTTACAGTCTTTTATTGGATGCAATCTTTTTAAATACTAAATAAAAACATGTTAAGCTTAAAATATTTCAAGTTTTCCAGAATGTATTCTTTGTCATTTTTATTCTAAGGTCTATTTCCTTCATATGGTCTACTTAAAAAGCATGCACTAAGCAAATATTTTGTGAAGCAGAATATATTATCAGTAACCATCTGATAAACCTAATACATTATGAAGTCACTAGACCATATTTAAATGATATTTGGATACATCTCACTTCATGTTTTTCTTGTTCTTACCACATAGTTATTTAAAATTTAAAAAAAAATTCATTAAGATGTCTTTGTTGTTCTTGCAAAGTTTTACATTATTAATTTAAATTATTTATAATAGTTTGTAACTTTAATGTTTTTATGTAATAATTAAAGTAACGATAATAAGAGACAGTATATTCACATGATTACATAATACTTAAATGAAATACATTTTCAAAACTTATGTCAAAAATATAATATCCTTAAAATTTTATCCTAACATAATCCTTCCACATAAAAACTATTTTCTATGCATTAAGTTAGAAAAGCAACAAAAATAAAAACAATGATTAGTTTGATTTACTTCTTCAGATGGAGATCAATATATCATTGCTCACTAGTTTTTCTATATATATTAATACATATTTTTAAATAGATCAATACAATTTTTTTTTTTAACATATAAAGAAATCAAATGACAAGTTAACTACTTTTATGATTAGTTTTACATAAATCATAATCCTTGCAGTATTTTAACTTTTTTTTTTTTGACTATAACTAATGTTCAGGATAAAATATACAAAATGCATTGCTGCTCAAATCTGAATAACATTAGCTATCTTTTCTTATAAAAAGTCTTAAGTGCTCAGAAAAAGCTGCAGTTATCAAAAATGTTTTTCAGTTTCAATTGTAAAACTGTGCAGCAGCATAATACATCTAATGTATAATGAAGTTTGATCTTTGAATTCAATTTTCAATCATCTATATTTCGCAATATATTTTTGATATCCCAGCCACCACTGCAAGTGATCAAATGAAAATGCTTGTGGCAAGCTGAAACTACATTTCTATATCTTAATTAGAATAGATTTATAGCATCTGTCTACTGGAGCTCATAAATTATAATTTTTTTATGATACTACTGACAAGTGTAAACTGATTTGGATAAATGTAATCTAAAAACTATACAGAACTCAAATTATTATTGGCTATTGCAGGTCTCACAAAATATAGCAATATCAGGTGAAATGCATTCTTCCACATTTTTTAATCATTTCAATGATCTGATTTCTAGTAGAATGAAAATTTGAATCAATGAAACGAATTGTAGAAAAGAAATGCCAAAGTATAGTTGATAAATTGTCTGAATATTATATTATGACTTAATTAAATTCATATTACTAATTTTAAAGGCTTTAAACAAGCTTACAGTTTTTTTTTTAAAAAAAGTTATGTATATACTAAACTTTTTTGTAATGATTATTTATAAATCATAAATCAAAGGGTATATATTAGGTGTGAAAAAAAAACCCACAGGGTTTAGTGGCACACAGCATATATGTTAGTCCTGCACCTAAAAAAAATCCACTCTAATGGTAAGAATATCATGTTAAAAATTTCATGGATTGCACACTGAATTCCATAACCAATACAGCAAAAAAAACCAAAAAAAACCATCTTTTTATGAACATACAAAATCTTTGTAAATAAGTTCTCTAAAAAAAAGATACAATTAGATTGTATTAGGCATAATAAGGGTTAGATCGTTAGATCTTTCTTAATCACAAATCACTCAACCATTTTAAATCTAAGTTTCCAATTACATTGAATACACCATAGACGTATAACATTAATATTTTTCATAATTATAAAATTAAACAGAAATAAAACTTTTGACCAGAGTTTTAATTCTTTATTCATAAATTGATTGAAAAAATCCTTATCAGTGACTTCTAATTTTACTGGCTAATCCATAAGTTGTAACATTTATAATATTGATTATTAGTATCGATTTCATTTTCCAGAAGTAGATAAATCCATTTATTATCTTCAATAAAAGATACATATTTTTAATAACATATATAATATTTCACATATACATTTATGAATTAATTATACTAAGTGAAAACTTGCAGCATACGATTGTAAGTCTGGTTAAGCTCTTCAATAACAAGATCATAAAGATATTTTCTATTTAAAACAGATATATATATAACCCCATCTTAACATAGCTCGTTTAATATTAGCCTTTAAAATTTTTGGATATGAATTACATTGAATTTGTAAATATTATTATTTTTATCTATTCAAAATCAAAAATTTAACTTATTAAAAAACAAGATGTTGAGAAATTGAACCTTGCACATTTAAAAACTTAGAGCAAGTGTTGGCAACCTTTTAGTAGTGTTGTGCTAAATCTATATTACAATGATATTCCATGTGCTGACTTGATTCTATCAATCATTTTATATATAGTATCAAAATTGATCAAGTTATAATGAGCTTCAAAATTATATATTATATATTTTTAAAACTCGTTATAACCAGATTTTATATTAGTGGTCATTCAAAATTTCAAAACACATAGGATCATATGTGAACAGTATGTTTTGTTAAATTGTATTGCATTTGAAAGACATAATTAAAAATTGAATTTTTCACATAATAAATCAACTCAAAATTGAATGGAAGTTTTTCATATATTTTTCTTTTCTTTAAAACTATGGACATTTGGATTTTTTTCTATGAGAAATCTGTTTCAATTACACAATATACATTAAAAAAAATAAATAAACAAACAATGATTTCACGCATTAAACTGCACTATCACTAACTATAATCTTTTTCAAGTAAATATGCCAAAACTTAAAATATATTATAGTGTCTTATATAAATATGAATAAAAGTTTTTCAGATGAATTAATATAATATTCTACCTGAATGTAAATTTACCTAAACACATAGTGGCATATAAAAGTATCAAAGGTCAATTGACTGTCAAAAAAAAAAAATCCAGGCAAAATTAATCCATCCTGGGGTAAAAAAATTTCCATCCCACTTAGCTCTTTCTTATCTTTATTGAAAAGATGTTTATTGTACAAAATAATTAGTAAATTAAACTGAATCATGGTTTCCATTTACACACGAGCAACATATACAAAACATAAGTGATGGCACATACAAATGCACTATAATTAAAATAAATTTTTTTACTATTTCAATTCAGAGTGCCATTGATAATCTTCAGCATGCCAAGTGTGCCCTATGTTTCTGAGCCCTGATGTAGAGTATTCATACCCAACCCAAATAAAGTAGCAAATAATCTTTGACCATTTGAAGAAAGAAAAAAAGTGGTATATCTCAAAATTGACAGCAATAAACATAATCAAAGATAATTATTCTGAATTGGAAAAAGGCTCATTGTGATAATAAGAACATTTCTCAATTTAATAGCTGTAATAATCCCAAAAACATTTACAATTTTCTACTTTGTTTGAGTACAGTATTACTAGTACAGTACTTGTTTTTATTAATGAATAACTGTAGAAGACTGTGATTGGCTGATCAAAATCATTTTGAATGTTTATATAAAAATCTACCAAATTCTTCATCACAATGAGAACTTGTTGGGGCACAAACTTGAATTATCTATATAATCTTGTGACATACTACTTATATACCACCAATCTTAACAGTAGTCATCTTTTATCTATAATGAATTCCACTTCACTAATACTTCTTTGTGCCTTTATAATAAATGCATATCTTATCAAATCAATCTGTTTAAGAAGCTAATCATATTTTTTTGTTTTTAAAATTCATTTTTATGTAAAATATCTTATTACTAATTATTGTCAATGAGTGTAATCACATTTTCTCTTGTAAACAATAAAATTTACTTTAAAACTAGATTCAATTATTTATATTTATATTATTAATGAACACTATTGTTTTAAAGATTGAAGTTATTTTTATCAATTTAATATATTGTAACGGTCAGGTTTGTACATTTGCTCAACAGACTGAGAGTCCAAGCCAGAGAACCAAAAGCTGACCAAGTCGGGATAGTAATACCCTACGTCTGATCATACCTTAACTCTCTCACTCGTGCTTCCAAGTCAACCCACAAGTCAACCCATCGCGAATGACATGCCAGAGGTTACACTCGATATCTCTTTGATCACGTTCCAGCAATAGCAAAGCAGTAAAACATGAGACATTCCCCCCCTTATTACATATTCTATTATAATCCTTAACTAGTGATTCATAAGATAATGAGCAAGTAATGAGACTGAGACAAATTTATATTTCATAAATTTAATATAACATTTAATAAATATTGACGCAAATAGCAAGTTGCGTATAGCTAGCTCACACGCAGGTGAGGGAACACTAGGGTTATAAAACAAGATTACAAAGCCATGAGTGGATTCTCTAGGTTATCAAATAATAATACAAAGCAATGAGTGGATTCTCAGGGTTATCAAATAATAATACAAAGCAATGAGTGGATTCTCAGGGTTATCAAATAATACAAAGCAATGAGTGGATTCTCAGGGTTATACAAATAATACAAAGCAATGAGTGGATTCTCAGGGTTATACAATAATATCTCAAAGCAATGAGTGGATGCTCAGGGTTATAAAATAATATTACAAAGCATGACTTTTTTAATAAGCTTATGTCATCTTTCATGTTTTAATTCATGCTATGTTTTATTTTTGAAATCGGTTATAGTTAGCTAGAGTGATAGATTTATTGATGAATGATAGAGATTATATTAAGTTTATATCATTGTTACTAAGTTTGAGTTTATATTATAGTTACTAAGTTTAAGATTATATTATAAATATATTCAAAATCCTATTATAGAGACATTTGCGTGATATATAATTGTTATACGGATAAACAAATTAAATCAGACTCTAGTTCGGATCAAAGCCGAAGTTACTTTCTAGGGAAGTTGAACTGAGACGTGATGGCAGTGGAACGTTAGATTCTAGTGCGTTAGAAACTAGAGTATCAGATAAGTGCGACTCGAATGCATTCTTAATTGGGTTTATTACCTAGTAAACGGTTCCCTAACCGATCTGCTTGCTATAATGGAAGAGGCCTTTTAATTAAGTGAACAGAAGAATTGGTTTATGAGCCCTTTGGAAACGCTTTGGTTCCGTTATATACGAATAATTGTCACATTTGCCTAAACTTTCGAGGCGTGACTTGATGAAATACGAAGAACTGTCGCAGTTGCCTAAACTTTCGAGGCGTGACTGGACGTTGAACAATCTTGAGATGGGCCATTATATACCTAGCAAGTAGATGTGCATATTTATGCAAATTAGCAATACATTCGCAACGCTAAATTAATATTTTATAAATTAATTACGCCAATCTTAGCTTCTTCAGTGCTACTACCACCGGTCAGTTCATAAATGAGCTTATTAAATTATATGATAAAGGAGATAATGAGAATCTGATTTAAGGTTTCTCTGCATAGCTATTTATTCTCTAATTAAATGAACTTAAGATTTTCTAGAACTGAGAACATTAGTTATATGTAGTATAACCGCATCTAATATCACTGATTTTTAAATAATAAAATATGAGTTCTAAACTAGCTCACGCAAATTATTTATTTTTAAATAAATTACTCATCTTAAATAATTCGACAAAATAGACCTTACTAATAATGCAAAATATTTTGAATAGTGAATGCAAACCTACATTTTAAATAGCTTGCGTAAAATATACTTTTTCAGATAACTGGCAAAATACATATTTTAAATCATTTACGCAAATATAATTCTTAATTAATCTGGGCACAAACTGAGTTTTAAATAATATACGTAATATATACGTTTTCACTAACTTTAGTAAACATTTTCATTTTAGCTAACTTGAGAAAAGATGCGTCTTAAATAATATACGCAAAATATACATTTAAATAACTTTAGCAAAAGAAAAGATTTTCATTTTAAATAATTTGAGAAAAAGATGCGTTTTAAATAATATACGCAAATATACATTTTTAATAACTTTAGCAAAAGATTTTAACTAACTTGTTCGGGCATTATAATGCCGATTCACTCTAGCACAAAATATTAGTTTTATTTCAGAAAGGAGTCCTGACTATATTCTTTATATCGCAATGCTCTGGTATACTAAAAGTGATTACTCACTCCCCTCCCCCCGATAATTTATTAACACACAAGACTCCGTTCTGATAAAAACACAGCATAAATCAATAAACATAAACTTAAAACTATAGATAGATGACATAAGAGTAAATTGCATAAACAATAAGATTTATAATTTAGAAATGAATTTCTTGTATGGTTTTATAGAAACTAGATGTTTAGGATTATTTAAAATTATTAATGATCAACGACTACTTAAAATTATTAATGATCAACGACTAAAATTATTAATAATGATCAAGCAAAAATTTGGAGAGTTCTAAGATTTAAACAAATTTAAGATAAACATTTTAAGATAACTATTTTAATAGAACATTTAGGAAATATAACTAATTATGTGATTTAGTTAGCTAGCTTTCATTTAGAATACGTTTTAGTTATGAGATTTAATATTTGTCAGAAATGATTTACCGGCAAAAGTCTCTTTTAAGGCATTGTTTCCATGTGCTTCTCACTATACTCAGTCAGGCTGGGCTTCTCTTAGGTTTTAGTCTGGATGTAACTTCCGCAAATTTATTTCTGTGGCAGCTTTCCCCATTTCTCTGGTCAGGAACTCTCTAGTCTCAGGTACAGCTTCTTTCTTACTGTGATGGGCATGGTGGAGGTTTTCTGTCATCGGTAGCCGCTCGTGGAAGAGCAAACGGCTGTCTCTTTGTCTTCTAGCCAACGGTCATCTTGGTAGCAGCTTGGATGGTAGTTTTTTTTTAGATTTCTTAACGGCAGGAACAGTTTTATTTAACTTCAGCTCTGGTCACAGCAACAGCAAAAATCAACACGGATTATGATAGATGGATGGAAGAGGCTAGGTTAGAGGCTTTGGTGGCTATTTGGGCCCTTTTTTATGCTATATTTTTGACAGTAGTAACCTCCTACTTTGAGTCATGCCACATCACAAGATGACTAGTTCAAACTAGCCTTTAACCAAATATCCAGTTAGTAAAAATATTAAGTATATCTAAATCTGGACTTGGTACGACTCTATTGTTTTAATTGACGTCAGTTTTAAAAGATATATTTTTAAGAGAATGGTCACAAGCAATTTGTATAGATTTTGTATAGATTTATGCCTGACTGAATATTATAATTGGTCTTGGTTATAATTTTTAAATAGGTCAAATTTTAGCCAAAGATTTATTTTTAGAATGAAGTGTTAAAACTGATAAAACTTTCTGCTTGTAATTTTAAGCAAATAAAAGAATTGAAAACTTGGAATTAGTCAAAATGAATACTGACTTAAATAATTATTTAGAAAGAAATATTGAAAACTAAGTAATATTATAAATTTAAATTATGCTGCTATATAGATAAATTAATTATACAGTTATGTTTATTTCAGTTTTAACAAATCTAATGGAATATGCTCGTATATAAATATTTATAATTAGTAAGGACGATTATATACGCACATACTCGCAATATTATAAGGACAAAGTTTTTAAAATTTAAGAAATACACGCCATCTGAGTACAACAAATATATACTATTATCGAAGATAATAGGTGAAACAGATGTAACTGTTTCAATATATATTGTAGTTTGTAATCACAATCATTTAATATAACATATATCACTAAATTTCACAAAATCCTATAATACTCTCTTTAATATTAATCAGTTTTTCTTTCAATATATGTAATCTTCTTTTATTTTATATAAATATAAGTAATTATTGTTTAATGTGTATCCAAATACAAGTTTGTTTAAATTTTAAATATACTAAATTTTATGTAAAAATGTAAGCAAATTATTCAAAGGACTGATAACCAACCCAAGTAAATTATTCCATAAAAAAAAAACATACAATCTTAGATATGAACCTTATTTACAATTCAAATACAAAATAATAAAGCCATCATTATATATTTTAATTTTATCACATTTGCTTTTTTTTTCAATGCAGAGTAGCAAAATAACATTTTATTTTAAAATAATGTTTTCTCTATAATCTAAATGTAACTTATTTTTTCCAAAAACACACATTAATATATAAATATGTTATATTTTTTTGCACAAAAAACAAAAACAGAATGAGTAATTAAGTGACTATGATATCCATTTACCTCCTTATCATAATTCTTCTAGCAATTCAATATTTAAAGCAATGATCTTAAAGTTTTTAATAAAATTCTTTACATCACAAAGATGTAATTGTGATTATAGTCACAAAATGTAATATGTTGAAATATTAAAAAAATGTCTTCATTATCTAAAATAATAATACTCATTAATCATACAAAATATATTTACTGAAATTATTTTCTTGAATGTCTATGATTTTGAAAATAGCCAAATATCACATAATTTTACATATATTTGTGCTTTTTAAAAATATGAACTCATACAATTTTTGATTCAACTATGAAATTGAACTGCTAAAATAAATTGTGCTAATATGTGGCAAGCAATGGCAAACTTTCATTAATGTTGATCAATTAATATTGCTTTGAGGATAATTGTCTAGTTACTCTATCTCCCTTTGGGGAAAGAACTTAAAACACATATCTGAACATTATTAAAAATAATTAAACCCATAAAAGTATATACAGAGTGGTAATACTATATTGATAGTACTACATGTGCAGATTACACCACCAAAGTTTAATTTTATTGACAGAAATGATTTAAACTTTAGTTAAGACATGATTAATAATGCCATATTTATATATTTCATCTTAAATTTAAAAAAAAACAAAACTTCATAATATAAATACTTAAATCTGCATTAATTTTGAAAATAATTCTGAAATTTATTCTTTAAGACAAACTGTTTAAATAAAAGGTTGATTGTGCTTAAAATTCAGCAATAGGCTCAAATAAGAGAAAATAAAAGATTTACAAATTATAATACATAAATTTACTTTGTAAGCATATATTGTTTTAGAAAGCTAAACAAGTATGGAAAAACATTCAATAAAGAAAAAGTGCAGAAAAGCCCCTTAACTTGCAATGAGATATTTAAAGCTGTTTAATATTTAAATACAAGTATATTGCCTATACTGAACTTAATGCAATTAGACAGGAAGTATAAGATAGAGTGGATAGCAATAGGGAGCTTGAAAGTCTGAGTTCAAATCCCTTCTAATTAAAGCTGTTTAATTTTTTCTGTTATATATTTGCATTTTATTAAATTAAAATTTATAACCGAGATTTTATAATATACAATAATTTCTAATCTACCAGCAAGCATCACATGATCACATCTCCAATAGTAGCACATAATTGTTTATAAACAAAGCAAAACAAAACTCCATATAGTAGTGCCACCTGTGCTAAACAGAGTAATCAATGGATGCCAGAAGGATTGTGCATAAAATCCCTATCTAATGCCTACTCATCCAATATCCCCATACTAGTTTCTGGCTTGTGGCTATGGTTGTTAAAGAGCCAAAGACACCAAAATGTATGGGTGCTGAACTGAGTTCAGACCCATATGACTATATAAGCTATTGAGCTTAGATTGAAAATATTTTTTGTGTTTTCAATTTCATGCTCATAGTTTTGTAGTTAAGTAGAGATAAAAGGTGGTTGCTAGAGGGTTGCATTAGATCCTAAGATCTAGATGCAGTGCTGTCAGATCCAAAGCTCCTCACTGACGAAGGCCACAAGCCAGAAACTAGTCTGGGGATATTGGGTGAGTAGGCATTAGATAGGGATTTTATGCACAAGCCTTCTGGCATCCACTGATTACTCTGTTTAGCACAGGTGGCACTACTATATGGAGTTTTGCTTTGCTTTGTTTAATTTCGAATCTAATAAAGAATGATTAGAAATTTATAAAGTAAATTTGCATATTGTATTTCAATGAACATAAATGAGAATATGGAACTATTAATATATACACCTAATGTCAACAACTTTCTGTCTGGAATGCAATTTATCTATATTAAATATTAAAAGAACCTAAAGCAAAATTCTGCAATTTATTGATAATGCATTACAATATAAAAATAATGATTAGATTGTTTCTTGCCATAAAAATCAGACAAAATAGAAAAAATCACTTGTATGATTAGTTATGAAGATAATAAAATATTATTTAATAAATATAGTATAACATTTATATTACTGTATAGTCATGAACCACTAACTTTCATATAAAGATACAATGATACTGTAATTTAAAAATACCTTGAACAAAAAAAAAAAAATCTAACAAGACTGACTGAAAGAATTCTAATAGAAATTTAATACAAATTTTAATTTGGAATATTTAAATTAAAGTTTTCTCATTAAAAATCTATTTACAAACTTTTAAATAAGAGTAAAATATCTCTCCTCTATTCTTTTAATAGAAATTTGATATTAAAAAAACAAAAAGATTAGTGCTGTTTAAGACCAAGAAAAATCACAGTCTTTTTCAGTTTTTTGATAGTTTTTAACTGAAACATCAAATAAGTTTTCTGATGAATAATGTGTGTGAATGAACTTTTCTTTTTTTCAATATTAACAACCATAAAGACAAAACTAATTTATGGTTCTTATCCCAGAAAGTTGTAAAATTGGCAGCCAAGATAGCAGTTGGTGGTTGAAAGCTGAGGATGCAAAAAGGCTGCCATTCAGTGATAATCTTTTGTTTCACTATTCACAACTGCAGATTACTTTCGATTGAAGGTAGATTGCATAAAATGAAAAAATTGTCTAATATTAAATGGGACATTGTTGGACCTTATGTAGTTAGGGAAAAAGAAAAACAACTGATTTGAAAAATTTACATGCACTTTACTACAAATGCACAAATATTGGAAGCACAAGTGGAATAGGATTCATTATAAATAAAAATTGAAAAAAACAATAATGTGAAGACTGATAGTATAGAATGGCAAGATGAGTTATTCAACATACAGAAGATACCAAATATTGATAATTCAATTTACACCCCAACTAATTCTCATTTTGATGAAGAAATAGAAGATTTTTATATAGATATGCAAAATATTTTTGAAAATATTAAACATTTTAAAATTGTCACGGAAGAAATTAATGCTAGAATTAGAAAAACTTAATGCTAGAAAAAACAATTGTAAAATAAAAGAGCTACAGTTACATTTGGTTATGGCAAAAGAAATGAGAGGACAAAATGTCTAAATAATAAATATGAAGCAGTGATTGAAAGAATGCATTAGCAACATTGATATTTAAGAAAAGCGAGAAAGAATATATTAGAATTTATAGATTTATCAGACTTCTATCAATTTTAAACAAAATCTTTACCAAAATGATTACAATCTGTCTATAGTGAAATTTAGATTTGAGCCAACAAGTTGAATTTAAAAATGGTTTTAGCACAATGGATATATACAAATACTGAGAAAGATTATCAATAAATATGAGTTACCATTACACTTTGTATTTGTAGATTATGAAAAAGCAATTGAATTCTATGAGCATATGCACAATGAACAAATCTTTCGACCCTTAAACCCAGGATATTATTCTATTCATAACAATATTTATCAAAATGCAATAGCATGTGATTAGATTACATGTTGACACTAAGAAGATTAATTATTTACATGGATATATGATAGTATAATTCCAAATATACAAAAAAAATTTAAAGCAATTTTATAAAAAATATTTTGTTGATGAAAATGGGAAACTAAGAGAATAAAAATAAATACAGATTATTTAAGTCATCTATATTTTGCAGATGATGTGATTATTCTTGTAACTCAGGAAATATTGCAAAAGTTATCAGTTGAAAATAATGTTCAATGGATTTTCTCAGAAATGTGTAATGATTGATAGTTATGAATTAGAAGTGAACAACTATAAATACCTTGATCAAATTAAAAATACAGATAGAAATATTATAATTAAAAATGTATTAAAAAAGTATAATATTTTACCATACATAAACCAGTACAAAAAGAGTAAATCACTGACTAAGTCATTAAATGAAGAGCCAGTTGTTCTGATATAAAACTAGTTACATAATAATTATAAACTAAGTTTGAACGATGAGCTTCTTGCTCTGAACATGAAATTAATTTGTCATAATAATAACTAATGTATTAAAGGGATATATTTTCTAATTTGGAAAATTATTTACTAATGATTGTTATAATAAGTGTAACAAATCTAAACAAATGTATACCAACAAGATTTATATTGTAATTGTATGTGTATTTTCCTTAATAAAAAAAGAGTGAATAAACCAACAGTGAATATTTAATAGATCATAAGTATAAATTTATTACGAATCTTAATAACTAATTTAAATTCCCATAGACAAATTTGAATGTATTAAAACAAAATACAAATATTTTATTTAAATAAATCATATTTAGGGATGTTTATATAATGAACATTATAATGAAGAAAAAATTAAATAATATTTGGCAACCATAAAAAAAATGGACAGGAAATGAGAAAAAAATCTACATAAATTATTTTGTCAAAGTATTTATATAGATCAAATAATTTTGATAATTAAAATACATTAAAAATAAATGGGAATCCTAAATATGATTGTTTCATTGTTAGCAGCTATTCATAAAATAAGTATGAACAACTCCAGGGGAAAAAAAAAGTTAAAGATGAGTTTTACAATAACTAGTCAAACCAAACTATAAAGTTAGAAATGTATACTATACAATACACACACAGATTAACTCACAGGTTTTGAACAAAATAATAGGAACATTTGTCATATTAAAGCAGAGATAGAAATTACATAACAACAGAACTTTTTTTTCATTTTGCAAATAAAACCTAAGGAGAGGCTAAGAATTATTTGATAAAAGTTGATGTCAGTTTTATAAACCTAGAGAAAAAAATGTCAAACCAGACATTTAAAAGGAATCAAATTGTTAGTGCTTGTTTAATTGAAACACCAGGTGTTCAAAACAATTGTTTAATTAATATTTCAAATTGATAATTTCAAGAGTCATCAAAAAAGTAGAAAATAAGGATTTGAGTATCAATTCATAATAAAAGAAACTGATGGATGATTTGAAAGATTATATAGACAAAAAAAAATCATTAATTACTATTACAGAGATACAAATCACAGTAACATAAATTTGAATACTTCAATATCTACCAATAAAATTTATGAGTTTCATAAATGAACATTTAAAATGAAATTGTCATTTCAAAACCACTAGTTTCTGATATAAAGGCTAAAATGTGGAAGCAAAAGATGACAACAAGAACACCATATGATTTTTTTAATACTTTTCCTAATAAATAGAAGAATTAACTGCTGACTTCCAGAAGAAAAAAAAAACATTAAAATAGACTCCTTTCACTTATGAAGCTTTCTGTTAGAATTATCATAATTTGTGCAGTCATATAAGAATTCGCTTCTTAAAATCATTATTCACTACAGACATGCTATAACTGCAAACAATTTTAACACTTTAGATATCAATTTTATAACATAATGCAACTATTGTTACCAAACAACTTATTTCAAAAATTACAATGCTTCAATTCATACAGCCATAAACATAAATACTCTTTTCAGGAATACAATGACTTTTAAAATCATCCAATTTAAATACTATTGAACTTCTAGGGCTACTTAACAAGGGAGACTGATATCTTTCATTGCAATTATCAGATAATAAGAGTTTCCTCTTTATAAACAGGCTTAATATTCCTCTATATCAATCAAATATTATGTAATTCCATTCCAAATAGAATACAATGAGATCTTGATTAAGAAGTAGCTCTAGATCACATTAATAAAAAAGGTCTCATTACTTTGTCCATTGTGTATGTTAGTGTGTGATGTAATAAAATATTATATAACAATTATAATCAGATGCTAAGTTTAAACTATCAACAGAAGTATATTTGAATGGTAGTACAAAAATCTTCATAAATAGCCAATAAAAAGCAACAAGACAAGAATCTTACTGCTTGTGAGATATATTTCTGATAGTCATTTGTCTTTACTCTATGTTTTTTTTTTATTATCCTTTTCATTTTCTTTTTTGACCTAACTGTCTTCAAACACTTAGAACAACGGACCTCTCAAGGAGTCACAAAAAAATTGTTGGGGGTTGTGAAAATTTTGAGTTGTCATTTTGGATAATAAATTTTTAATTGAAAAAACAAACACCTAAACACTATTAAAAACTACACAAAAACTGCTCAACTCATTACTGTGTGTAAAACTACCAAAACATCACACGATCACTATCTCCTATGCTTACACAAGCTGTTATTAGCAGTATCAAATTCTCCATACAGTAGTGCCATCCAGTGCAAGCCATTGTAATCAATGGATGCAGGAAAGTTTGTGCAAAAAATCCCCATTTAGTGTCTACTCATCCAATATCCCCAGACTAGTTTCTAGCTTTGGCTTTCAACAGTGAGGAGCTTTAGATCTGAGAGCACCGCATATAGATCTAAGAATCTAATGCCCTGATGATGACTGTGGTTTATCAAAAACCAAAAACATCAAAATGGAGAGATGCTGAACTGGATTCATATAAGCACATGAGCTTGGATTGAACACATTAATGTGTTGAGCTCCTAGCTTTGTAGTTAACTAAATAGGTAAAAGGTCACTACTGGAGGGCTTCATTAGATCTTTAGATCTGTGTGCAGTGCTTTCAAATCAAAAATTCTTCATTGATGAACACTACAAGTTAGAATTCTACTAGTCTAGGAATATTGGATGAGTAGGCACTAGATCGGAATTTTATGCACAAATCTTCTTGCATCCATTGATTTCAAATACTCACACTGGATGACACTCCTGTATAGAGAGTTCATTAGTGTGTGTAACAACTTTTATGTTCAAACACTCCCTTCTTTATATTCCAATTTGCTTTGTATTAACAGCAGATATAACAGCACTTCATTTATATTGCACTCATGTCTCCTTGAGCTCTGTTCTTCATGCTAGTATCCTCCTACTGTTGATAGGTGGTACTATGTTCTTGAATATAGACATTTTCTAAAACAGGCTAATTATTGCATTTATTTGTAGAGATGATAATCTGGCCCAACTGATGATTGCTGGTTTAGCATGAAATACGTGTATTGGTGATTATTTGTCTTTTTGACATATGTGTTCATGTATCAGTGATATGAGATAGGGTGGTGAGTGATGGGTGGTGTGAAAGTCTGTGCTCATATACCCTATATATTACATATATTCATACAGGTATATAATAAGCCTATATTTCAGTTAAAACAGGCTAAGAAAGTTGTAATTGCTACAAATCAAAAAGTCTACTAAGAACCAAGTATTATTATACATTTTTTATTAATATGCAGTTTGTTCAAAGATATCATATCATATGTGATAAAACAACCTTTATTATTACTATCCTTATATGCTTATAATAGGATGATAACAACATATAATTAGTCAAGTAAAATTTTAGTCTGAGAATGGGGGATTGCAAGCATAAAAAGGTTGCACATCACTGACTTAGATAGATAAAGGGCTTCACAACGCCATTATCATATTAATGTGACAATGAAAGTGATTGTACAACCACCTTTCTGTTCTTTAATTAGATGCACTGCAATTTTAATTTGTAAATGGAATACTATTGATCTGACTCCTTATAAGGTTGCAACTTCTATCATTTGGACAAATTTAGGATTATCAGACATTATCTTAACATAAGTTATGATTTAGTTATGTAACACTTTATTGAATCTAATAAAATTAAAAAAGAAGTATGTATTCACGTCTAAAAATAAAATTAGAGAAAAGAACATAGTCCACCAAATATTTATACATGAGTAAGCCTAATTACCATAAATGCTATGTTTTTATTTCTCAATCCAATAGCTCTATTAAATTTGCGATTCTGATATTTTTCCTAAGAAAATAGCAATGAATAATTTTAACAAAGGCTTCATTTATGTAATCTTTAAAGCAATTTTTTTTTTTAAAAAAAACTTACTATAGTTAATCTTTGATCTGTTTTAAAAAAATTAAACCTAATTAATCCTCCAAAAAATATTAAATTCTAATTGCTAATTAGGGGAGGAGGCACTAAAGAAACATGCATTTTAAAAAAGAAAATGAAAGGGGACAGAAACAATGAATAAATATCTGTATTTTTATATTGGACTATTTCCATCATCTAATATGAATGTCTTTAGAAAAGTTTAATTTTAGTTAAATATTCCAAATTCATTCAACTGTTAGTAATATCACAGCAAACAGGTTAGTATATGCACCAACTGTTAGTAATATCACAGCAAACAAATGTTAATAATATCACAGCAAACAGGTTAGTATATGCACTAACTGTTAGTAATATCACAGCAAACAGGTTAGTATATGCACAACATTTTGAGAAGTATTTTTCTCCCCTCTTCTTCAGGTGTTGCTGGCCTGACCAGTGACAGTACTAGCATGGGATTTGAACCTGGGTCCTTAGATTTTTGATTATTGAAATTTAAGGTAACGCTCTAACCAACTGAGCCATCCTGCCAAAGGCAACAGTATGTAGTAAATTTCATATACTTATCTATGAGGTTCCTCCTGATTTTTCCACTTTTTCCTCAGAGCAAAGTTGATTAGTGGAAAAATCAGGAGGAACCTCATAGATAAGTATATGAAATTACTACATACTGTTACCTTTGGCAGGATGGCTCAGTTGGTTAGAGCGTTACCTTAAATTTCAACAATCAAGAATCTAAGGACCCAGGTTCGAATCCCATGCTAGTACTGTCACTGGTCAGGCCAGCAACCCCTGAAGAAGAGGGGAGAAAAATACCTCTCAAAATGTTGTGCATATACTAACCTGTTTGCTGTGATATTACTAACAGTTAGTGCATATACTAACCTTATTGCTGTGATATTACTAATATTTGTTTGCTGTGATATTACTAACAGTTGGTGCATATACTAACCTGTTTGCTGTGATATTACTAACAGTTGAATGAATTTGGAATATTTAACTAAAATTAAACTTTTCTAAAGACATTCATATTAGATGATGGAAATAGTCCAATATAAAAATACAGCTAGAACACCATCATCAAAAACCTTCAGAAAAACACAATGAATAAATATGTTTTGATTACTCTGCATAAAGATTCTTTATTAATATAAAAATAAACATATATTTTCAAAACTCAATTTTAAAAATAAGTTTAATATACAGAAAATATATTCATATACATTTTTTAAACACCTCATAGTTATATTCTTTCAGTCATACCCCCCCTTAAATAAAGAATGGCTTGAATTTTGCAGCCCATTCAAAAGGAATTCCTCTTGAATGTATATTGCAATGATTTAGACAAGGAGTATGAAACTAAGTAAGCAAAGATCTTAACATTGCAAATATTAAATAAACATGTTTAATTTTAAATATACTCAGAAAGACTACACAATAATCATTTTTACTTCCCAAACTCAAACATAATAAATAGAAACAATGCATATAATAAATAGAAACAATGCATAATCCTAGCTGAAATATATAAAAAATATTTTAAAAATATATATTATTGAATTGTTTCATGCTCTGTTAATCCAGGAAAACTTAGAAATCAAAAATGCTACATTAGCAAATTCCTCTGCACAATTACATGTTTACAATAGTAAAGCTTATTTTTGTCTTAAAAAATCTATTTCCACTACAATTCAAAATATTAATAAATGAATACATAAATTTAACATTAATAAAACTGTTTTAAAATATAAAGTAATAATTATAATATTTAAACATAATTTTAAATGTTATTTACACCATTTAAATATATCAAATTGATAAAATTTATTATTTTTAAAATTACCATTTATGTATGAAATTCCTAGAAAGAATAAGTGAAGTTTTTTAAAATTAAAAACTAGCATTTAATTCATTTATAAGACTAAACTATAATTCAATTGAAATACAATAATTTTGACTTTTTAGATATTTTTACCTTTTAACCATATATTAAATCAATACAAAGGATCTTCAATAAAACACAGCTTAAAATGAATTTGTAAGAATATAAAATTGCAATTGAAACAATATGTAAAAAATATTACTTATAATAAAATGCTTTGTATAAGATAACAATTTGCCAATGAAATAATGTTATGTGAGAAATGTTACAGATCAACTAAAGAATTTGAATTTATAATAAAGGAAGTACATAGGTTATATGAACAGGATATATTTATTTTATTGTGCAATAAACTATATAATGTTATATTTTCTAAATAATAATTAGAAAATATACATGAAAATAATAAAAAATAATTTTTTTTAATCTATTTTATTACAGCTGCTCTTTGTTTGCACAATAAATAAATTAACAATAAAATATTACAGCACTGAAAAATTTAGTCTCACACAATAAACTTATGAGAACTGGCTACTATCAAAGTTTAATAACATTTACAAACAAATGAATCTATGTCTGTATTCCAAATTCTTATGTGGTAATTGATTAGAATAATAATTAATATGCCTGATTTATAAAAGAACATTTCTCCTTCAACGTTCTTAAATTGTTATTTTGAACTATAAAAAAAAAATTGTCAATTGCTTTAATAATTTTTAATTTTCATTTTCCCCTGCAAATAGTAAACGAAAAGATGGAAACAAACTTTAATCACTATTTTTTTAAAATACATTTTTATTTTATTGCAATATTTATGAAAATGTTATTAAAAATCTGGTAGAAACTTATTACAAAAAAGCTTGAGGAAATATATTTAAATTTCAATTGCTAAATATTATTTATAAAATGGATAAAACATTATTATGAGGGGAAAAAACTTGAATAGATCATATATATATAACTTTTATTTTGGTAAGCACAATATATATTTTATATACTAAATATTTCTTGTGCATAACGCTAGCTGCAATAAATATCAAATCACTTCAAATGTTAAGATATTTTTAGCTATGGCCTCTGTGAAATAAATATTTAGCGCCTGCATCTCAAAACAACTAATTCAAAAAGATACCTGTTTTGAATTAACTATTTTAAGATATGGGATACTTTTTTGAATTAGCTGTTTTGGATGCGGGCTCTAAACATTTATTTCCCAGAGGACATAGCTGAAAATTTCTTAATGTTTGAGGTGATTTGATATTTTATATACTATGTAATTCAAATAAATAAATGGAGAAAAAAAATGTAAAAAAATGTTACATATTCATTGCTGTTCAAACTATGAAAGTGCAGATATTTTTGATATAAATCAAGTTTAGTATACCTAATTAATTAACATGTATGCAGAATTGTAATTATCAAACTTGGACATTCATTAAAAAGTCTTCATAATCAATTTAAAACTTGAACAAAAACTAAGCAGCAATTAATACTTTTAACTTTAAAACAATGCAATTATTTTATGTTCCACGGTCCTAAAATATAGATAAGTTTGCAGATGGTGATTAAAATAAAATCTAAAACCAATTGTTCTTATGTACTGGCAATAATAAAAATTATTTATTGATATATGCAATTTTGGTATCTTTCCTATAAAATCATCTTTTTTTCTTTTTAAAATCATCTTATTTCTGCATTGCATTTTTTTTTTCAAACAGAATCTTAATTATTGTGACAAAATTTATATCAAAACTATGATTTATTACATTTAAATCATCAGTTTTCTTGCATTTCAAGTACTTAAGGTTATATCTGTTGACATTTGAGTGGATGACTGTCTAAAAACTTTATAACAGATGGAGTGAAATCTTCTATTGATAGGACTTTAGCAATCATAATGATCTTATAGTTTTCATTGTTATAACTTTTCATTTCTTCTACATGCAATGTGATGCACTATGGCTTCTCCTTTATCGGAGTCAGGAATCTCTCAGCCACTAAGTCCAGAGAAACCTGTTAGCCATCTTCCCTTTCCATTCCCCAGTTTTTCCCATATTCTTCTCTATCCTGCTCCATCCTATTTCCACATCATTATCTTTGTCTACTCTATGGCCTTTATGTCTAGATCTCCCTTATTTTTTTTCAAACCCAACCTAAAAACCAATAACCCACTTTCTGTGTAATCACTTTATTTATATTTATTCTCCCACAATTCATTATTTGTATCCTTTCTGCTTATAAGTATTTACATTCAAATAGCAGATGCCTAATATTTTCCATGCCTTACTTACATAACTTGCAGACTAAATCACCCACATCCCTCTTTATGTGTATATTCCTTTGTTGCTAATGACCCTGTCCGAGCCTTAAACAGTAAACTACTTTCCTTGCTATTATCATAAATTAACTCACACAAATTATTTTGTTAACTTCTATATATATTTACATTTTTTACTCTCCATACTAGTTCTCCATCTCTCCAACTCCCTACTATTATTGATTAATGCATACATTCTTTTATCCCAAAATTTGCTATTATAACAATCAACAATTCTCCTAACACAATCATTCCACCTTTTGTATAAGTATGCTGACATAAAGTCTTTATCCAAATCTTCTACATACCATACTACCTTTCTCACCCATACTGTTGCCTGTCCTTTATTCATAACCCAATTAAATATTATTTTTGGCTATTTTCTTATTATCCATAAACTGCAATCTACCAAACATTTTCATTTTGCATCTCTCATATAAAAACTTCACTATCCCATTTCTCATTGAATTGTCTTCTTCTTACTTCTCTTTGTCTTTTTTCTAAGTAATCTAATACTCCTTTACTAACTCATAACACTTCATTACCATAAGTTAACACTGGTATTGCCACTTCCTTCCATACAAATCTTGCTATATCATATTTATTATTTAATTTCTTTATCAGTCTCTTTCTTTTCTTTGCATCATTTATCAATTTTTTCTTCCATTCATCCAAGCAATTTCTCTGATTATATCCTCCAATAAAAAATCTTTCTCTTTTCTTGCCCCAGCATTTATGATTTGATTTTTCTTCATTAAATTTAATCCCCATCTCTTGACACCCTTGCACATGTCTTCAGCATAACTTCTGCATTTTCCCTACTTTCTGAGCAGAAGAAGATATCACCAACAAATAAAAGATCAGATAAGGTATACATTCATTCCCTGCCACCTATTAATAGTATATCTACCCCTCTTCCTAGTGTTTCTATTGCTCCATTTCTCTCAAGTATAACAAAAACAAAATAGATGATATAGGACATTCTTGCCTTAGTCCCACCCCACTTTTAAGTCTATATTTTCTAATTGTTACATGTAGTTATTATTTTCATACAATCTCTTAATAAGATCCACTAAAGCTCCATTCATTTCCAAATTTACTAAACCCATAATCTATTTACTCTATTATATACCTTCTCTATATCTATAAAGACCATATATAACTGCCTACATGTATTCCTACTCATATCTATAAGTTGGGTGATTAGAAATAAACTATTTCCTATATGCCTATCTCACCTGAAACCTCCTTGCATTTTTCCTACTATATTATTTTCTTTCATCCATTTTTCCATCCTTTCAGCCACCATATATGCAAAAACTTTATATAATACTGATGTTACCACTATCGGTTTATAATTGTTTAACTTTGTATGATTCTTACCCTTTCCTTTAAATAATAGCCTTATTCTTGTCTTATTCCAGCTATCTGGAAATTCTCTTTTCTGTGCATCCTTATTAAAACATAACAGATTTAATTTTAAACCCTATTTTCCAAATTCGTCACCATTTCTGCTGCTCATCCATCTAAGCATCATGCCTTGCCATTTTTCAATTTCTTCCCTGACTCATTCAATTCATTTTCTGTAAATCTAATATTTCTATTATTATATGCTTTTATGTTTGTTATCACTCTGTACTTCACATCTAACATCTTTTTTATAACTATTACATACTTATTTAAGATTATCTCTAGGGTTACACTCATTTTTCTCATCATTTAGTAATAACTATTTCTCTCTCCCCTACATTCCTTCTGTTAATGTATTTCCAAATTTTTTTACTCCCATGTCTTCCATTTTATTAATATCCTCCAATAATTTACTATTTAATTTCATTCTATCTCTACAATTATCTATTTTAGCCAACTTCTTTTTTTAAAATAGTTTTCCCATTTAATGTTAACATGTTTTTCACTTTTTTTCTTTTTAATAGCACATTTATATTCTCTACATGCTTTTTTTCTCTGTTTTACACTTTTACTAATTCTCAATTTTCTATTATTTTTATTCTTCTGAATATACTCACCTAAAACCCTATATGGCATCTTTTCTACTTCGCTACACCAGTCCTTATATTCATTCCCAACATATTCTTCTACTTTCATTTTATATTCTTCTAACATATTCTTATCGTTTATTCTTTATTGACATCTTCCACTATCCTTTCTACTTTTATTACTATTTTCTATCATATTAATAACCATTTCTATTATAAAGAAATTATGATTACTATTACATACTCTCTCTTCATTATCAAACATTTTAATTTTCTGTACTTTATTCATGCCCTCTTTCTCTACTAATACGTAATATATTGTGTAAAATACATTATTTCTAGATCATGTGTATTGCCTTCATAAGTATTTGATAAATTTCCAATGCTCAAATTCACTCTCTGACAAAAAATTTTTAAAAGCTGTCCATTCTTGTTATTCACATCATCAATTTCTTCAATATGCACATTCGTATCCCCTATAACCATTATTTTCTCCCTCCCCCCTTTTAAACTCTGTATATCTTTAACTAGGCATTAATATGTGCTACTGCTCTACTCCATTATAATTTGACTATCGCCACAATAAATTCTTGTCTTCCTAACTTTATCTCAAACCAGAAATGTTTGACATTTTACAGTATTTAAATCTTTTTTTTTTATATAACTCCTATACCACCACCCTTTTTTCCTTTCTATTTATAGCCTGCCATACCAAGTCTTCCACTGTAGGTTCTTCTTCTCTTAGATGTGTTTCTACCACTGCTAATATCTCAAGCTCTTCATTTTTAACTGCTTTGCTTAATTCCAGCAACTTTTCTGGTCTCCTATCACCTTACATATTCAAATATCCAATTTTAACAATTTCTTCCTTTCTTATTACCCTTTTATGAATTCTTTTGACTATTTCTTCTCTATTATATTTGTTATTAGCTTGTTTATCATTAGTTTTACAGACCCATTCCCTCTCCATATCTACATTTATATCTAAATCAGCTACCCTTTATTCACTTCTTACATCCCATCCATTTTTAACCTTCTTTTTGATAATCTTGTAATTTAAATACTACTCTATAAGTTTCTCAAACTATAATAGTTTACATAAATCAAACCCCCTAATGCTTCACTTCCTTGTTTTGCTAATTGCAATCCATTTTTACTATACAACTCCCTCTAAATCCTACACACCCACAAACATAACATTATTTCTCTCGCATAATTTTTTCAATCTCTCATTTATAGAACATGCCCTATCTAACATATATCTATTATCGAATTTTGGTAGTAATCCAATTATTCTTACTCTTCCTTTAATATTATTCAAATTATTAATTAATTCTTTGTACTCATCCATTATTCTCTCCAATGTCTGACATTATTTGTCACGACCATAACAAAAACATCTCTACTCCCTTGTTTCTTTACCTTATCTGTAACATCTCTAATTCTAGCTCCTGGTAAACATACTCTTACACACCTATTTCTATTTTCCCTTGCAATTACATCTCCACATCCTCTAATTAGCACATTCCCTATCAAGACTGTCTCATAATTTACTTTACCTACTTCATCCATAATATTCTCTTCCACCTTCTGGACTTCCTTATCTACTTCTTCCTTATCATTTCTATTCATCAATTCCTTGATCTGCTCACACATCATCTCTAACACTTTTAATTTTAGTTCTACATCCTTTACCTCTTCCTCTATCTTACTTATTCTTTGCCTAATTATCTCCATTGCACTACTTATTTTGTCATCCATATCTCTTGTCACTCACTAAATATATTTTCTATTCTATCTACCTTAACTACATTTTCCTCCATTTCTCCTGACATTATCTTTAAACTATCTACACTAAGAGACCATTTTTTCATCTCTTTTATCACATTTATACATGATCTACACGCCCATACATTTGTTATTGCCCTCTGCTTCTAATATAAAAAGTCAATTATAAACAATAAGAACTTTTGACTTTTAATATTATTTTTTATCAGAACTTTATATAAATTGATTTAGTGAAGGGTGAATTGCTGACTGCAATATATAACTAATTTAACTTTTAAAAGGAAGCCCACTGTTAACAATTAATTGGTGGCTTTGATTTTACTAAAACTGATAGAAGTTTATAAAAAGATTCAAAATTAGTTATATAATGGGTTAAATTATTATAAAGAATGTGGAATTTATTTAAAATGTCATGTACTATTATATAAAACATTTCCTAAAAATCAATAATAACTTCAGTTTAATCATTTATATACTAAGACTTCAGTAAACATTTGTGATTATATAATTTTATGCAGAAATAAAAAATAGAATAACTTAATCAAATGAGAATTGAAGAGAAGAGAGGAATATTTATTACAACAAAGTTAAAGATAGCTTTTTATTAATATATTCTCTAATTATAATATATATTTTTTAATTTAATAATTACAGTTTTAAAAAAGATTAGTAATTAGCATAGTTTAATATGGCTTGATATTTGATTTTAAAAATTCATTATATATTTATATAATGCATTTTAATCAAATCTAAAAATAATTTTACATTTCTAAAATACAGTAATTAAATTTTTAATATATATAAATTTAAAAAACTTATATAACGAATATATTTTTAGATATTAACTATATATACTATATTCATAGGATAAAAATTACTACAGAGTTAAGAATTTACATCTTAATGGTAATGAACTCATTAAAGTTTATAGTGTAGCTCTAAAATTGAAATGATAAAATAAACTAAGATAATAGAACACTTAAAAAAAAACAAAATCAGTGGCCATTATAACTCAAAAAAAAAAAAAGGGAAAGGAAAAAAAACTACTTTAGAAATGAGATTTGTGATTACTGTAGAGACCAAACTGTGAACCACAAACACATCCACATATTGAACATGCTGCCCATTTTTTGTTTGCTTGATTTTTATAACATTAGTTTTTAGTTTCCTCAAAAAAAAAAAAACTATTTTATTTTATAAAATAATCTTTATTAATTGTAAATTATATACAACTATTAATATAGGTACAAGTGGGAAAAAAAAATTACATGATACATAGCTTATAGAAATATAATCATTATGACTAATGTTTGACGGCAGATGGAAAATAATTATTTACTGCAACATTGTCTAATTGTAATTCTCCAATGTATTGTATTCTCTGCTATATCTTCTTGAAGGAAATAATTATCATTGCACTTTTTTAGAATGTCTTCGAGATAATCCTTTAGATATGCAGACAGGATCTATCGTATGAAACCCATGTTCAAGTTCTCCATTAAACACACTTTTAGGAAGTCTTCATTGTTCATTCGTTTTACAATTCCAATCCAATGAAGGTGTAATTTTAAAATTGTGGACTCAATCCGTATCACATTCAGCAAGCTAAAATACATATTGATTGGTTCTATAATCTTGTCATTGTATTTTTAAAATTTTGTGAAGCATCCTTAAATGAAACTTTTCTAATGCCACTACATTATGACAATAAGTTGTTCAAGTTTCACATTCATACAATAAATTAGAGAAATTAACAGCTTTATATACAGCTAACTGGATAACAATCAAATGTTAATGCTTATTGTAATCCTATAAAATTATTCCTTTCTTTAAGACAGAGAGTTTACATGGGAATGTAGTCATATTAAATATACTAAAAAATTGTGTCTGCAGTCAAATTTTGAAATACCAAAAAACAAAATAAATTATAATATATATAAAAAAAATATCTTTATAAGTATTTTTATGATACAAATAACATTAATAAAACAATAATTTATATTTATGTCAAAAAATAACACAAAAATAAGATATTAATTAAATAATACCATAAAAAACAGGAAATATAAAAAAGATTACAATTTTTTTGAATTAAAGTATTATTGAGTTATTAGAATTTAAATATACTTATAAAACACAAATAACAAAAAATACAATCTGTTATAAAGGTATCTTATAAAAACAGGTCACATTTAATGGTACTACTTTTGATTAACCACATACTGTGTTTTTTTCTGAAAATAAGACCTAACCAGAAAATAAACCCTAGCATGATTTTTGAGGATGCTTATAATATAAGCGCTAGTTAAGATTGGCAGGCTAACAATATTATTGGCATTAATGCTTTACATAAATGCTAATATAAATTATATGATTCTTTTGTATTTTCCCCGTCGACTATTTTTGACAAATGTAATTCTACCTTTATAAAGAAACAATTTAGCTATCACAAGTCAGTATATTGGAAAATTTATAATTTCATTTATATATTTCTAGATATTTATTTTATTTCATAATTAGATTTAAAATGCCTGATTTAGTTTTATTGTAGTAGCTTTTAAATATTCAAAATAAAAATAAAAATTAGTTTGAGTTCTTAAACATTTTTTTTTCCTCATAAAAGACTTTATTAAAATAATGAAAATGATTTTAAAAATCAAAATTTTAAGTTAAATCATCAATCTTTCTCCTAAAGAAAAGTTAAAAAAAAATATCCAAGCAACACTGTTACAAATAATTTGAAAAGTGTTTACAATCTGCATACTTGATAATGGAAGAATGTGGTTGTGTAATATATGAATAGTCATAATTCAATACACCATGTTATAATGGACGTATTTATGTGCACATGTAAAATACAGAAACATTTTCTGAATTTTTGTGCTTGCATTTTTTTATTGCTTTTGTGTGGACAAACTATTCTTAACTGTAATCATTTTTGTTAACACTCTTATCTCGCAAGATTTCAATTAACACTCGATTTAATGATAAATTTAAACGAAATAATATTCTGATTGCCAGATAAGATGAATGCAAAAAGAAAGCTATTCTGACAAATACAAGAAAGGAATTGTGGGAAGGGGGGGGGATCCCATACTAAGAATCTTACAGCTTTCTATAAGAAGAATAAGTACTTGAATAAATATAGATTTTTGTACATGAAAAAATAAGACATCCCCTGAAAATAAGCCGTACAATGTTTTTTGGAGCAAAAATTAATATAAGCCCCAGTCTTATTTTCTGGTATATAAGCTTCCTAGCAATGTGTTGTAATGTGAAAATGTGTCAACATGTTTCCAGCATTTGCAATTTTCAAAACTATATAAAATTATTAAATATTGTATTTAAAATGTTTTAATATTTAAAATTTTTGTAACCTATATCTAATGCTGATAATAACAAAAAAAGTTATAAACAAGCAATGCATAAATGACAATTAACTGAATTGATTGGTCATTTTGATCAAATGATCAGAAAGAAGACATATATTACAAAGCAGGAGTTAATGAACTTTTATTTGACACAATGAAAGCTGAATTAAGAGAGACTAAAATGCATGAAAAAGCTTTTTCCTGAATAAAATGCTAAAAAATTCTTCCAAGATCAAATAAATGTAAGTACAATATAGTAATGGATTTAAATATATTTATTTTTTCTTTAATTAATAAGTGTATAGTTGAATGATTTCATTCATTCCATAAATTTTCCAAATTCAAAAAGGGGCAAAAAACAAAAATTTCCAAATAACATAATTCAAAATGACTTCTTAGTATTTTTATTTCTTTTTAATTGATTAGAAATGCTTAATTTTGTTAATAAACATTAAAGTACATTTTGGTCCATCTCTGTGTAATAATAATAACATAAATTTGTCATTTTATGTTTTCATGACTAAAAAAAGACTAATTCACTTAAAGATGAATTTAACTTAATGAAGAGAGTATAGTCCTTCTTCTTTCATTAATATGTCGTACTCCAGTACTAGGTTTTGATAGTAAACAAGTAATATTAGAATCATTATTATTCACAGTTATTTAAAAACACATTATTAGATAAATTGCTGTAATCAATGCAGAAAAGAATTAAAAAATATATACCATTTAAAATATTTTTTCTATAAATTAATGATCACAAGATAATTAAACTGACATATTATTAAAAAGTGATGATTTGTACTATTGTAAGACTAACGTTTTAACTTAATAAAATTTTAGCATAAATTTGATGGAATATATATTTTAAAAAATTAAGTTTTTTTTTTTATTTCTTAATAGATTATATTTTTGAGTTTACAGATGTGGCTTGAGGTTAGAACAACAATGGCAGATTCAACAAAATTTACTTGAAATTCAGTAGTAAATGAATCATTAATATATAACAATCAATAATAAAAGTCTGGCCAATATTACTAATAAAGTAGTAGTTTACTACCTACATACAAACATAAAATTATCAATAATATACCAGAAATTCTGTAATGATAGCAGATTATTAATCAAATAATAATACTATTTTTTGACAACTTTGGAGGGGAAAAAGTTACTAGGTAATTGAAAGCCTTTAAAGTGAACAGATCTTCAAAGACATATATCCACATGCCCACTTTAAGGTCAAATAATTTCTTTTAAATAAAAAATGATTTACATATCATTAGCATTTGGAATACTTAATACAAAATCATATAGACTTCCATTTATTAATTCTCAAGAAAATTCAACTATAGTTGCCATTTATTAAAAAAAAAAACAACAACAAAAAAACACTCCTAAATATGAATTATATTATTTAATCTGGAAGATTTTATTAATCATGTGTTTAAACTGAAGAAGTGAGATAACACTGCTTTTGTTTCAAATATATTTATTATCTAAAGACATATATATAATAGATATTTAGCTTTAAATAATAATTTAAAAATCTATAAATAAATATTAAAAATATTATAATTTTTTTTTAAAAATGCAACTAAAAAATGAATTTTGTATGCCAGTTATATACTTTAGATTTACTCAAATTCTTTTAATAAACATTAAAATAATTTCTTATATATGATAACTAAAATAAGCAAAAGACAAGCTAGGAAAATGTAGTCTAATTTGGAATTTAAATAGAACTTCCTTTTTCCAAATAATTAATGATGATGTCAATCTATAGCTATTTTCTTCTTAAGGGTTGTCAATCAATTTCTTTATTCTGCGATCTCTTTTCCTCATACCATTTACAATCCCTTCAAAAACATTTTTCATAATTCCTCTAACGCTAAGTAAATTTCCAATCCAATTCCTCTTTCTTTTCATAATGCTTTCAAAAAATAACCCTTTTTTTCACATATTCTTTTGGACACGTTTACAATAATGATTCTAACTGTCCATTCTCCTCCTTTTCATTCATGTCCAATGCTTATTCTTAAAATTTTTTCTATTCTCCTTCTAATCAACATCTGTAAGTCTTAAATTTTGTTCTTCTCATGTTTTTTTTATTGCTCATGTTTCTGCTCCATATAAAGTCGATTCTAAATAAAACATTTAATAAACAACTATCTTAGGTAATATTTTTAATGGTTCACAGACCAATCTACTCTTATTAAAGATCTATTTATTCATTGATATTTTAAGTTTATTATTATCTTTATCACTAATTCCATCATCAGTCATATTTCAAAATATTAATGTACTCTATAAGTTCCTGTCCAAAGCTAACTCTTAATATATTCTTTTCTCTATTTACTTTCTTTAATCAACACATTTATGACACTTGACAAGCTTTTGAAATGGTCTTAGCAAAGAATAAAACAAAAAGTCTACAGTTCTTGAGATTCGTAAAAAGTGATAGCTATATATGTATACTATGAAATGTGAATATTGAAGCACTAATGAGTTAAATACTGTATATACATATGATTGATTGTTAAAACATTCAAAGTTTAAAATTATAACAAGACATAAATAAGTTAATATTAGATTATTGCTTCTGTGTGAATATTTAGTTGTTGCAGAAATTGTTGATGAAATATATGTATAATGAGAAAAGTTGCTATGGTACACTGGATGATAACTTATGATAAGATTTGGAGGAATGCATTGTAAATCAAAAAGATTTAATTGATTATATATAAAAAACTCTAAAATAAAGCTCTTTACAACCACCAAGCAAATATGTGTTATTATTATCTTTTGTTAATTAAGTTACTATAGAGGATAATTAAGAATAATTCAAGATAGCTTCTATTAAAAAAAAATCATTTTACCTCAAAAAATTATAAGTCTATTGATCAGCATTTAATGGACATAGATGGTAGGTAATGATGAATATTTGCAAACTGCTTAAAGCTATTATCTATGAAATTTATTAAATGTTAAGATTTATAAAATATCAAATATACTTTATAGTAACCAGTACTATTCACTATTTCTTTTTTTTTATTATTAATATATACATATAAATGCAATTTCAGAAATATAGCATTAAATATTTTGATGATTCTTTTATTCTGAGAAAAATTATGAAGATCCTTCAAATTTTCTCCACTGAGAAACTTTATTAATTTTAATATGTGTTACAGTTTACTTAACTTAATATATATACATTTTAAAAATAAAATTAAAAAAGAACAAACAGTTCTGTTAGTAACAATAAATATTGCACACTTAACTAATATGAGCACTAATGTTTCTACCTTGTGATTTTCATTATTTCCTTGAAAACAGAACATTTTAAATGCAAATTTTTTAAATATATTTCATGTTATGCCCTATTTATAAATGTTAATAAAATGTTCTTAAAAATTTGGCATAAGCATTATCAGAAGTAAAAAAAAAAAACAATTATTAAATAAGTTGAAATAAAATAATAACAAGAAAGATAACTGATCAATTTTTATGTTTTTAACTATATTGTTATAAAATTAATGTTGAACACATAGAACATATTGTAAATGTAGATAAAATAGATCTTAAATTAATAATTATATCATTATTATTTAATGTATATTTAAGTTTCCAGCAGCTTTAAAAACATGGAAGGTATATTATGGCAGAATGAAAAGTAAATGTATTGTTAAATTATTACTAATGATTAATCCAGGAAAACTAAGGACATAAGTCGGTTGGATTAATGGTATTACACTAATATATATATATATTTTAAAAAAATCATTCAATTAAAATACTTCTAAATTTTAAAGCTGAATGAAAAATAATGACAACTTATCATGATTAATCAAGCAAATTTTTTATTGATTGATTATAATATCCTTTGCTAAAAGATACTTTGGAACTCATGAATTATGATGTATATACATATCTTCAAGAATAAAAGGTGTAAATTAAAATCTATCTTTTAAGTAATAAATGCACATATCTTACAACTACTAGTTTTTAAATTTTATGTTTAATTTGCATTAACATCTATTTCATTAACAAAAAATAATTTTATGAATGTGTTTGTAGACATTTTAAAAACATTCTAATTACAAAGTTTATCTTAATTTCATTTTATGCTTTTTTTTTTCTTAAGAAGTGTTTTTTCATTATTGGTGTACAAAATTGTTTTTTAAAATTTAATGATATATTATTCAATATACATACACATATATTTTTATGCTTGCAGTCTGATCCGTTTAGTGAAAAATTGAAATTATAAATTGTATAAAGAAACTTTTTACTGGGGGGTTTAAACATATTAGCAATTTCTTCTATTCTCACTATTTTTATGCGATCTAGTGTAAGCTTTAATAACCAATAGGATGGTAGTGCTTAATAAGCCCTTATCCAGAGCTGTCCTATCTAGATGGCACTAAAGTAGTGAGAACTCAAGAATTTGCTAATGCATAGCAATATATAAGGAAAGGCATATGATATCTTATTGCCACATGAGTTTTAAACTTCTTTATATAACTTATTTTAAATGTAATATAAACATTATAATGATTTATGAATAGTGCTTAAACTACTTTTTTTTCAATTTATGCAAATTTTATTAGTATTTTAAAACATTTTGACTGTTTTGGTAAGATATTAAATTCTTGAATTTATTAAACACTTGCAAGATGGACTTTATTACTGGTTAACTGACTACATTGCTGTGGGCCTTGTTATTAAGGTTACAACTTTAAGAGAAAATTAAATTTTGCCACAAGACAATTTGAAAAACTTGGAAATTTTAACAAGTATATAAATACCTTTAATTATTTATTTTCAAAAAATTTATGCATTGCTTATTTAGATAGAAAAAAATACATTTTTTAATAATTAATAATTAAAAACACATTTTTTAATCTCAGCTAAAAAAATAAAATGATCAAATTCAGATATTAATGAATTTTAAAGTGGTTTAACAAGTGTATTTTTAATTTTAATAACATATCTAAAGGCAATAACATTCGAATATTATTATAATAGTTTGCTATCTTCTTAAACAATATTTTTAATATTGGTTAGATGCCAGTTTGAATTAATTACACTGTATTTTTTATTTTGGAAATATTTTCTAAAATTTTTACTTCATATCTTAACGTTTTATTTTTTGACAATTTATTTAGCATTGATCTTTTTTTCCTTAATATAAATACATAATTTTGATGTTATTTTTAATTATACATTGCTACTTTTTTTATCATACTGGCATTTGATAAAAATGTAATATAAATTAAACTCTATAATTAAATTAATAATAATTTTTTTCAATAGTATAAAAATTTTTTGCATGAAGTGAAAATTTCAAAAATATTTCTTATTTAACACTTCCAAAACATTTTAGGTAAAGAATATGCTTTTCAAAAGGTAAAAGATTATTTTCTAACATTTGTCTTTTAAAAGAAATATTCTGCACCAAAAATGCATTTAAGACTTGAAATAATAAATATTTCTGAAATTTTTATTTTATCCAAGAAATATTTATATTAAAGCACAAAATTTTAAGCACTTATATGCTTTTTTTTTTTTTATAATTAAAATTTTCTTTTTAAAAATATTCTGATATTATCTCTGATGATTAAAAAGATGTATTCTTACAAAGCTTGAAGTTTTCTTTTTTTTCCTGTATTACAATAAAATGATTATAAAATAAATCCCATTCATGCTTATTCTTTTTCAATGTCTGAATCTTACAACTCTCCATCCATAAATAGAAGTGATGCTATCTATTATCAGAGTTTTAAGATCTTGTCTCCTTTTGAGTAATTTAAATGTTGCTCTGAAAAATTTATACAACTTGGAAGATTGTTACTGGATAGGCTAATTAGTTCTCATAAGATACTGTAATGCACCAGTTATATGTCAAATTGAAATTTTTTCATTTCCCTCAAACAGGAATTGAAAATTGTTTTCTCACCAGAAAGTTAACTGACTTCTGAACTATCTCATTATAATGAAGTTAAATATATTTATTTCAAATTTTATGATTCCTTTTTTTTCCTAATAATTTTCAGAGTATCTTTTTGACAATTCTTTAAAAGAATATAGTTAATTTTTATTACTATTTGCACAAGGTTTTAATTTTTCCCCCTTATATTTATACAATTTATGGCTAATTTTTTTTTCTTTGGCTAGCAAAAATTTCTTTTTTTACATTTCACTTGGATTAAAAAAAAACCGACTTTTCTCATCAAAAATAATTTTCTTCTTAATGAATATATATTTACCTATGCGTATGTGTGTGCATGTATGGAGTGTTTTCCAAAAGTATAAAATTATGTCAAAAAAATATGCTAGTCATAAATATTCAATTACCAATTTTTTTGAGATAAATTTGTGATTATTTATTTCAATATTATTATAGTATTTGAGCTTGACAATTTCATGTAGTTTTAATCAATACTGGAGACATTTTTAATGATTAGTTGCATATTAATATTGACAATATTAAAGATCGGAAAGTGGCAAATTGAACTTTTTTTTTAAATGGGTCAAATTTTTACTTGATATATATATTTGAGATTTATTATCAAAAAATTTTCAAGAGTTTGTCTTAAAGTAAATTCTAGTTTTGGTTATCTGATAAATAAAGAAATCTTTCATATCCAACATTATTATCAAGAAGTTACAAAATAATTGAAAATCTGATGATGGAATGCTCAAAACCCTTGTTGATGCAGATTTTCAATGATATGAATGGCTGAAGAGTTGGAGAGGATTGAAGCCTGTCCATTAAAGTTTGTAGATTTGCTATATTAATATAAAACTGAGCACTGATTATATATATATATGTGAGAAATGATGATCCGGATCAATTCATGAGTGCTGGTTCAGCATGAAATATGTACATTGGAGATCATTTATCTTTTTCACATGTATGTGGTCATGTGTATCGATTATATTACATAGAGTTAATGACTGAAGTGAGTTTGAAAGTCTGGATTCAAATTCTCTTTAATTACATCTGGCTTAAGTATATACTTGTATTTAAATATTAAACAAATAATAATTAAAAATATATATAAATCCTTAATAAGAATATATGTAGAGAATTATAAATAAAAAATCTTATAATTTAACATGATATTATATTTACTATTTCTTAACTATTACTTTTTAGATATTTGAAATAGTTTTTTATTCACTGATAATACAATTTATCCATAATTATAAGTATTATTTAAGTGATTATAAATGTAGTTTCTAAATATTTACAACAGTAGAGATGTCTGCCCATCCCTTGTATATGTATTAAATGGATTATGTCCTGTACATGAGGCGTCAGATTGACCTTAGGTCAACATGGGTGTATTCAATGGATTATGTCCTGTAAATGAGGGGTCAGATTGACCTTAGGTCAACATGGGTGTGACAAGAATCTCGGCCTCAGGGTGGCCTTTGAGCATTCCATCATTAGATTTTCAATTGGATGGATGGTTGAAGAGTTGGAGTGGATTGAAGCCTGTCCATTAAAGTATGAGGTTTGGCTATCTTAATATATATCTGAGCACTTATAGCATATATGTGTAGAGATGGTAATCTGGACCAACTGATGATTGCTGGTTTAGCATGAAATACGGATATTAGTGATTATTTATCTTTTCAACATATATGGGTTCAAGTGTATCAGTGTTATAAGATAGTGTGGAGAGTGGTGGTGGTGTGAAAGTCTGTGCTCATATACCCTATATATAACAGTTGTTTATATGATTATAAATATAGTTAATTAAGCAAGATTTTAATTACGATCATGGTATATATTTTGGCTTAATAGAATATTTGGGTTTTCTTATTTTTTAAAAAAATCTATTCTTTATTTTAAATAATTCAACTTAATCAGAAATATATTTTGATGATAGAATATTAACAAATAATGATAGAATGTTTTCTTTTTTTCATCTAGTTGCAAAATAATTTAGTACACATAAAAGCTGATACTCTATGAATAATCTAGATCTAGGAGATAAGTTCTATTTATTCTGCAAATGTCTGTATTTGTAGCTTCAATAAAATAACACTCTTTATTCATTTGTAATTACATAAATAATCTATCTTTATATCATATCTCTCCATTTTTCGTAACTTATATAAGTACATACCATAAACAGTGAAACACTCAGTTTTTAAACTAAATTTCTTATTTCTCAAAACAAACAAGCAAGCAAACAAAACAAATGCAAAGCAAAAAAAAATCAACCCCTTTACTTAAAAAAAAAAAAACATGCTCAAAAAGATAATATCATAATTCCTTTTTACTTTTCGATCAAGTACAAAAATAAAAAAACAAACAAATTAATTATATTTCTGTCTGTTTATAATAATGAATAAATAGAGTTTATTCTCAGTAATTTGCTGTCCTTCCTTTATGAATAACTTTTTACAGGATTAAGGAAATTTAATAAATAAAATTAAAGATTACTTAGAATGAGATAAAATACAAGCATGATTAATAATTAGTTAAGTCTAAAAATAAATAAAAACCAAGTTCTAATATATGATTACTTAAAATACAGGATGGATTTTGTTTGTTTAAAATTTCTATCATATATTCAGTTTAAAATAGGCAAAACTCACTATAGGTATTGCAAAACTCACTATAGACATGGCCACTCACTGCAAGCTAGAGTAAACAATGGATACCAAAAGGCTTGTGCATAAAATCCCCACCTAGTGCCCACTCATCCAATATCTCCAGACTAGTTTCTGGCTTGTGACCTTCATCAGTGAAGAGTCTTGAATCTGAGAGCACTGTACTTAGATCTTAGGATTTAATATGCAACCCTCCAGCAGCCACCTTTTATCTCTACTTAACTACAAAACTATGAGTCTTAAAAACACTATAATATTTTCAATCCCATTGATTATTCTAGCCTGCAGTGAGTGGCAATACGCATAGTGAGTTTTGCTTGTTTTAATAACAGTTATAAGCAAGCATAAGAAATGCTTGATCATGTGATGTTTATTGGCTTAAAATCAATCCTGCCTAATAGGATAGAGGTGGCTATGGTTATTAAAAAACTAAAGACACCAAAATGTATAGGTACTGAACTGAGTTCAGATCTATATGACTATATAAGCTACCGAGTTTGGATTGAAAATATTATAGTGTTTTCAATTTAAGACTCATAGTTTTGTAGTTAAGTAGAGATAAAAGGTGCTGCTGGAGGATTGCATTAGATTCTAAAATCTAGGTGCAGTGCTTTCAGATCCCTCACTGACGAAGGCCACAAGCCAGAAACTAGTCTGGGAATATTGGATGAGTAGGCATTAGATAGGGATTTTATGCACAAGCCTTCTGGTATCCATTGATTACTCTAGCTAGCAGTGAGTGGCAATATATATAGTGAGTTTTGCCTGTTTTAATAACAGTTATAAGCAAGCATAAGAAATGGTGATCATGTGATGTTTATTGGCTTATATTCAGTTTAAGTGACTACAGATTGAAATATTCCCATCTCTTTATAATAGTCAAATTATACATTTCTAGCCTTGTATGTGATTAATAGATTTATTACAGAAAAGATGTTAACAGTTGACACTTCTAATCATCAGAAAAATTCTAATAAAATTTAAACCAGAAATAACAAATCACTTTAAAATATTTGACGACTTTGAAGATGGTTCACATTTAAATAAGATTAATAAAATAAATAAATGCTAGAACTGCTACACAGATAGCCAATATAAAAAAGCAGCAATTTACCAGCAAATTTTCAACTGAGTTAAAACAATATACTTTTTTTCAGGTATGCTTTCTAATCCAATAGCACAAATCTGTTGCCCTTATCTTCTTTGAGACAAGCATAAAACTTGAAACAATCTGCTTCAACATGTGTTGATATTTATGTATGTGCATTAGGGAGGGGGACGGACGACATATTTTACAGTAAACGACACTTGCTTAAGAAAGTTATTATTTTCTTTTTTTAATTCCAATAAACAATCTACTTCCAATGTATTTGGGATCATAATTTATGCTGCCGATCATCTGTTAAACATGATGACGACAAATTTTCACAGTTGTTCAGCTAAATGGTTGAATATTAATTTCTTATTTGGTGACTGAAAATCTTAATTAACTCCTTACCATATTTCTTTATCATATTATGAGAACTTAATTGTATCATGCTCTAATCTGTTGAAGAATCAAATAATATCAACAGGATATTTTTACATATTATTGAAAGATATAATGTTTTACAATCACATACAATCATTATTAATAACTAGTTCTGCAATTTAATCTTAGCTTCTATTTAATATACAGCAAATTGAAAACACATTATAGACATACTTTTCAAGAATCGCACATGTTATAAATGTCATTATTTCTTTGCAAATGTTTGACCCTGCTATATATTTCTCACTGAAATATAATAAAGGTAATACTAATAGTGCTTCATATACATCAAAATAAATGAATAATCACATCTACTTTTGTGGAAAATATAATAAAACACATTTAACATGTTGAATCTATTATACACTATGCACAATATAGATTTTTATAATAAAGAGCAAACAAAAATAACTTCAATTATATATGTAAATACATGATATCTGTATTTTATATTTGCCATTAATTTTAAAATTTGACAAATTTAACATAATATGAAACTGCTTTAAAATATAAAACAACTAAATATGAAATTTCACAAATGTCACTAATTATATAAAATATAAAATTTATTAATTTTTTATTTTATTTTAAAAATATGTTTAAAAATTTGAGACCTCAAACTAATTCATTTAAAGCTTTACATGACGTGGAAGTCATTAAGTGTGGGCAACAACAAATGACCATTTTCCCATGTTAGGCATACACACATCTATAAAAAATCGTTAATTATTTAATGAAACATAAAAATTAGTGTTTCCAGAATGATTTCATTTTACTTTTAAATACAATTGTAGTAAATTGTGAATTTATCTTTGATAGTGTTAATACATTAGAACATTTATATACTCTATTACAAATATTTTACATATTTTATGTATTAAATTTTATTTCTACAGTTATTCTAAAATATACAATATTTACTAATATTAATATGAATTATCACACTGTGTATGCATGAACATTATATAGTCCACTTACTAATGGAAAGGCTGTATTTAAATCTTAGTTTATTTACATCATCTAACATTAAATCATGAATGTCTTTAGAAAAACTTTAAACTTTATTTAAATTTTCAATTACACTCAACTGTTAGTAATAGTACATGGGTTAGTAGTGACACAATGTTCTGAGTGGTATTATTCTCCTCTCTTCTTCAGATATTACTGTCACTGGTCAGGCCAGCAATATCTGAAGAAGAGAGGAGAATAATACCATTCAAAACATTGTGTAGATACTAACCCATGTGTTATTACTAACAGTTGAACATAATTAAAAATTTAAAAAAAGTTTAAATTTTTCTAAAGACATTCACAGATTAATGTTAGATGATGGAAATAGTCCAATATATAAATACAACTCACAAACCTTTGGGCTAACATTAATGGAAAACCTATTTATTTTACTATATATATTTAATTCATTCTCATTTTCAATTATCACCATTATTTAAAAACAACAAGAACCAATTCATATAAAATTAAAAAAAATTTATAGTTATTTATAATTATGTTGAAAATATATTTTTATTTAAGCATGTTTATATTTTTAGATAATGTTTAAAGTAAAAATAGCTTTATACTAATAATAATTTGAATAGAAATCTACCAACAAATAAGTAATTCTCACATAAATACTGATTTATGCCATCTAAAAATCAATCTCATCTAGCAGATCTTTAGAAATTATCGAAAGTGCATGAAGGCCCAAAAATCATTTTTGTAAATTATCATGTCATTTTAAAATCAATAAAATGTCAATACTCCAATCAAGATGAAATGCAATCACAAATGCTTTTAAAAGTAAGAAAGGTTTGTCTATTTACAATTTATTTAATTTGTTGATATACATGAGAAAGTAAAGAATGAAAAGACCACATAGAAATAGTGGTACTTTTTGGCATTTTAATGAAAATTTACGAGTACTAAATTAGATACAGTTTCTGACATAACTCTATATAGACCAAACTTTGTACTTAGATATTCATTATGCATCTAAAAAATTTTGGACAGCAGATACAGGAAAAGTTTAATAATGAAGGCATATAAAGATTTTTCATAAAATGATAACTGCCTCAATATTAAGTGACCATATAAAAAATTAACTTAGGATATGTAGAAGTGATGCAAGTAAAAGTTATGGAATTTTATTTTTTTTTTATATTTTGATGAGAAAACTTTTTTTTTCAAGATGATGCTTATAAACAAAACATATCCACTACCTTTATAGGTAATCAAAAATAACAAATTATATTTACAATTTATTAGTTCAATAAATTCATTAAAAATAAACTTCAATGCTTTTACTTGATAAGCAAAATGTTTATAGACATTTAATGTGAGCACTATTAATAATATATTAAAATAATATTCTATATAATGAGCATGCCAACAGCTCTTTAATAAGCTTTTTGGAACATCCTTGCAAATAATATTCTAATACATTCAACTTTGCCATGTATAAAACAGAGCATCACATCAATTTCTTCAATTCCAACTGTGATCTTTTGTTTCAAATTATTAATGTTAGACATTACATGATTGTTCGTGAATTCTCAAAGGCAAAAAAAAATCTAAGTATTGTTGCCAGGTGATCAGGTAGAATCGTGTGATTGAAAACAAACAAAAAACCCCAGTAAAGTAGTTATAATAACATAAATATCATCTATTGATATCAGATAAAACTCTAGTTTTCCCTTAAGATGAATCCTAACCAATATTTCCATAATTCATAATTTAATTTTGAATCAAATTGTTATATAGGAATTAAATTTAATGCAAATGATATTTCTTTAAATTAAAATATTAAATTGCAAAGTTGGTTAATTATCAAACAATATAAATCAGGCATTATAATATTAAATAATGAATACAAATAGTAAAAACTAATCCTAAATAATAAATTTATTACCTAACTATACCCAAAGATTTTAAGAAATAGTAATGTCTGATTGATCTATAGCATGCCTTAGGCTCCTTTTCGTACTTATTAAAAGCAGAAATTCTGGAAAAAATCTTCTGATTTTTGGTTTCTTAATATTAAATATAAATATAGATATTAATAACTAATTCTGAAAAATAATTTTTATTACCTAATTAATCTACAGTATGCTTTAGACTCTTTTTGGTAAACTAGGGGAAAAAAAAGAATCTGACTTCTTATTTCTTCTTGAATTGGTTTATCCTTAATCCTTTTATATCCTACACTTATAGAATTCAAATTTCTCAGTTAACTATCATTGGTAAATTAGTTTTCTACAATTACTAGTAATGATTTCTGAGTTTAAAAATTTATCTCTAGAATCCAATAACAAATCTAGATATTGTTTAAAAAACAATCTGAATCAAAAACTTATTTATTTATCACTATTGTTCACAAATGATTCTTATTTAGAAAGCACTAATATTTTGATCAAGCAAATTAATATTTTTGTTTACATTTCTAAATTCATTTATTACTATTTTTACTTACAAATATATGCGTTAGAGAATATAACTTGGTATAACTAATTAAACAACAGATTATAGCACAAATTACAAAATAATCTACATACACAATGTATTCTTGAATTTAATCTTAGAAAGTCTGCCTTTAACAAATTATAGATTGTTTAATATTTCACTTTTAAAGTAGCATACGAAATTGCATATTTTGCAAGCTATTATGTTCCATAAAACTTTTTTTTTTTTAAATTTTAAATCTAGAAATATTAGAACAATTGATAACATATACTCTATTTATATTTGTTATAAAAGAATGAAGATCATCTTTTTCGATTAAATAAATTATATTTTATTACATATATATGCTTAGAAATTTAATAATTTGAAATTATCATAAAAATATCTTTTTGGTTTTTATCTTAAAATAAAACTAAAATATAAGCATTATATATATATAATTTCAGGTAATTAATTCTACATTTTACTAGGCCATCTTTTATATTTTGGGCTATTTACAATTTATTTAATTTGTTGATATATAAGACAACATAGAAATAGTGATACTTTTTAGCTTTTGAATAAAAATTCATGAGTACTAAATTAGATTCAGTTTTATTCTTAAGACAGATATATATTTTTTTCTTCATTTATCTCTTTTCCAATTATTTTCTTTTTTTACAGCTCCCCATTTTTATATTATTATACTATTTATATGTGATTCAATAATTGTTTTCATGTGCATGCATGCTACTTTAAAGTATATATCTAATCAAAATTTTGTATATATATTGTGCTAATGAAAATACTGTTTGGTTGCTAATAATAAAGTCTATAAATTATACAAATAAAACATTTTTGTCAGACATTATGATAATATGGTATTACTTTCAATATAATTTTTAGCATAAATTATAACATTTGATTCATTTTAAAAAACTCCATATCGCAAGATATGTATTGAAGTTAAAATACAATAAAAGCAAACAACTAGTTCTTGAGTAATGATCAAAAGACGATAATACAAAATTTCTGCATGACAACTTAATTCGTAATTTTTTTAATATAAAACCAAGAATATTAGATTATAATTAATAATGCAGAAACTACATGCACATTAAATGCATAACCAATGTTGGTGAGCATATGCAATATTTAATATATAAATATGCATATTTAAAATACAGTATTATATTAAACAAAAAAATATTGGCGTATAAATTTCAGTCTCGTAAATGAATAAACGTATGAACCTTTTATTTACATTATTGGACTTTTAAAAACAAAATTTTAAGTTGATATACGTGTCAAGTAATATTTGTTACATTATAAATTACTAGATATGTGCATTATAAGCTGTAAAAAAAAAAACTTTAAAAGTTAAACCTCATAACATATAAAAATATATACTTACTGTGACATCGCAGACACTGTTTATATACTCCCCAAATAAAATCTCCACACTTATCGCACCAAGTTGGATTCTTTAGCTGCGTCGGTCGAAAGTCATGGCCTATTCCTATTTCAATTCTAGTACATACAGAATCCCTGTCAAATATAATATGACCAAAATGGGCCAACTCGATGTGTTCATTATGGTCAAAAGTATGGTCCCCATCGTCCATTCGACATTGACTATTTTTTCTACGAAAAGGCAAAGGTAAAACAAAACCTTGAAATATCCCCGATGGATTAAATGCATGAAGTCTAGAGTCAGGTGTACTGTTAGATCTTGCTCTTGCAGCTGTTCCCTTTTTTTTATTTAAGGTGCGATAAGGTGCTATGTCCGCCATGTTGAAAGGCAATAGTGGACCACCACTCTTGAAAATCGTCTGCAATATAGAGGCGGATTCACCAGATCCACTAGACTTTCTGGTCCCACTGTGAGCATTAATTTGGACTTTCTTCGTATATCTTTTACCACTATTGATCTGCATAATTAAAAAAAATAAATAGTTAAAATATTATAAGGGAGGAAAAAGAACGTTGTTCAGAGTTTTCTTCGCTTTAACTGTCATAACGTTAAAGAGAACTACTGATTTAGCCTACGACCTTATTTTACAAGTCGAGAGCAATGAACTTAAGAAATAAATATTAAAATTCACTGAAGGAAAAAAATTTCAGGAAAAAAAACTGATGCTTGAACAAAAGTTCTATAAAATTACTTATTAGACATTATTTTAATGAAACATAATTTATTTTAACAATAATAAAAAATATCTATCAGTCACCATCATGCTTTTCATTGATCATTTTTAAAGAGTTATGTGGCAAGCTCTAAAAAGAGACAATATTGCGAACGTTATTTCATTATCTGATGATAATACCCGGTATCAGATGAACTATTTATTTTATTTTAGGGGATAAAAATAGGAGATTGTTCTCATATTTAACGATAATATAATAAAAAAAATATAATACAAACGGAAATGTTTTATTTACCTTATATATTTATGGTAGAAGAATGTTTATCATTATTCTGTTTAATGAATTAAAACCGGTGTCTGCGAAACGCCATCTAGAATAAATAGTAGTAAAGATTTTATTAATCTTCTGAATATTTCCTGAATCAGAGTGCAAAGCCAAAGTAATTGTACTACGGCTTTAATTAAAATAATTTCATTTATTTGAAATATTTATTTCCTTTATAGATTAGTGTACTTAGATTATGACGTGAATTTTTATGGCTATATAAGTATTAATTTGTTGTTTTTAATTTATAATTTTCTGAGCCTTATGATTAGACAATATTTGGCTGTTATTTACGGACAGGTATTCCAAAAGTATTCTATAAATGCACGTGTTATTTTCTAATATTATATTTTTTATAATATTGCTGCCCAAAAATATTTCTTCCTAAGGTCACATTTCTTTAAGATAGGTTCTATACGATGTTGTTAAATTAATACTAATAAAGTCTTGATTTAATATAACTATTAGTCTCCAAAGACTCCTGTCACATTTGCTCTATTCAAAAGCTATAACACTCTTTTTTTTTTTTAAAAAAAAAATCAATTTTTTATACTTTGTGATCTTTCATATTTCATAATTTCTCTATGTTTAATTCATTTTCTTATATTAAGTTCTTCAATATATATATATTTACTTATTTTTTCCAATACCTCTATTCTTATTTTGTTCTTAAGTTTATTTTTGCCCATTCTTTTCCAATGTACATTTCTTCTTTTTTATTATCCAAATTTGTGCTCCATATAGAATAAAACCTGAATATATCTACATTTTTTTAAGTTCAAAAAGTCATAGAAGTATTTGAATAAAGCTATAAATTAGTAAAAAGAATAAATATTGTAGAATATAAGTAAAAAAAAAAGAATTGACAAAAAAAAAACTTCCTACTTCATTGTCATGAAATAAATAATTAAATGGTTTTACTACTCGGAAATTTTATAAATCTGAAGGCTTTACACTCTGAGGCTGGCACTTTCCCCGCTACATTAAATCCATGCAGAGCATTATTGACATACAAAAAAAAAATTCTTCCTAATGCAAAAATTATCTAAAATGATGTTTTCCCTGTTTATAACTACCATATAGAAATAAACTAAAATTAAAATATAGAATGTCATATTAGAACTCACTGGTCCAACAATCAGAAGAAACTTATGACAAACAGAAGTAAAAATAACTTATTAAAGTATCTTAGATGGCTATTAGTGATACATGCAGAAACACCTAGAAAGTGGATGTTTAAAATAGTTTGAAATTGGTAATCATTTTTAAACCTGAGTTTGGTCAAATTAACAAAAGAAAGGGGATTAACAGGATTGAGCAGTAAATTTTTACTCATTTTTTTAATTATATAAAAGTAAATATACAGAAATATTAATACATTATATATTAAAATAATATATTGAGATGGTTGTGTATCTCATGGCATACAATAACATAATGGTGTGTGTGCATATATATATAAAGTTGAAAGGAAAAGTAGAAATAAACAATTTTTTTTTGTAGATATTTTCTATAGCATAATGGAATAACAGTTAAGAATTAAATAATAATTTTGAATTAAAGAAATTATTATGAATTAAACATTTAAAAAGGTCTATTTAATGTTTTATTCTGATTTTGATAATTAAAACAAGCACGTTTATGCTATAATAGATATACTGGTAATTATAAAATTTCCCAATTTTTTTAATTAGTTTGCCTCTTTTCTTCCATAGTATAAGCTTGTGGTTAAAACACCTGTAGAGATCCCTACTATCGTATTTTACATGCATATTCTCGAGGTTATAGCCTCAGTAAATATTACTTAATTAGTTTAAGTAATAGTTTTAACAAGGCTGTAAACCTTAGCAATGAGCGTCTGAAAAAATCGTCACTAGGGACCTCTGTAGGTCTTTAAAACACATGCTTACGCTATGAAGCTTGCATAATATATTTTGATAAAATTTAGTACAATATACTCTGATGTTGATGATTAAAAAAATAATTTGAGATAAAAGTTTGGTTTTAATTAAGGTGAATAAAAAAAAAGTCATTAACTTTTTTTTTCAAGATAAAGAATTTATGTAATTGTTTTTAAATTCCACAATACAATATAAAAAGATGGACTTAAAAGATGATTACAGCACTATTATTATGAAGCTATAAGTGAAGATGCAGAATACAAATCAGCTGCTGCTGCTAGTCTCATGATAGTAGAGCTTGAATTTACATGGAAATAAACGGACTCCTTTTCTGTGTTTTATAGCCCAAAATGTGTACTAGATGGCTGACTTGCTTGAAGTCCATCAAATGATAGAGACTGAATGAAGCTGACTGAATGTCAACAGTTATTTGTAATATATCTTTCCTGAAAATGCCAATGGATTATTATACTACTCTACTATGGACATGATTATAATGGACCATCTTACTGAAACATTTCAGTATTAATCAGCTTGCTGAAGGATACGATATGATTTTATATGTATGCTGATTTATCTATATGCAAAGAATGAAGTTACTGCAATTGTATATATTGTAAGCTTTTGATTGTTTATCAATGGTAAGAATGGCATATAAAATGTAAATTATAGTTCCAAAATTTCAAATTAAGATAACAGTAATGCGATAAACTTGGGTATAACAGTAATAAATGATTTAATACATAAAGATTAAAAAGAGAATTCTGTACAGATTTAATAATCATTGTTAATTATAAATAATATATATTATAATCTATATAATTTTTAATACAATATTTGTCCATTTAAATAAATGGAAATTACTTATCAATTTGACTTTAATTTATTTTTATGCAATGTTCCTTTAAGAGCTAAAGATCATAAAATTGTAGTCAATGAATGAAGAAACAATTATTTACTATAAGATAATAATTTTTTTTTTCTCATGCTTGACTATAAGATAATAATTTATTTTAAAATTATCTTAATCATAATATCTTTGTATTTAAATCCAATTAATAATATCATATTAAAGATATAATTGGAGTCAGAACTGTGGTTTTCAAGTAATGATTTAAATTAATTTCATTTATAAAATATTTTTTTGTTGTTGATTTCAATTATTTTAAAATAGAAGCAAAAAAAAATCTTTAAGTTAAAAATTGTACAAGTTGATTTGGGAGGTTGACCAATTAGAGTTAAGGAAATAGTTTTGTGACATCAATTATTCCGGGTTTTTTTTAAAAAAAAAATCATACAGACAATCTAAAAGTAAAAAGATTCAAGAAGTATTAAAAAAGTATATAGCAGTCTAAATTTATTTTTCTCTATAAAAATCATAAAATTTAAATTATTTTAAAGTCTTAAGCAGTAAAATTGTATTAAAAAAGAAGCTCTTTAAAGATATAAAATATAAAGTAATTACCAACACCATGGAGTAAGAAATTAATCTTCATTGTGACCTAAAGTGCCAATCCTGATCATCCACCTATAGCAGAATGATATCCAAGAAGTTTGAAAAGTTAAAGTTGTTGTTTTAATCTTGCCCAGGATAAATATGAAAAAGAAAAACAGCTACAGTGCTTCAAAAAGAAACAGGATTGCAACCACGTGAGAAAATATTCATTTGTCTATATTGAGTTAGGTGTTTTTATTAATTATAAATTAAAAAGGAGAAACCAATCAAAATTTCTTAGAAATAAAATGTTAAAAGGTTATAAAATTACTTGAACGAATGTTAAGAAAAAAAAAAATTAATTGATCGAGAGTGATAAGTTTAAGAAAACTAATATTCGTTTGAATAGAATAATTGATATTTAAGAAACAGTTTACAAAATTTAGAAGAAAGTGTCAAGCTTATAATTAAGAACTAAAAAAAAAAAATTGAAGTAAGATTTCTTATATTCAATGAGGAAATGAACTTTTATTATAGTACTGTAAGAACAAAACACTATACATGGAAGGATAAGTTAAAAGTCTGTGTAACTTTTAATAGGAAATGATAATCACAAAAATGAAATACTTGGAGCCAGAGAATTAAACAAATTTATCAGATATATGTTTAACTTTTTACAAGTCTAATAAGTAACCAGAGGAAAAAAGAAATGCAGAAGTAAATCTGCTGAAATTTTAGTTAAACCTGTTTTAAAGTGCAAATAATAATAATAATAATAATAATGTGGAGATTTATTAAGAAGATATACGAAATGCTTTTGTAGTGTATTTTCTTTAAGAGCAGGAATTCAGAACTTTTGGCCCATTAAATGTGCTTGTGTGTCTAATGTGTTATTTATTATGCATGTATTTTATCAATCCGAAGAGAGAAATACAAATGCCCTATGAATAGTAAAAGTCTCAGAGTAACCATGGTAATATTACAATTTTAAACCATGGTAATATTACAATTTTAAAGTTAGTGTTAATAATTTTCATGTTTGATATGAAATATATATACAAGGTATTTTTCATAAAAATGATTTAAAGAATTGATATATGCAATTTAGTATATAATGTTAAAAGTATTTTTTTTAAATTATAATATATTATATTAATTATTCTTTGTGTTAAAAAAATGCTTAAATATAGGGAGAGAGTACCTATTAGTTATAATATAAAAATATGTGTGAGTGGAATATAGTGTTAAAGCTGTACATTTTGAGCCAGTATAAATTTGTAGAAAATTAAGTGTGATAAAATACGTTAAAAGATATTTCAAACTTTTTATTGTTAAAATATAATTAACAGAGGAATAAATGAGTGATCATAAATAAAATCTGATAGGATTTGTGGAAAAAAATAATAAACATTATAAAATGTAATATTTATAAGAGCAAGAAAGAGTGAATGTTAATGTAAGACAATATCATGATCTCATTTAAAATATATATTTGATAATAATAATCAAAAAAATAAATTATTTGTTTTGTGACATGATTGCAAATATAGATAGGAAAGTATTTCATGGAAAGAATATATATCATTGGTATAGAATTGGTAGAATATTAGATGCTAAATACAGTGTAGGAGAAGGTGAATTAAAATTCCAGGATAGGATATATAAAATATCATCCTGAAGAACTGATGAATAGTTAAGTGGGTGTAATCTTTGTGATACCCAGATAGTTATTAGAATGAGATGGGAGGATTTTCGGCAAAGAAATGAGCATGGTACATACTGTAAGTGCTTATTGAAGAAGCCAGGATAAAATTGGGGTAAGTTCATTAAGAAAATGATTACCTACCAAAATATGACCCCTCATAAATAAAAGAAATCTCCATCCCTCTATTAGGATAGTATTTAATAAAATCAGTTGCTCATCTTTATAAAGTTTCATAGTAAATAATAATATAGTATGCATCGAAGGTAGACTCAATATTTTAAAGGATTCTATAGTTTTTCTTCCTAAGTCTGGACAGATCAGCCTGTAGGTAGTAAAACCATGTACAGAACAAATGTTCTATATAGTTGAATAAAACTTGAATAAATGATCATATGAATAAGAATAACTGAGATCTAAGATTAACAGAAAACATGAGTAAGAGAGAGAATGAATGCATAAATGAATTGCATTATATGAAAAAAAAAATCCTAACTTTATTATTCATTTTAAATACATCATAAATATTGTCTTTTTTTTTATATATTTACCACATCAGTAATAACTTTGTTAATAAGATGGAAGTGTAATATTTTAAACCAAATTTTAAATATAAAATATAATTTAACTATTACAAGATGATCAATATATTGGGAGTTACAAAATATCAGGTAATATGGAAAATGATTGTGAAGATCCCAGATAACTCATGAATGATGCAAATATATCAGATTAGTATGAAAGCATACATAATAAAATAATAAATTTATCATTTCAAAAGAACTAAAAGACAAACTAAGGGAAGGGTTAATTGTATATAATAATCACAAAGTTTATTTGTAAAGAATGTAAATAATTTATTATCAATGTATAAACAGTTTTCATGCTTATTTTTTTTTTATTGTTAATGAAGTATTTAACCTAATGTTCATATGTGTTTGTTGTTTATTAGTATTATTGTAAATAAATGACCATTTTGATTTAAACTTTGTAGTATTAATTTCATTGTGTCTGAGAGTCATTTCCATCACAAGGTCATATCAATAAAGCACATTATCTACATAAAATTATACATACCAAATTATGATTACATGCCTCATTTGAGAAGCTATGCTTAAGAGTTTATAATTAATACATTAACTATCAATTGCTTTAAATGATAACTATAATAAAGAAAGCTTATGGTACTTCATGTTTTTATTAGATGCAAAAGAATTTTGAAGAGCCATATAAAAAATACTATTAAATATTACAAAAGGGAGAGCATATAATAGAAATTAGCAAGATGTTTGAGAGTCACATTCTAATTTTGTAATTCAAGTTGAAATATATGTTATATCATAATTTAAAAGTATTATATAATTTCAGAGTACAAGTTACTAACCAAATATATTTTAAGGTTTGTAATTCTGAAGGAGTTAATTACAGTGGGTGAATGCTAACTAATTAAGAGATGTATTTCATTGAATTAGACTTGGTAGATAATAATGGTGTGATGAAGCTTTGATTATAAGAAAATAAGTATTCTAGAGTAATTGTTGTTAACATAAGTATGAGAATAAATCTTAGGAAAAGTAGATTAAATTATTTAAGGGAAGGTAATGAGTAGATAATGAGTGTTAATTTCCATGTCTTATTATTATAGTTAGATTAAGTTTCCAATAGGAGGTTAATCAAGGTTTGTAATAATAAGTATGTTATTATTAAATCATTGGATCCCAGTAAAATACCTCTTGCAATTCAATTATTTAATTATTAATCTAATTGTTATATTGGATTTTTAGAATAGAATACTTATCATCCTTGAGATAGCCATAGGATAGCATCAATTATTTTAAGTTAATGTAGTTTGGTTAAGGTTTTTATTTTTAGGATTCTTAAATTGAAGAAGTGTAATTATTTCATTATTTAAATGAAATATTATGTTAGTCATTGCTTGTTGTGGGAGTTTTCCTAATGATTATAATAGGATAGTAGCAGAAAAATTGTCACAATAGCATTGCCATTGTGGATGGTATTTTATATACTTCTCAATGTTAAAACCACACTCTTGTAATCATCCCTAAAGTCTATCTTATGTTTTAATATTTAACAAGTTTCAAGCCCCATAAAGAGTCTTATAAATTATTGTTGTTATACTTGGTTTATTATTGAGTTGGTATAGGAGTACAATAAAAAAGATAGGGTAAGGTAGAGAGGTGTGTTGGAAGAACTGGAAGGGAAAGTTACAATATATAATGAACGAATAGTTATTAGTTGACTTTTTTTTTCATATGTCATAGCATCGACTGGGATGCGAACCCACAACCATCTGCAACCAACTACTTGCTTGCAAGGCGGTTGCAATGACCTCTCGGCTAACAATGCTTGACTTTATTAGTTGACTTTGCAGTTAAAATCTTTAAATTACAAGATTTAAAAGTAAATAACTTTTGTCTAAATTATTCAACTAAAACTAAAGATTCGTTTCTAGTTTTATTAAAAAAACAAAACTCCAAAAATCTTTCTGTATTGGAGAACAAAAGAACTTGGTAGCATATTGTTAAAGATGGTTACAATTAATAGTAGTCTGAAAAAAAAAAAGAAAAACTTTTATGAAGGACTGTTAAAGAAGTAATATACATATATTTTAAAAAAGAACTTTTACTTACCATTAGACATAATGAATTAATTGATAACTGTGATTTGTAGGGGGGGGGGGTAATAATAATATGCACATACATGTGAATTTTATGTATATTTTCAACATTGACTTAAGTCTTATGGAAATATATGGTTTAATAAGTTTATTTTTTAACTAATGAAATATCAGTGTCCATACACATTTGAATGTGTCATGTAGACCCATATATATTAAAATCAGTCATCAAACACATATATGTTAAAATTAATAGTTATGTATTATAAAAATGAATTTTTATTATTGGTTTATGATAATTCAAAGATGTTAATTTTAAATTATTATACACATATCCAAGTGTTTATATATAGGTATGTTTTATGTAAACCTATTGAGATATATGTAAATTATAATATAAGAGGATATTTTTTGTATTATTTTAATCAAAATTAGAATGCCAAATGTATATTTATAAAATACTTAGCAGACCTTAATTTCATTTTATTATTATTGTTTCTAATTGATAAAGTTACATTTCATTAAGTTATTCCAGCGAATTCATTCAGTCCTAAAATAGATTTAAAGTATTATAAATTATATGTTGGTATTATTTCTTGCTCACAATAGTAGTTATAGAACTCTTACTCTGTGAGCTGGATTCATGCATAACAGTCAGTTATATAGATTGGGGTTTATGTTTAGTGTTATGGACATCCAGATGATGATGATCCTATTTGGTACAAAGGGATGTTTTTAAAGTCCCTGCACTACATTTTATTTAGTTTTTATTATTAGAAATTAAGTTTATAGTTGGCCAGTACATTAATGGTACTAAATGGTCAGGGCATTGATGATCAGCATGCTTTTGTATCCCAGAATTATTTTTTAATTATTATATTCTGATAGATTAGCACTTAAATTTGTGCAACCAAATTATTGTTTATATAATCTGCTTCAAGTTTGGCAAGGGCTAAATAACTAGCCTGGTCTATAATGGACCAATTTCAAATCTAGTCATAAGATTGGCTGTTGATTTTATTTTTTTGATCATTGATGGTGATGAATGATTTATTCTTCTTCTATGTAATGCTGGTGAACTTATAGTTAGGCTTTGTTTTTGCTGACCTCTCATGCTCATATTCATTATATATTTAAATTTGATTCATTACCTGAAGTTGATGATGATAATTTTCTATCACTCCAGCATCTGTACCATTACAATATATTAATATTTTTTACAATTTTTGGTGCTTGTCTTATAGATAAAGATTCCATTGAATGGTGCTGTTTTCAAGCTAAAACTATAAAATATGACTATTCCCGGGCTGTTGATTATAATAATTTTGCTGTGCTTTTTTGTAATGCGAAAATAAAAACAAAACAAAATCGTCTTTTAAAAATATTATTTTTTATTAACGTATACAATTTAAGTGATAATAATAAATGTAAAATAAAGTCAACAAATTACAATTTGATTCGTGTTTTTTCTATCGTATATTTTTTTAATTGTGTTACGGCTTTTTTTTATCAAGTTTCTATCGGATATTTTTTTACTTGTGTTATGGCTTTTTTTTATCAATTTTCTATCGGATATTTTTTTACTTGTGTTACGACTTTTTTTTGTTGTTGTTGTTTAACTAAAAAATAATAATCGTAATAAAAAGTAAAATTTCTTAGTCTATTTTTTATTTTTTTTAATCTTTGTTTTACACTTTTTTTTTTTTTTTTTACAGACAAAGAGATATTACGGCTATTTTTTACTTGAAATAGAATGATAATAAAAAGTAAAAGTTGTTACTGTTAGTTTTAGGGTTAGGTTTAGGGTTAGTTTTATAGTTAGGGTTAGTTTTATTGTTAGTGTTCTGTTGTTTGTAATGCTAAAATAAAAAAATTCAAAATCGTAACCGTATTCGGACAAAATAAAGAAAGTCAAACTTTTTTAAACAACAACAAACACATATAAATGTCTTCTTTACTTACTAAACATGTTTATAATATTTGCTTTTTATGAAATTTACAAAAAAATGTGTATATTTGTACTTTTCTTACTGGATATTTTTTTTGGTACCGCTCTTTTTTACTTCAAAAATATACACATGGTGTCTCGTGGAATGTTACGAACAGTATGTTACTTGACGCATTATCTAATTGCAACTCACTAAAAACATAGATATTTAACATTTTCCCAATTAAAACTTCAATACAGTACATTGTAAAAAGTCTTAGAATTATTACTTTAAAAAATCTGAACATTTCAATACTTTAAAATAAAAAAAAGTCCAATGAAAACAACATTTCCATCCAATTCAAATACAAACTCTCTCATCAAGCCGTAACTATTTTATAAACTGTGCGAATTCGGAAAATGTAATTGCTGCGATGCGACATACATGCTGTATTGCGATGCAACATAGCAGCCTGCATTCTGTAGCACAACAAAAAAGTTGTATTATAGAAAACATGGGTTCGAACGTGTTGGCCATGGAAACAGCATTTTTATGTGTTTTGGCGCGAAAACCACGCCATAGAATGGCATCTTTAGCTATAAGATGAGTACACAATTTTTTTTAGATCATGTAAGTTCTTTAAAACATAGCAAATTTGTAATGATGGCTGGATAAAAAGTTTATTATCGAACTTTTCTGGAAAAATTGCTAATCTAGCATGACTTGGGAATCAAAGATACTAGATTAGTCAAGCATTGGTGGTTGAGAGGTCAGCACAGCTGCCTTACAAGCAGTTGTCCTGGGATAGTGGTTCACTTCCCGGCCGATGCTATGACACATGAAAAAAAAAAAAGATACTAGATTAATGATATTGCATTTGCATAAAACAATTATAATTTTTAGAAATTTCAGGTAATAGATTGAATATTAATATTTTTGTTTCTACTGTGGAATATCTAAATTATCAATCTTTATTTATTAGCTAAGTCAATTTAAAATCCTGATCATAATAATCATTACACAGTGAAACTGTTCTAAATAACTGTCTTTTCTATATAATTTGCTATTTAAGCTTTGAATGATTCCACTAATTGGTAAACCTATGGATTATGCTTTTTCCATTTTATAACATCACCATTAAGCGATGCTGTTATATTATAGCATCTGTTTTAATACATCTATTATAAATTCTTTTTCTAAACATAAATATTTTTTTTTAATAAATTACCATTTATTGCATTGAATTATATATAGTCTATTGAATCGTATATCTCTTGAATGATGTCATTCTGCAGTTTTTATTTATGTTTGTCAACTTTACAATATCACCTTATGACTTTATTGTTAACTTTTCAAGTCCTAATTCATTTTGTAGCCATTTAGCTGTTATTTGAGCTATTTTATGATATTCTGATTCCCCCAAAACTATCATTATTTATAAATGATCATCTTCTTTATGTAGTTTTATATTTGAAAATATGGGTGGGAATAGGGAAGTATTGTCTAACATATATTCATGTATTTTCTTCTAATTTATGCCTTACTTTTTTTTTATGTTTACATAATATTGAGGTAATTTATTTTTTTTATTACTTTTAAATTATAATTATTCATTTTTACATAAAGTTTTCCAGTTATTGTTGGCTTTTTTTCTTGATATATTTTGATTTAATTGAATTAATTCTGATCTTATTGTGATTTAGAAATCTCAGAATTTTAGTTTTATTTCAGCTACAATAATATGGTTTATTGGAAATGGATGTGAGTAATGGCTTATTTAGAAAGTGTTTTTATTTAGTTTTCTTTCAGAAGCTGACTGAACATCATCAGTTATCTCTAGGTGAAAATTTTATCAGACTCCTATTATGCATGATAGGGCTATATCTCAGAAGTTGTTTCTGTTCTTCTATACTTCCAAGATTCCTTATATTAATAGAGTTCTTTTTCATTATTTCTATATCTTGTTTATTTAATTAGGAATTCAAATTTAATATTTCTTGTTTATATCCTGACAATTTCTTGCATCTTGATAGGGATATTTTGATATATTATAACTACACAATGGACAGACCAAGTTTTTTTTGCATCCTCTTATAATTACATTAGTAATGGAGTTTTTAATAAATTTATAGTTTTTTTGTTTTGGTTTAATGAATAGTCTAACTGTATTCTTCAGCAGTTGGAAAATCCTTTGTATTGCAGACATCTTTTTTAAAAGATGAACTCATTCTTTCAGCGTAATTATTTTCTTAGGCACTTTTAAAAATTATTACATATTTTCAATGCTAATTTAGTATTATTTGTAATATATAATCACTTTTTTCCAACTATGACTATAATATTCAAATTCTAGCATTAATATTGATATTTATACTGCAGTGTAAATATATTTTGGAGCTAAAGAAACAAAAATATGATGTCGCAATGAATATATATGCAATAAATTAACTGATGCACCTGATAAATATCTATAATCCTGCAAACTTTCAGATTTACATGATCACTGTTTTTTATGCTTGCTCATAACTATTATTAAACAGGCATAACTCTCCAGTGCCACTCAGTGCAAGCCAGAGTAATCAATGTATGCCAGAAGGCTTGTGTATAAAATCCCTATCTAGTGCCTACTCATCCAATATTCCCAGACTAGTCTCTGACTTAAGGCTCTTCACTGACAAAGGCCATAAGACAGAAACTAGTCTGGGGATATTGGATGAGTAGGCACTAGATAGGGATTTTATGCACAAGCCTTCTGGATTGCATTAAGTGACAGTACTGTTTGGAGAGTTTTGCCTGTTTTTACACACCTAAAATCATATGAATCTTGAATTATCATTGTGTAAAATTCTCCCAATCAATAGTCACATTTCATGAAAAACTTTATTTATCAAATGAGACTCAAACAATGAATCATAGTTCAAGATTTATAAACTGTGGAGGAATGTATAGCAAATTTCAAAGATTTGATTGATTTTGGACCTTGAATTTTTACCAGTCAAGCATGTATAAAATTTATATCCACATTACAATACTCAAAGGAACAGAAATATAACATTGTAAGAAATAATGTAAATTGATTGGGTAAGATTAATATCTATAATCAAATAATTCTTTCCAAATCTTTATAAGTGTTAATTATTTAAACTATTGAAAAAGCTTAGAAACAAATTGGCATTTATACATGTGGCAAATCGTTACCATATAATAATAAATGAATAAGTGCAGTATGGATGCTGAAGTTTAGATTCCATAAATTATAGCCCAACTCTACCATTTCCAGTGATCAAATTTTTTATAAATTCCTGAGCGTAAATCATTAAATTATTAATAAATTAAAATAATTTGAAAATTAGAAATGATTAATTTTTAGATGGATAGTTTTAAATAGATCATATCTTATCATAAATAATATAAATCATATATTGAACTATGAAAATATATGATATCTGCAGGATTTTAGTTATTATAAAAATTTCATCTCTTGATAATCTTGCTAGTGTATGTACTTTTGGTAATATCTATCTAGGCTTGTAGATAAATTTAATATTGATTTTCCAATCAAAATATGAAAAGATTTCCAAAACAATATCAATATCTCTGTGGTGGTCTTCAATAGACAGCCAGTTTTAGACTAGTAGGTTTTTATATATCTCTTTATATAATTCAACTGATGTAAATGGCTTGTTATATCTCTGTGTTAGCAGTATTTATTAATATTCAGGAGTGGTTAAAAAAATTGGAGACAGGCAAGCAATATTTGATGCATAAAGGCAAATGATAGCTCTCTGTTCTGATAACCCAGAACTCATACTAATTATAACTACTATCTGACAATTTATAAAGCTTTGAATCTGTTTATCAATCTTTGTTTCACAAGAAATACTTTGAGATTTGTTTTTAATATGATTTCTAGCATCCATTGATTACTCGGGCTTGTACTTAATGACACTACTGGATGGAGGATTTTGCCTCTGTTTTAACAGCTTGTGTAAGCATAGGAAATAGCGATCATGTGATTTTACAGGGATTTATTCCTATTTAAACTAAACACTTTAATCTCATAATTAGACTCAAAACAGAAAACAAGTTTTTTTTTTTTTTTACATGTATAACAACTCTATTTTACCATAAAATATTTAAAATACAAATTATAATTAATTTATAAGAAAGCAAGATGACATTTTTTTAAAAAAACATATAATAGATTCATCTAATTAATATATTATGTTTGATCAAATTGAAAACTATGAAATTTAATTAATTAAAGAAAATATGTTGAAAAAAATAATTACCTAAAGTCAATTTATAATGAGACTGAAATATCTTAATATATATATTGTAATGAAATTTAAAATAATATAAAACAAAATTGAAATAGACAACTAGTTATAAATAAAAAAAATTATTTACTACATTTAACCAGGCTTTCACTTCTTATTGGAATCTTATCAAGATATTTCTCTTTACAAAATCACATGACCAACTATTCTGTAGCAACTCTACCCAATAGACATTATTTACATTATACTATAATAAATATAATTAGTAAATATATATACATACATAAAAATGAATAAACTTATTACAATCTTTGTGTGTATATATATCTATTTTACTAATTACACCATATTTATTGTAGTATATTATGATTTCCATTGGATGGAGTTTTTATAAAGAGAAACATCTTGATAAGGTTCTAGTAAGAAACCAAAGCCTGGTTAGATATATGAAATAAATTTTTTATTTGCATTTAGTTATCTATTTCAATTTTGTTTTAGATTAATTATTTTAAATTTTATATAAAAAAGTCAATAATATGGACTAATGTTTTAAGATTGAAAATATTTTCTGCAATGAAAATGCTTGAAGTGTGTCAGGGCTACTTACTGGAGAGCTTATTTATGCCACAGAAATATCATCAATAAATTCTCATCTTGTGAAATAATAATGAAATTGGTGATCAGTTTATGTTATCTAATCGTGACTTTCTATCATTATTAACTTTGGATTTCAAAATTTGTATAATGAAAATATATAATTGGCAAATAGTTAATTTAATTTTCGAAATAATTATTACTACCAGTTTTATTTATATAGAAAACTATAGCAAAATATACAGATAACAGATTATTGCAGTGGGTAATCACTTAATACACATATATAAAATCTCAGTTGCTAAATCAGGCAGTAGAAAATGTAAAATAAGAATGTAGATCAAAGAGAATAAAGAAATGGTTTATAACCAAGTCAATATTTAATTAATAATAATAATAATAAATACCTATATTGCAAATTATATGCTATACATTAATATAAAAATAATATAAATGATTATATATGAAAAAACTGTAAAAGAGGTATTTGTATATATGGCAAACAATAGCTGTAATAATGTGTTTTGGTTCTGAAGAAGATTGTTAACTATTTGAAATATAAGGGGAAAAAACAAAAGAATTTAATTTATTAACTGCTTGATTTTTATTAATCTTTTTTCCCAAGCAAATTATTATTATATGTATATATATGTGATAGTCAAAAGGTTATGAAGGGATTTGTAATTGTTACTGTTTACATACTATATTTGTTTTCATAGTTATATGATGTAAATAAAATAATTTTTGAGTTAAACCATGTGTTAGTTTGGATTAGTTCCCAACGTTTCAATGAAATAGCATCTGCCATTATCAATGTTAACTTTCAAAGAAAAACCATTAGATCACAAATAGTAAGGAGACTGAATGTGAGGTTAGATAATGAGCATAAAGTAGTTAAGCATTCAGAATATTTTCTTCATATATTTGTTTTATAATTTTCTGTTGGTCTTCATATTTAAATCCTGAAAATTAATAATTTTGCAAAAGTTCTTAATTGAACAATGAACAAAAATAATGAAGTTTATTTTCTAAAATCAAATATCAAGTACATTTCTAAATAGTTTATTGGTTCTTGAGTTATTTTGTATTAAATTAAAACTACTTTTTTTCAATTCTCTCTGAGATCAGCTAATTTTTCTTTCTTTCTTTCATTGTACTTTTATTTATATTTATACTTTAGATTGTGATGATTTCTTTCTATACATTATAAATTAAGACTAATATATTTATATCGGGTTACTTTTAATGAATATTATTAATATTTATAAGCTTGCTTACTAATGCATATATTTATAGGTGAATATAATTTTCGATCTGAATTCAATGATTTTTTTTTAATATTATTGCATACATGATAGCATATTAAAATAAACATTGTCAAAGTAAAAATGAATGGAAGTATATCTCTTAAATTAAAATTTTGTTGCCTAATGTATAATATCTTATGACACCCTCTTCCCAAAAAGCATAGAGTAATCAGTAACTATTAGATGGCATTGAATTTTTGGTAATTATATATGTAGACACATAGTGCTTTATATATACATTTAATTTTCTGTTTGATGAAGGAAAGACTAATCCAGTGTTTTAGACTTTTTCTATTCATTTTGCAATTAAACCGTTTGTTACTACTTTTTTTTTTTTAAAAAAATAATATTGTTTACAATACTTGGGAGTTTTTTTTTCTTCATATGTCATAGCATCGGCCGGGAGGCGAACCCACAGCCGTCTGCAACCAACTACTTGCTTGCAAGGCGGCTGCGTCGACCTCTCGGCTAATACTTGGAGTTTAGATGTAATTATAGGGAATTTGAACACAGACTTCAAGCTCCCTTCAGTTATCCACTCTATTTCACGCAACTGCTACACATAATCACACACATATGAAAAAGATAAATGATTTCCAATACACGTACTTCGTGCAGAATCAGCACTCATCAGTTGGTCATTCAAGTTTGAAGATTTTCTATCTTAATATAAACTGAGCACTGATTATATATATGTGTGGAAGATGATGATCTGGACCAACTGCTGAGTGCTAGTGCAGCACAAAATACGTATATTGGAGATCATTTATCTTTTTCACGTGTGTGATTATATATATTGGTTGTATAAGATAAGAGTGGATAGATGAAGGGAACCTGAAAGTTTTTGTTAAAAAAAAATGTAGATTACAGTTTATTTTCTAATCTTTAATATTTGAATATTTTTTAACCACTTCTTTCAATTTTATTATTTGCCCTTTTTTCTTTTTCCAAAATCACTCACCACTGTTATATAATAATGATTTGAGTCTATAACAATTCCAGGAAGTACATATACACTTAAAAACTATATTTTATTGCAAAAAAAGGAAATGTACTGCTGTCTTATTTTTTCCATTGTATTCAGAACGCTAGTGTGTTGAAATATTCTCGGTATAATCTTTTATTAAACAAAACAGAACTAAAAAAAAGACATGGACTATTTTCAATTTTAGTCAAGCAGATGTAATATTAATTAAAAGATATTTCCCATAAATATTTATGTATTGTTCAAATACTAGATCTTACTAAACTATAATGCAAGCTTTATTTTATGTATGTAAAAAAATATTTATGTATGTAATATTATTATCTTAAGCTAATAAAAATTATTGATTATCTAATCAATTTTAATATTTATGATGTCGATAAAGGAATTTTCCAAATCAGACAATATCTATCAATTCATAAACTTCTGAAATCTTTTTAAATCTAATCTATTTACAAATTATTTTAATAAGACTTTTGACTTTTTTAAATTTATAAATTATTTCAAGTTAGAATATTAATAAATGAGACTAACCAATTAAATTTGTGCTCTTCAAATAAGACAAGATTAAATGTTCCTGGATGATTCCTAGCTTGAGGAAAATAAACAAAAACTCTGTAGTCTGTTGGGCTAGGCTTGTCACCTTGATATTAAAATATTATCTGACCTTCTGCCTATTAAATAAATAGAAAAACATATATTCTTCTCTGTCAGGAATGCAATTTTAATTGGAATTCCATTTATCTTATTATACTCAAGAGAGGAATTTTAAAAGAAAATGTCTTCCAGTTTGTCCTTCATTTGAGCTTATGAGTAAAAAAAAAACAAAAAACATCGTAAATAAGTTATATATATATAAAAAAAAATCTTTAGAAAATTAGTCAAATCTGAAAAAACAAACATCGTAAATAAGTTATATAAAAAAAATAAAAGCTTTAGAAAATTAGTCAAATCTGATTGAACAAATGATCCTTGTAATAATAATTAATAAACCTATTTTAAAATTGTTAATTAAAAAGGCTTTAAATATTGATATAACGTATGAGAAGTATTTGAAAATAAAGAGATGATTTTTAATATCGCAAAATTGCTTTCAAAGCTTTTTTTGATCAACTTAAATATTTTATTGTTAGAAAGAAAAAAGTCAAAATATAATATTATTTCAGTTTAGATGAATTTACAGATACTAAAGAATCTTTTTGCTGGACAGCCATTGAAACTATTTTTTTAATTTTTTTATAGATAATGCTGTAATTGTAACACCAATGACAATAGATATTAATATATGTTTATCTTTATTATTATTATTCTTACACTGACTCGTTTTTCCCCAGAGTATTTCTCATATAAATATTTTTTTGAGATTATAATCTGCTCTCTCTTAATCCTCCTTCCCCCTTTCCATTTTTTCTTATTCTTCTTTATTCTAACTCATCACAATCAAATGGAGTAAAAAAGAGGGGTGTTAAACTTTGTGGAATTCTCTCTTTTAGGTTTTAAAAGATAGCACGTTTGGGGAGAAATTTATATTCATTTTTAAGTAGCCATGAATATGGGACTATAAACTGTCCCGAAAGCGCTTGGCGGTAAATTTTAATAATTTTACAGACAATTAATAGCTTCATTATCTGTGCGCAGAACACACACACACATATATATATTAATCCATTTTAAAAATAAAATAACAAGATTTTCATTTTATAAATCTTTATTGATCTATATTTCTGTTTAATTGCAGCCAAAAATACTATACCATGGTATGGTCGTCCTTCACTAGATATTTTGCTACATAAGCTAGTGACACAACATTTGGGGCATGATGGTGATTGGGTTTTTGTGATCATTTAGTGGTTCAATATTAAATCTCAAATACATGAAATACTGATTATGAGAATAACTGAAATAACTATTAAGTAAGAGAGTGGTTTGTGAAAATAGAGAATAAATCAAAATAAAAGACAAAATAGTTGATCATATTTTAAGTAGACAAAAAAAATAGATAGAAAAAAAACAAAGCAAAACAAATATTAATGTTAAAATAAATTTCAAGAAGTCATTTATATATAGAGTGATGAGTAGGAGTGCATGAAAGTTGTAGAGCAGCAGTCTAAATTAAATGAAACACTGATAATTCAATCAAATAAAAAAAAAAGCCAGAAAAGAAAGGAAACTGCAAAGAAAAATTAATAGAGAATGTTGATGAAAGCAAAGATTAAGATGAAAAAGAAAATCAAGCCCAGTTTGTAATTCAAGAAATGGTTGCATAATACACCAAAAATATAAGTAATAATGATATTACAATTGAATTGGGTATAGAAGAAAAAAGTCAAAAACATCAACCAGACTTATAGAAAAATAGAAACTAGCATAGGTGAAAAATGACAGCAAGGAGGCCTATTCTGATTGAGTCAGATTATAGGAGAGATAGCTCAAGATGTAAAAAATCAGGATAAAAAGTGATTGAAAATAAAATTAAGAATAAGAAAGTGATGGAAGAAAGCAAGAGTGAAAGTAAAATAGTGATATAAGAAATAAAAGATACTAAGGCTAAAAATAAAAAAAGTAATAAAAGAAAGCACGGCTGCAAATAAAACTATGAAAGAACAAATCATTGGATAGTGGAAAACTTGAAAAAGAAATTGGATATAGATATTACTAAAAAAAATAAGGAAATAAAACAGAGGAAGAAAAACCTGTGCAGGAGGTAGAGAAGATTTTGGTAAAAGTGGAAAAAGATAAAAGAGAAATTGTTGATCAATTAAAAAAAAAATAGAAGAGAATATAAAAAAGGATAGAGATAGCATAGCAAAGAAATGCAAGGAATGGGATATTGTTTTTCCAGTAAATCAAAAAACTAATGCAGAAATAAAAACAAATGCAAGAAATTATGATAAAAATGAAAAAATAATTGAAAGAGAAACAAGAGTAAAGGGAAGAAATACTTCATATAGTTCAAGACTGTAAAAATGAATGGATTAAGGATTACCAGAAATAATCCAGAGTAGACAGTTGAACAAAAAAGGCTAAGAAAAAAACCTAAAGATGACCAATGGGGAGATTGTTGGCAAAATCCACCAAATACAAATAGAATAAGTGAGATCAAAAAAATAATCAAGAAAATGAAAGGGCAGGAAAAAATAAGAATACAGAACATGAGTATTATTAAAGAATAAATAGAGACAAGGATAGAAGAGAGCATAAGGAATGTAAACCTAAAGACCACAAATGTTACCAAAGCACAGTTAATAGGTTCATTAGCATGGGATATTCAAGAAGGTTGCTAGAAAAACCGTTTATAAAACACATCAATAGTTTATAGGTTCATTACCCCTTAATTTTGCTAGAGAGATGACCAAAATGGTTTCTAGCATATGATCATTTGCAAAAACAATCAAATAACTGATGGGATTTTCTTTTTTTGAAGCCCACTTGTTTCTAAGATTACAAAGAAGGGATTTTAAATAAATATTAGGGATTTGAAAATTAGTGGGAGAAATTTAATATATTCATCCCTAAAATAAAATGATCTCTGTTTTATAAACCTTTATAGTTAAATGTTTGGTTGTAACACATATATACTATAGTATGGTCTTTTTTCCATCAAATTTTCTATTATAATATACATATATTCAAATAATATTTAAATGGATGTTTTAATGTATAGAATTTAGTTTTGCATGTGTTCAAAGAAATTTCAGTAAAGAGTTAAGTAATATAGTAATAAATCCTGACTAAATTGGTTGATTTTGATAATGAAATTCCAAATATTAAGCATAAAAAAATTATAAACTAAAATTTTATGTCATAACTTGATTTAATTTTGCTTTGTTTTTTTAACTACATAACTAACTGATAAGTTTGAGCACTATGATTATGATCTCCCAGGCCGAAAGCATGGCTCAGTAAGTTAGTAGTTAAATTGTGAAATAAAATTTAATCTTTTCTTGGGAGGCAAATTAATACTACTTAGACAATTTTTTTTTTGTCAAGTTTAATTATTTAAAAGTTTGAAAGGCAATAATTATCACTGAGATAATTAATCAATATTTTCAAAGTCCGATACAACTGTTACATAAAAAACACTTGACACATTTAAATTAATAGGTACAGTAAGCATAATTAAATTTTGGTTTCTTTGGGATTTACCTCGATTAAAAACCATATGAAAGAGCAAAAAGAATTATCTGCAAATATGATGTAATGATGAAAAGCTAATACTGTTGTTATAGAAAGAATGATAATTAATTGATACTAAATGAAATACGATATTAAAACATAAAAAGGACATTCAGTAAAATGGAATATTATGTAGGAAATTTTAGTGTTGAGGGCTCATTTCCATGTTTTTCAGAAAGATTAATATTGTCTTGAATTGTGATACTGAAAACTACAACAAAAAGCTATAAGTTTGATAAATTGTAGTATTTTTGCAATTCAGTGTTTATGATTTTCCAAGAATTATTGCTATTTGTTGATGGCTCTTTAACTCAGCTCATGTTATTCGATCTATCTATTATTACAACTGGAAATCTAAAATTATATGATTGAAATAATTCTTATGACATATAAGATCAGGTTAAATTGGATTAATCTTAGAAGAAAAATTGCTGAATATCTTACTAAAGTATTATGGATAGACTTAAATATTACAACTTGGTAATAAAAATCTGCAGTGGAAACTCTTCCTAATGGATTAAAACTATTCAATGATTTCTATATGTTTTCTAAAGACATTGTAACTAAATAAGATATATTTTGTGAGATAGTAGTATGCTATAAGTTCATTTAGTTTTAAAAGAATTTTATTTAGGGAGAATATTGGTTTTTTAATACATTAACTTCTTACAGTACATTGACTAAACAGGAGTCTATAATGTCACTACTGGGTTGATAGTGGATGATTTACGGAGATATTAATCCTGGGTATGGAATAAATCCTGTGGTTTATAGATTGTTGTTATCAGCTATCTGGAAATATATTGGGCTTTGGAATAGATTCCAGGTTTCTTCAAATAGAAACTTGGAGGAAAGGGTCATGTCTTTATGCTTGATTTTGTTTAAAAGAGAAATGAATAGACTGTCTGGGTTCAGTGGAGGAGTTGTAAAGACTAATTTGCATCTTACATTCCAGATAGAATGGGTGAGAAGTACTGACATTCTTATAATTGGAAACTGTTTACTTTGTAGAGATTCTTTTAGCAAGAGGATTCTGTAAATATCAATTTTTGTATTTTTGGAAAATTAAAAGTTTGATACTTCCAAGTCCGGTACATGAACGAATTATGTGGTCAAACGTATCATCATGCCTCTTGCAGATTGGGCAGGTAGGGTCAATGTTGTTAAGAAACCTCTTGTGGTGGAGCAACCAGTTGGTGTGCATGGCTCCCAGATTTATTTTTACTAGGTAGTTTAAAAATTTAGGCTCTAAGGCTAAGAACTTGAAAATTGAAATAATTCTATGATTAGTAATGCCAAGCATTGGCAAAAATGAGTTGATTTCAGGGTTGATTCTACGGTGGACTTCCCAGATGGTGATTTTTGTATTATATGGATTTTGTAAAGTAGATGAAAATTGATTGAGAAGCTGGAGAACCTGGTCTAACCAGAATTTTTGAGGAGGAGGTATGTCCGTCGGTTGAACGGTCTCTGATATATTAAAGGAATTGTGTTATTGTAAGAGATTATGAATCAATGTGTAAGATTTTTTAAAGATAATTGAGGGGATGGAGTGAAAGGACATCCTGTTAGATTTGCAATGGTATTGCATCCTTGTCATGCTTATAGATGTTGTACTGTTTTTCCAAAAGAGTTTAGCACATAGACTATTGATTTTTTTGGTAAAGGCTTTTGTTGCTGTCATGATGGGGAGGAAGTATGCTATCTTAGACATGACTTTCATGTTCAGTAGTGCTACTTTTCCCTGAATGGAGAAATACACCCTAAAAAGGGACTGTATAATCTGAGATGTGGAATTGATTAAGGAGTTCTGTAGTTTTTTTGACATGGCTGTTTGAGATATGGAGATAGGGAAGCCAAGAAAGTCCTGGGGCTCAGCTAGAAATCTAGATGAGATTTTCTTTCCCGATAGAATTTTCCAAGATGAAGATTTGTTGGAGTTAAATTTGAGTTGTGAATTAAGGGAAAATTTATCCAAAATTTTGTAGAGTGCTGGGAGATGTTTTTGAGATGGTAGTATTACGAGGACATCATCCATATACACAAACAACTTGAAGGATTTTTTGATGTGAGGAATGAATACTCCAGTGAATGAGGTTTCTATATCTCTCAACAGGGGGTTGAGATAGCATATAAAAAGGATAGCACTTAGAGGAGATCCTTGAGGAATAGACAGGTCAGGGGAGAACCCATCTGTGTAGAATCCATCTAAGGAGATGTGAATTAGCCTCTTGTAGAGAAGATTCTGCAGAATCTGTATAATTTGAGAGAGAATGTTGAGGTCTTTTAGAAGAGTAAGAAGTGTATGAATATTGATCGAGTCAAAAGCCTCTGTTATGTCTAGCTGGACTGCAATGGGTTTTGATAAGCGATTAGATTTAATGTGATCAAGGAGAATCTTGACTTCACCAATTGCTGTCAGGGCTGAAGATCCTTTTCTTGCATATTGTGACTGAACAATATTGTCTAAAAAATTTTGCTGGATTTTCTCTTTAATTACACCTTTGATAACTTTGATTAAAATTGGTGTCGTGGAGATAGGCCTTATGTTATGGATGTTGGCTGGATCTTTGTTCTTCTTGATGAATGGCACTACTGCAATCGGGTAGAGGTTATTTATTTCCCTTCTTTTAGTGGATAGGTGATTGATCATGTTCATCATGATTGGGATAGAAAAGTTACCAAGGTGGGAAATTAGAAACCTTGGCATAGCATGCATCCTGGGATGAACACTGTCAGAAATTGCTTATAGATGGTTTTTAAGATAATACTGCTTGAATCACTAAAAAGAAATGCTTAAAAATGTAATAAAATTAACAATGGATAAATAATATATGTTCCAACTATCAGTATTAGGGAATTAATGAATAGATTAAGTATATCAAATGAGTTATTTAATCAAAATTCAGTATTGTAATATTTGTATTCTCTTGAAATTAGAATCTCAGACAAAGTCTCTTATCACTTTATAAATATGTTAAATAAAGAACACATTTTACTCTTTAAATAAAATGCACTTTTTAATTATGTTATACACTACTTATTTATCTCACAAAATAAATAATTGAATTTGCCTACTATTTTAATATGCACTAACATATTATTAATACTTCATGAAGATCAGTAAAACATCTTCCAAATTTCAAAACCGATTGATTTTAAATGCAACTATAATCCTTTTTTAACTAATATTAATAGCCGTGTAATTCAACTAGTTTTACAACTTTTTGTTTTCATTGTATTTCTCTGTTTTCTTTACTTTTCTAATGCAAATGAAGCTTCATTTATATTATTTTATTCTACTTTTTTTTGATCATAAGTATGTTTTTCTTATGCTCAAGGCAAATCAAATTCATCCACCACATCAATATACAACCAAATGGCATACATATTTAAATCTTCACCAGACTTTCTTATTTCAGCACTTTTTTTTTTAAATTCAAAACTATCACTTTGCTTAGCATGAAATACGTTTAAATTTGTGTGAATATGATATCCATAATATAATAAAAACTCCACATTTGGCCTCTTAATACTCCATTCAATCTTTTTTTTAAAAGTTGATATTACAAATAGGCTCCATAGAGAGTTTAATATTATTTTTGAATTGTTCTAGTAGAATTATGTTATTTTTTAAGATACACAAATTAATTCCATTATTTATTATACTGACATGAGTATTAATTAACTTTACACAAGTATGGATTTCCACTAGCAGTGTAACTTCATTTACCAATGAAGTTGGGTTTTTTGATTTTTATATAAATTTATTTCATCATTAGTTCTAGTTCTCCTTAAAAAAAACCTGAAAATTCAAATTTCCATTTATTTAAATGGCATTTCATGAGATATATGTTTTACAATGTGAAATTTGTATTAGTAATAAAAAATTGGCAATACTGATTTATTTGAGATAATGTCTTGAAGTGTTTTTTGATATAATTACTGCGCAAGCTTCCTTGTAATCATTATTTAACTCAAAATGTTATTCATCAACTGTGGCTGTAAATATTGATTTTTGTAAAGAGTAATAAATCAATTATTCAAAGAGTTATAATCTGAAAAGAAATATAAATGGGCACATAACAAAAAGAGAAAATTAATATTACAAACAATTTTAATTTAAATCCAATAAGTAAGAATAATTTAAAATTTTTATATTTAAAACAAAAGTTGCATAAAACAAAAATAAAGATAATCTTTTCTTTTGAATCAGAGATATTAACCCTTATTTCAAAACTATAGTTGAATTCTTAACATGTAAATGAAACTATTTTAAAAGAAAGATATGTGAAAACAAACAATATTCCCCTTTTGTAAATATCCCTAAACAATATTATTTTTATACTTAACAAAAAGTTTTACTGGAAAAATTATTTGTAAAAAAAATTGACATTTCAAAAAAGTAAATATTTGTTGACATTTTTGAGATTTAAAAAACAATAAATCTATGAGGGAGATATTATAACAAATATGATTTTGCACTGTCTGAAATTTTAATTAATAAAATGGCTGAAAGCAGAAAATAAATATAAAGTATTATTTTTTTAAAAAATAAAAATCTACATTTTTGTGATAGAAAAAAAACAACAAAAAGTTTATGTTAAATTACATTTCAAAAATTAAATAGATGCAAGTTTTATATATATATATAAATTACTTTTCTTTTTGGTCAGAGTTGATTATTGCGTATCCCAAGTTTTATATAACATCAGCACTCCTTTTATCACTGCAGTAATGAAAATCATTGTTGAATTACAATCTCTTACAAAGTTTGTTATTTATTTAGGATTAGCAATTTTGATATAAGCAATACTTATACCTCACGCTGAAATGTTCTAAACATCATTGCCTTTCAACTGCACAGTGAATAAATAAACCATCAGTGGACTTCCGGATTATAATCAACATTTGCATTTGGGGTATTAATCCACTCTATTATCATTGTACTTCAAGATTATTGCATGCTAGTACTAATTAAATCCAATGCTAGTATTTGGCTATTGACGTTCAACAGTGAGGACCATGGGATTTTTACAGATGTATTCATAGTAGAACAACAAAATGGATTACTGATATTAATGCAGTGAACTAAAAAATTAAAGTAATATTAATAATAATAATCATAGATGTGAATATATGAGTCATCTAGTCATTAAATATTCTGGTTTAGAAAAAAATGGAAATGGTAATGAATAACTTGCTTTCACTGATGATCATTTTTGGCAGCCTCTGGAACAGAAACTAATTGGCAAATATTTTTGTGCTTATTCCAGTGTTTTACTTGACATACTCTAAAAAAAAAAAAAAGATGACATTTATAAAAACTAATTTGTTTACAATAATAAATTAAATAATGAAATATATTACATATAAGAGCAAAGTGTTGATTTCATAAGGGAAGAGAACTTTCTTTTCTTTTCTCAAATGTTTTTTTTTTTGGGGGGAGAACAAAAAGAATTATTAAAACATCAAAATTTAAACATTAATTAAATCAAAAAATATATATCTTCCCAAAGAAAAGGTTTAAATTCTTGTGAATTCAACACTATTTACATCTTAAATGTTTTATAAAAATAAACCTATGCTTCTATTTTAGGTTTTCTGCCTAAAAGCAAATTGAATTCCTAGGCTAGAGAGTACAATAATCAAATGATTATATGCAATCATCATATGTGGTAGCTGTTATTCTTTCAAATGTAGTTTAGAATTCTGTCATAGACTTCATTGAGATATTATATCATAAAAAAGTGTAATGGTAAATAAGTTAAAAGGGAATATAATAATAAGGAATTTAAATAAAAACTCATGATTTATACTATATCGTAATAATGGAGTCTTAAGAAATAATATAATTGCATATCAGATACAGAAATATAAAAGCAAACATTAAATAATAAAATTATGTTATATAACATTTTTTTCATTTGAAAAATACCAATCTTAATAGTTGCACTAAATTTATTATAAACTAACAGATATGTATATAAAATTTAAATAAATGTTTTTTATAATGTAGCTCAAAATATCAGTGTTCAATGATTTGAATAATATAACTCTTACAAAAGAGATAAAATATTTATGTTAGGAAATTAGTATCAGTATTGATCAGGAATTATCATTTGGTTGTGGCATCCTATTGCCTAGATGATTATTCTGCTTTTAGACAAACAACAAAATATTAAAGATTATTTAAAATATATTTTAATTTTAGAATGCCAACCTACAACAAAAATATATTTCATTTCATAAACCAAAATTAGTGATGCTTGCAATAATATATGTACAGAAATGGATGGAGTACAGCAAAAGTCATATATTTCATTACCATCAGCATTAGCTGTCCTTACAAATGAACATGGTTATTACAACTTCAGACGAAAGAAAAAAGAGAGAAAAAAGAACAAAAGGTTAAAGATGAGTTTGTAGTAACTATGCAAACTATCATGAACCACAAATTTGTTCATGTATTAAATTTTCAATCTGTGTATTAAATAATTTGCAATATATATATATATCAATTTCTATATATAAATAATATGCAATATATATATATATCAATTTCTTTTCCAGTAAAATTTTTAATGAATAACTTCAATACTTAGTCTAATTATAGCTCTCCATTGTACTCTTTTCTCAGCTATATCCTTCCAATGAAAGCAATCTTGTACTACATTAAGTTGACTTTAAAAGTAATATAATTTTCTTCTTCTTCCTTTTCCTATGTATTGATCTATTTTAACAAATCATACCATTTACAACTTTCTTAAACACTTTATCAATACTCTTTATTTATATCAAAACTAACAGTTTCGATTGTCCTGCAGTCATCATCAGAGCTCTTTTTTTAGGATTGTAAAGTGCTCTGATGATGACTGCAGAACAGTCAAAACTGTTAGTTTTGATATAAATAATGAGTATTGATAAAGTGTTTAAGAAAGTTGCAAATGGTATATGATTAAGTTTTCTTTGAGATAATCTTCATAATGTAAATAAAATCTGCCCTTTTCTTCAAAAACTATGTTCAAATTTGTCATAAAATGGTTTTTTGAGGTATATTACTGCTATTCTCTTCCCATTCCCAATTTTATTACAATTCGAGATTTAATGTAATCATGCTAAGCAGATTGAAAATTATACGGAATGGTCTTATAATTTTGCCATTGTATTTTCAGAATATTACTGAGTACTCTTAAAATAAATTATATGTGCATATAACTCAATAAAGTCATCACCTAGAGGAAAGTCACATGCAGATCAGCAGGCATAAGTAGATTAAGATATATTAATCGAAGTTGACAGTTAATCTTATTTGAGTTTGTAAGAAACTTAAGAATAATCAAGGTTTTAGCAAATCATCTGACAGAACAGTCTTCATAATAAATGTATTAATGGGATGTAATGATAATTATGTTCTAAAAACCAAAAGTTTCAGAAAGACACTAGTAGCCTTTGTGTTGCAGTATCATAGTTGACAGAAAATAGATGAGAATGTTTAGTCAAATAAATTATTCTATGCAAAATCACCAAATACACAGAATAGCATGTGACTATATTAGCTAGATCGAGAGAAAAAACAAGTTATAGCAGTGAGTAGCTTTTGTGCAATATAATTTAAAATATGATGAGATATTGTGTTGTGAAGAAATGACCACTCATACTTATCTATAACTAGCTGTGCGGCATCTTAGGACATTTAACATTCACTTAATAAAATTGCTCACATTTCACTACATGAAAGTAAGAGATCAAGTTAGTTCAGCAAACAAATTGATTTGTTTCCACAAGTAGATATGTTAAAACAAATTATACTGTTAGAAAATGATCAAATATTACCACTTAGAAAAACTAATATGAGTTGTAAAACTTCGGTCATTAAGCTGACAGTTTCCTGGTAACTACTATGAGATGATTGGATATATACCAGATAATGTTTAGTACTAAAGCAATAAAATGCTCATAAGATATAGATTTTAAGCCAATAAACATCACATGACCACATTGTTGATAGCAAAACCACAGCTTACAGCTAAATTATACTGCCTTCATAATCATGGTTGAATACACAACAACTTTCAGAATTTAACAATGATCTGCAATCAATAAAGTTGTCAAGAAGTTTTAAAATAAACATTTTACTTTTATTTATGAAATTATTTAAAATTAATTTCATCGGCAACAAAATTTTATCTTCAAATGAATTTCTGTTAAGTTTTTTTTTAAGTTTTCTTTAAAAAAAAAAAAACTTTATGCTTATAGTTTAGAAGAAAAAAAATGGAGAGATAAATAATTTTTTTAAATTTTGATAGCGATTTCACACACCTGGAAGATCGCAGATTGTAGTTTATTATTAAAACATTTAATCTGCCAGCGGCAATCTTTATTGAAACAATTTCTTTCTCTCTTTTTAATATACGTTTTATTTCCTTTGTATTATTTGAAAATAATATAGTAAATATATTAGCAATCAAGCGTCGCGCACACACATAGATATTAAATTTGTGATCAAAAAAAACACTGTGTAAATGATGATAAATCAATTCAAATATTTCTTATCCTTAAAAAACAAAAACAACAAAAAACTTTTTTAAATATGTATATATTTTAATATTGTAGAAGTTGATATTATAATAAACAGAATAGTTAAACCACTAAACATCACATGATCACCATCTCTTATAATAGCACATAACTGTTATTAAACAAGCAAAACTCTCCATACAGTAGTGCCACCCTGTGCTAACCATAGCAATCAATGGGTGCCAGAAGGCTTGTGCATAAAATCCCCAACTAGTGCCTACTCATCCAATATCCTCAGACTAATTTCTGGCTTGTGGCCTTCACCAGTGAGGAGCCTTGGATCTGAGAGCACTGCACCTAGATCTTTTGCCTGTTGTAAACAGAATAGTCAGATTAATAAGTGTGATTTATGATGCAAAAGCTCATATAAGTGATTATAAATTAAATTTCAAATAATTTCATAAATCAAAGTAAAATGTTTATTTTAAAACTTCCAGAAACTTCATGACATTTTTAGTGATTGCAGTCGCTGCTAAATTCGGAAAGTAGTAAAAAATATGATGAAAGCAATGTAACTTAGCTGTAAGTTGTTGTTTTGCTACCAGTAAACTGAATCTATATCTTATGAACATCATATTACTTTACTACTAAACATCGTCGGTATGTATCCAGTCATTTCATGATACATGTTATCGGGACATTGCCAGCTTAATTGTAGAAATTTTACAACACATATTACTTTTTCTAGTGGTAATATTCAGATCATTTTCTAACAGTATAATTTATTCCAACATATATAGTTGTGGAAACAAACAAAGCAAATTCATTATTGAACTAGCTTGATCTCTGTTACTTTCAATTGTTGAGAATGTGGGATATCTTACTAAATGACTCTTAAATGCTCTAAAATGCCACACAGTTATAGGGTCAGATAAGCGTGAGTGGTCATCTCTTTACAATACAATATCTCATAATATTTTTAATTATATTATACAAGAGCTACTGACTGCTGTAATATTCTTCAGGCTTTTTTTTAGTTAATATAGTCACTTGCTATTGTGTGCATTTGGTGAGTTTGCATAGGATAATTTAAATGATGAGCATTGAACTTTTATTTGGCAAAATTTTTTATCTGCCACACACACACACACACACATATATGGTTAACATTTCAATTATTTTTTCTGTAATTTTTTTATCATACAATAGATATATATTAAAAATATTAAACCTATTAAGTTCCTGTTTTTAATTTATTAAGAATAATAAATAAGTAGTGACTCTAATTGTCTAACAAACAATGTCTTGAATAGATGCATATCTTCCATACTTGATATATATAATGTAAAAGTCCTGCCATTTGGTAAAGGTAATCATCAAAGTTAATTTAGCACAAATTATAATAATCATATATACATAAAGTTAGTGAATAATAATTAAAATAATCTTTGAGATTTTATAGTCAACTTCAAATAACAAAAATGAATAGTAATCCTTTAGATGTGCGTGCCACTTGATGGCGTTGTTTATGTCTAAAATCACATAAAAATGCCATTTAAGTGGCCGCAGTCGTAGTTACATCTAATACACCTTGTACTGTATTAGACATTGCAGGTCGCCTTGTAGGCATTTCTTTGTGCTTCGTGAATCACTTTATGCCAATTCTCACCCATAACATTTTGCTGCCATCTTATGTGAGGGTGTGTGTATTTTAAGTGTTTGAAAGTTTTTTCTTTGAATTTGAAAGAGAAAGGAGTAAAATATAATTTAATTCAATCATAAATCATACTAATGGACAAATATACCTATAATAATAAAAATATTATAAACTGTGTCACCTTTCCACATCATTAATCCCTCCTAAATAACTGAAGGGAAATTATATCTTCTATGGATTACAAATTCATATTAGGTTAAAAACCAGAGGGCTATCCCAAAGCTGGGAAATTCATAGAAGGATATACCACATCATCATTCTTATTAAAAACACTACCATGACTAATTTAGTAGAATAAAAATTCTTATCTCCTTAGTTATTATAAATTTAAATTATAGTTTAAATGATAGAACTTATGAGAAGAGAAACAAAAGGTGAGATTTTATAACTAACAAAAAAAATAAATAAATTATTATACAATAAGACATATAAAATATTTAAAACATCATTACATTAAATTATAAAATAATAAGTATTTAAACATTACCATCCTTCAATTGATCACCCTTTTAAAGACTAAAGTTTTATCAATGTCTTAAGATTAAAATCTTTTTTATGTTAATATTTTTTCCTTTGTTTATTTACTTTTTATTATGGAGTTTATTTCAGTATTTAAAATGCTGAAAATCATCCTTGAAAATTTAGAAACAATAATTCTTTTAAATTCCTTTAGCAGCTTTAAATTTAATTTATTCATATCATATTTTATTAAATCATATTTCTTCACCTCTCCAAAAATAAATATTCTGTAAGAAAGGACTTTCAGTTAACAATTTCTTTGCAAACATAAATTTTACCATAGGTTTAGCAGAACTCAAAAATGGCAGTTGAAGTTTGGTGATAAATAATTAATCCAGGCTACATTTGATTAATCGAAGGTAAATGATACACACACAGGAAATATCTGCCATGAACCATAATATCCATTTTATAAGATTTATCTTTCTTCATAACTTGGCTGCTAATAAAAATAAATTTAAAGTTTTTATAAGCTGCTAATAATGATTGTAAAACAAAAAACAAAAAAACTAAAAAAACAAAAAAGCTGACAAGAACGTTATCTTCCAATAAAATTTTTAAATCACATTTTGTTAAACTATCTTTGATTAAAATAATAAATTGTATTCTATTATTTTCCTAATCATATTTTTTTAAAAACTAATTTTATTAATGACAATAAAAATATTCATTCCAATATAAAAATTATTTTTATAAATTTTAATTAAATCTTTTTTTAATCATATTTTATTTCAAAGTTTGATTAATTGATCTTTGCACCTTGAACTTTAATCTTAAAGATGACACAAATAAATTTTAATTTATAAACAAAAAAAAATCTTTCCTTTTTTTTTCCAATTTACTTGTCTACTATTTTTTTCAATATTGTTTTTATTAAAATTGTTATCCAAAGACAATAATGTTGCTTTGCAACCAGTATATTATATATATTGTAATGGTATACATATATGTCATTACATTGTTCTCAAATAAAAAAAAAAGATCAATAAATAAAATTTATTTAAACTGATAAAAAAAAAAAAGCACTGATATATAAAATGCACAGATGGTAAACTGATTAAACAATTATTTAAAAGTTAAAAGTGATAAGGAAAAGTTAAAAATCTAAAACCAAAAGATTATTTTAAGGAAGGTAAAAAAATAATAAAAACTGTTAATTTATTTCCTTTTTTAAAGTTATTTTTAAACTACAGTAGGCTGGAAATGAATTTCTAGTGAAATCTAATGCAAATAGGCCCTTAGGGCATTTAACCAATTGTAAGTCAGATAAGAGAAATTAAAATTATTAGTGATAAGAAAATATTAGTGTTTCCACTCTAAAAGAAACTAACCAATAAAGATGCTATGAACACACAGTCTAAAGAGAAAAATAATCATCACCAATAAGAATCATGGAATCCTGGAATTCAGTGATAAGGGATATTAAATAATATTAAAGAAAAAATTAGATTATTTTAGAGTTATTATTTATTTGTTTAAAAAGATTTTTGCACCTGTATAGTGGACCTCCCTCTCAGTTGCACTGACTGAGGTGGCATCCAGTATAGCAGTTCCCAAAGAATAACAAAAACAGATTCACCTCCAAAAGAAAATATCGATGATGGACAAATCTTTGAATTGGATGTGTAGCGCATAAATGACCGCAAAAATGGCTTTCAATAAACCTGAATGTTATTTCTCCTAAAGAAAATCTCTTATCTGACATTTAAATTAAATTCTAAATTATTTATTAAATATTTTATGTATAACATGTATGCCATTGTCATTTCCATCCTCATGCGATTAAATTAATAAATTTAAAGTTAGGTGCAAATAGCTGCATAGGCTTATTAAGATTATGCTGATTTAACTAGGGTTAATTCTGGGTTTATTGTTTCATAATTGAATCAATGCTGGTTGATAGATGTATGGGTGTTTTATGTCAATGTAATCTGGGGAGGGACATTAGATTCTCATTCCCTTATGCCACGTTAGTATACAGGTATATTACCCAATTGAATGCATGGCCCGAAAATGGTAGTCATCGTGTTACAAATGGTAGTAGAAATATTGCCTACACCATTGTTTTTCTTATACTCTAGATGGGGACTATAAAATAGCAAGGACCGCTCTCCCCCCAATATAAAGCATTTATTTTCCAAATATATGCAGGTGATTCTTTTGCCAGACAGATACACATTCCTGTAATGGACGAGAATCATTATGTTTCTTTAATAATATCAGGTTGAAGATGTAAATTCCTGTAATCATGGTTTTTGTTATGCTAACATTCTCAATTTGCATTGATCACATTGGTATATCAGTAAACTAGCGGTGATTTGGAAACAAACTTTTGTCCTGGAATTAAAAGATTTGAGTCTTTTAAATGCGTGTTCTATGTAATACATTTGCGCTTAACAAAATATGAAAATAATATTGATATATAAAATTTCATCCATCTGTGCAATTTTAGATAAATATAAATTAAATCTATTCAGTAATAAATGTTAAAGATTTAAATCCTCAAATTTGTTTTAATATTGTATGTGCATAATAAATGTTTTGTCTCAATTAGTTCTGGCAATGACTTGTTTTATTATCATTATTAATTTTATTTGAAATCAATTTATATTTTCTAAAATTGATATTGTATAACTTTAAAGTTCAATTTCTCCATGAGTTTATGACTAGGCCTATTGATCAAATAAAAGTTGAACCTCACCTGTACATGTCTGCCTCCCCTATAAATTTTTCTAGGTTCAAATAGCTTAATGGTACTCTGATAAGGCAGATAGGGGTAGAGAGGACACTGACCATTATAATATATATATTAATTTAAAGATTTTCATGGATTTATAGGTGTAAAAATTAAAATATAACGATATTTTTTATGTAATAACCTAGATGTAACTAGTTGCAATGTAACTTGGTGAACAAACAAAATTGCAATACAAGTTGAAACAGTATGATCTACTAATAAATATAGTATTTGTCTGATCTATGTTAAACCAAAGCAGAACTATTTTTAATAGTCTAGTTGTATTAACTAAAATAATCATATCAATAAAATGTATAGTTGCTGACTTAGTGTTACACCTATATCCTTTGACAAACAGGTTGTCTAGGATTTAAAACCTTAAAGACCATCTGAATACTTTCAAGTTATTGGCTTAATTTGCTAATAAAGATTCACAATTCTGTGTTTTTTGTTTCCAAAAGTTTGCTCCAAAAACTAGTTTGGAAATTTGTTTGTCACTACATATTCATTAATTATTCATACTTTCATAGATGACTATTGATACATATGAAACACACATATATGTATATTGAAATTGGAAATCATAGAATAACATGAATTTTTTAAACAATTTTTTGTATCTAAAATATAATTGTATGAATAGTCATATTTTATAAGCAATTATAAGAAAGGATTGTTGGTTGGAATCATAGATTAGTATGTCCTGAAATTAAAGTGCTATATGCATTAAAAAATAGACCTTACTCCAATCCTATTTACAAAATTAAATGTGGAGTTTCATAATAAATATAGAAATTTAAAGGCAAAAGTTCAACGATTGAGCAGAAAGCTTAAAAATGATTGGTGGATTAAAATTGCAAATGAGATACAGACATTCACTAATTGTAGTCATTCTGTTTTTTTGATGCATTGAAAACAACATAAGGATCTGAAAAATACTATAAGTCCAATATTGACATTTTCTTATATGATGACAATGACATTTCAGAAAGGTGTAAGGAGTACTATGATCATCTTTTGAACAATGTTACAAGAAGTGACATATCTTTTAATAACATAACCATTTTGATTATTCATTAAATTAGGACAAAGATATCCAGCACAATGAAATCAAAATAGCTTTTATCTTAAAAATGAAAAGGCTCAAATCCTGATAAAATGTCTGGAGAAGTTTTAAAATATTCAATTTTTTAAGAAATATATGGATTCATAAAGTTGTGTTGTCTAATTTGATGAATACCTCTAATTTTCCAGTTTTAAAAACAAGAGGAATTGACAGATTGCAGTAATTAGTATGGAAGAGCATTATTATCTATTAGAGCAAAGGTGCTTTCTAGGATTCATATATAAATGGTTACTAGAAATTTAATGTGATTTTAGAGAATCAAAAAGCGCCAAAAGGAAAAAATTTTGTTGTCAGACAAATACAAGAGAAAAGTGAAAGAGTGATTTATATATTGCCTTTATTTACTTGATAAAAACATTTGACTCAATTAATCAAACAGTCAATGACATTGTTTAAAATTGGTTGATCGTCTAGTTAAATTAACAGTTTCTACATGATGAAGGAAGTGTTTTTTCTACAAATGGAAATTCTAAAGCATTTGAATGAAAACTAGTATTGAAGAATGATATTTGCTTGCTTCAATGTTGTTTTTGATTTTTATGACAATAGTTTTTGAATTTATTTATATATGACTTAATAAACAGATATGATACAGGTTTGATGATGGAATATTTAATTTGAATCAATTAAAAGTGAAAACAAGAACTGCATCATCTTAAATTCGGATTTACAGTATGTTTAACTGCACTTTTTTTGCAAACTCATTCAAAGATTTTGGTTTAATAATGAATGTTGAATCCTTTATTGACTAATGATGGATGAAAAATCCACAGAAACTTTTAGCTTTGGTGGTTATAACTTGAGAATGTAAACCAATTTAAATAGCTTGGTAGTTTTGTAAGTAAAAAGATGGTCTTAAATGCTGAGTACGTCACATTATCTAGTATGTAGATGCGGTTGCTTTTAACCAGTTCAATAATAACTGCAATTAAATTAGATCCATATGTAGGTGTATTTTATTTAATTTATGGAAATGAGATAGGGATATGCTATAGACCGAACATAAAGGCATTAAAAAATTTCATTTAAGAATGGTTCATAAAATTTTAAAAAATACAGTGGTAATATTGTACAACCAATCAATATGTTCTTCAACTTGCTGAATGTGATGTTATAAAATCCACAATTGTAAAACCATATCTTTCTTTGATTGGACAGATAAAATGAACAATACAAAACTTCCTAGAAAGGTGTTTTATGATAAGCATGAGCATGGTTTTTGTGAGAGGGGTAGATCCTATTTACATTATAAGAATTATCTCAAACAACTTTCTAAAAAGGTATTTTATGATAAACATGAACATGGTTTTTGTGAGAGAGATAGACCCCTATTTA